>JAODLC010000028.1:11484974-11496794 GCA_026781145.1 Hippopotamyrus pictus
GTAAGTAACAGAGTACCAGGCATGCAGTAAGTAAGTAACAGAGTACCAGGCATGCAGTAAGTAAGTAACAGAGTACCAGGCATGCAGTAAGTAAGTAACAGAGTACCTGGCATGCAGTAAGTAAGTAACAGAGTACCAGGCATGCAGTAAGTAAGTAGCAGAGTACCTGAGACCACCAAAAGTACAGCAATGACACCTGGTGGCTTCAGAGAGCTGAAACACCAGCAGCAGCTGCAGCAGCTCAGCACTGCTTTAGGAGGTTTATGGGTAAATTCTCGATGTCACAAAGCCGTAGTGTATGCAGGCTTTCATGCTAACCACTGATGTTTCTTCAACATCTTATGTTGAAGAAAAATCCAACAATTCTGCCAAAGTGAATGCAATTTGTATGTAGACATAACCCAGTTTGTGTACCAGTACTGGTGCACCATTCATTCACACGGGAAAAAATTCTTGACTCTCGCATCAGATTTGTAATAAGCTCAACAACACAAAGGTTGTGGGTTTGAATCCCAGGGAGTACACAGAACCTGTGCCTCTATAGTAAGTGGCTTTAGATTAAAGTGTTACATGAATGGCTTAAAACAAAAACCTGCTGATTTTCATAAAAATTTGGTATAAAAGGGGATGATTTACATTTCCCTGCATGTTTTGCCAGTATAACTATGCACACAAAAAATAACATTTTGACTGACGATGTACACACTGAGCTTCAATCAGGTAACCAGTCAAGCTACAAACAGCAAAACCACCATCTTAACAGACGCAAAAATGTGCAATATCAGGACAACTCACCTGAAAGGTTATCTAAATATGCTCTAAGTACAACTTGTGGGATATCCATTTAAAACAGCAATTATATCTAAAATAACTGGAACAAAACTATTTCTATAATTAGGCGGCACACTGATTCAGAGGCTGATTCACACCTCCAGGGGTGGGGGGGGGGTGGTTTGCAATTTTACCCCGATCTGTATGTATATTCAATCAAATTAAGGGAGCATCACATGAATGAAATCCAATTATTTCGTATACTTTTGAAAGGGTGTCAATTTTGCCCAGTCCATTTCTGCAGTTCTTTGTTGAATGATGTCAGATTTGACTTTTTCTCTGCCTTTTTTATGTTATGTTACTTCTGGGAGAAGTGGTGCATTTTCTGAAAGTAGTGGAGGGGTGCCTATATTTTTGGCCACAACGGTAGGTTATGTCACTGTCCTCCTGCAACCCAGGGACCGTTAAACTAGTGTCTAAGTGTGTGCACTAACTGTCCAGTTTTTAAAACAACAGCTTTTCTACATTTAACAAGGAGGGTATTTATGTCTTACAGTGACCCAGGGATGTCAACTTTGGTTAGCTGGCTGACGTGAGATTCGAGATAAGTCTGCACGCGCGCACACACACACACACACACACACATATGCATTTTACATGTATGGATCAGTTTTATTACCCTGTATATAGACTGCAGGGTTTGCAAACTACCAGTAAGCTTTTTATGCAGCTAATTTTAGATTTATATCGGAACCATATAGGTTTGCTGTAACATTTTAGAGAGAGCGTGAGTGTCACATCAGATGTGTGAGAATTGGCAACTCTGGTAATATGGCCTTTAATCAGGCAAGCTAGAATGTCTGTTCACTGAATAATAAGAGTGAAAACAAATGAACAATCACAGTCCAGGTTTTGTATTTTTCAGACAGTTCTCTCGAAGTATACAGTTCACATTTAGTAATGCTATGAAATGGACTGCCTTGTTCTTTCAAATTTTAAGCAAATTGTGGATGCAAAGATAAAGTCCAGTGTAAGGCACTTACTCTGGTCACCCCTGGCAGAACATCTGGGCCCTGGGCTGCCGTCCATAGAAGGCTCTCCAGCAGGCTTCCTGTGGACAGCAGCCACCCCAAGGCAAGCAACAGGTCACGGCTTCCAACTCCATCCCACTGGCTCCTGTCACCACACAGCCACTGGGCTCCATACCCATAATGCACCAGCATGCTCCTCACTAGGCTCACCTGAGCACCTGGAGTACACAAGCCAATAATAATTAGGAATAAAACTATACTATACCACTACCACTGCTACTAGGGAAATACCAAACTAATACTACTACTAATATTATTATTATTATTATTATTATTATTATTATTAATAATGATAATAAAGAAAGAAAATAATATTTGCAACAACCTAGATCGGGCTTATATGGAACCTGGAATTCGGAGTCAGCTGCAAAAGCCTTCACATAAATACTGTACAGCAGCTGCCACATCTCCGGTACCTATAACAGAAACAAAAGACGCAATACAAACATGGCAGATTATCAAAGGATTATTAGGTAGACCCAAAATCAAACTTATCAAAGTTACGAGCTGCTGTTGATATCGTATATTTACGCTCAGAGAGACAGACGCGGCGTATAGTTAGCCCGTTAGCGTTAATGTATGATAAAATAACTAGATGAGGAGCCGGTTACTAACTAGATACCTGTTAAGTGCAACATATGGATTTATGCTTTTCTAACTACTTATTTACAACCAAGACGGCGGTTAAACAACGGTCGAACTGGCTGGGCTCTTACCGCATCCGGCTTGTTGAATTTTGCCCGTCTGAAAGTCTCTGCTCCAGGGACAGACTGAACTCCCAGCGCACACAGAAGTTTACAAAGAGATTCGATCACCTCTTTAACCTTCAAACTTTTATCCCGTTGCATTCTTGCGCATACTTAGCTGGCAAGCTAACGTAATGTAATTCAACTTTCCCGGCAGATAAACACAGCGTGTGTCGTCATGGAGACTACGTCACGGACAGTATTTCCGCATGTGACCGCGCACGAGAGCGGAAGTGAACGCACGACTGTCTTTACGTATCACAGCGCCCTCCCATGGCAGCCAATAGCTGCACGCCAGCTGGGTTGATCTAATGACGGTGTCTTGGTGTGTATCACCGTTTTCTTACACTTTTATGGTCGAGATTCGGATCCTTTTTCTTTTCTGTGAGTGGAGCAGCCATATTTCTTCCGGGTGTTCATTTTTCATCCCGTAATGCAAATACATGTGCTTAAAGTATTTGTCGTATTTGTATTGCCCGTAGTGTTGTCCTGTGCTGTCGGCTATTATCTCCAGCATCACACCCCCACCAATCCCCTTTATTGGCTACATGGCTGGACGATAGATGTATAGAAAATGTGGCAGGTGAATCAAGCAACATACAGCATTACTGTACAAATCATGTGGTGAATGTAATGTGTGCAAATACAACAAAATGGACAAATAACGAAAATAAGATAAGAATCAAATCATTAAACATATTTAAACATCAATTTAATGGAAACATACATTACAGGACACATTAGATATCTGGAACTGTGGATGTCATCAACTAAAATGTATAATAATTTTATACAAATATGCATAATTTAAGCACAGATAAAAATCACTTTACAAATATAATTTGGTATAATTTAAATCCATATTATACATCTATTTTTATTTTTTATCCAACCCATCTGTAGTGTTTTACATATCAAATAGCATAAAATGCCCTGACAAAATCAACACCATTGTGAATACCAGTTAAGTATGGTGTCTCCTAGCACTGCATAAGAACTAAGAATGTGGTACTAAGAACATTATCCCAAGTTAAATGCAGTAAATGCTACATGATTGCTAATAGTGCATGTTTGTTTTTATCCTTCAAAAGAAGAAAACTAAAATCAAACCAGTTAACAAGGCTGATATGAGGAAAAACTGTGCATCTCTACTTTGAAACCCTGTATTAGTCAGGGTTTTGAGGTCTACAGTTCTCTATTCAAATATGTTAGTAATTTTAACTACAAATAATAATAATAATAATAATACACCTATCTAGTTTATTAAACATATCCATTGCATAAATTTAACAAAGTGAAAACATTTAGAAGTACCAATGTGCTTTTCAAAAATCACACAGTATAAAATCACCGGACCAGATTTTTCCTAGACACTTTCAGAAGTAAACATTGTAGCTGCTTTAGTTTAATTAGTCATTACTGAAAATGTATCGGTACTGGACCGTGTTAAAGGAAACATAACAGTAAACACGTCATAAAAAGGTTAGAGGGATGATGTTAACTCTCTCCTTCTCCATCCTCCTCATCTTGCTTGATCACAGGATTCCCTAAAGTATGAAATGAAACAAAACAGGCTTGAATCTACTTCAGCTGATAAATTGCTTCCAATTTAACAGTAAGTCCATACCTACAGGCAGCATATCCACACTTAACAGGTTAGAAAATATATAGATGAAGTTTCATAATTACAATCAGATTAAATATTGTTACATTATCAATTGTGGAAAGGAAATACGATCATTCTCACCGTCAAGTTTCTTCAGCTTGGGGAGTCTTTTGGTGGCTTCCTCAATCCAATTTCCTTCAGCAGAATACTTCTCCTCAAGTGGGTTTCCCACAAATACCAGATCAACCAGTGCAGGAAGGTCTGCTAGTTTAACATACTCGGCTGCAACAACATAAATACAGTCACTACACTACAGTGTCTACACAACACTGCATATAGGGCTCCCATATCATACTATGTTTCTATTACAATACTGTGCCGCATAGCGATGTTTCAGTACACAGTCCAAATATACTTTGCCTGTCCCTTCCTCAAGATTATAATGGAGTCGAAAATTTCCTTTCGCCTAGCGATGTCACAGCAGTTGTAACGTCACAGTGTAACGCACGTGTTTGTGCTGATGCTGGTGTCAACAAACCTACGGCGCTGCCAGTCATGTAGAAGTATATATACAGTTCATAATATGTCATGATGATAATAACTATGGTAGTGGTGTACGCAAGTACAAGTCTGTACCATATTGGTGTGCAGTGGGCTATACCATATAGATTTGTGGAAGTACACTCTATGATGCTCGCACGACGACGAAACCACCTCGTGAAGCATTTCTTACAAGGTACCCTCATCACTAAGCGACGCACGGCGGTACTCGTGCTGATGAATTCCCCGTGTTCAGAATGTACTCCATGTTGTTCTCACCCCACTCCTTCACAAGGTTGTTGGACATGTACAGAACTTTTAGCTTCTTCATAACATGAATCCCCTTCAGCTTCTCAATAAGATTGTAGGATATCCATAGTTCCTCCAGAGTATCTCCCACCGCTTCCTGCGCAGAGAGACAGCAAGACACTGTGCATTTCTCAATGAATCCATAAGCGAATCCCAGCACCCCTTAGGGATCGGACATCTTACCAATCCATTAAGGTTCTTTATGTTGTTTCGTCCCAAAGACAATATTCTTAGATTTTCTAAAAGAGTGAGAAATATATAAGTTCTACAAAAGCTTCCCTGTGTTTTAGTTTAAGGTATCTACGCTTTTAGACACTGACAAAAAGCAGCATTCTAGAAGACACATTCATGGACACATTTATCTCCAGCTCATACTCACTCAGGCCGTTCAAGTTGGCAATTTTCTCAATGCAGTTAGTAGATAAGGACAATCTCCTGGACAGAGGCACACAGACAAATGAGGAGGAGTTCAGGAATGGGGTAGTAAATTCACAAGGGCTTGCAGCAGCTGCCGCTCACCATTGCATAAAACAAAAAAAAATGTAATTCAGTTCCACATCCAATGGGCCCAGGATTCGTAGTGGCAATATTTCACAGCACTCACTCGCAGTTGATGAGGGTGGACAAGGAGGCATCCATCTTCTCAATGGGTGGAATCTGAGCATACAGCTTGACTGCTTTTGCCTCCCCTGCTTTCTCTCCAGTTTTTTCCTCCTGATGAACAACAAAATAAACAACTTAAACCTCTAGGTTCAATTCAAATTATGCCAATTTAATTTCAGTCTATGTAAGACCTGGTAAAAGAAAGTATATCAGGGACACCATTTTAGCTAACAGCTGTCTCGTTACTTTAAAAATGTACGCAGTGTTGGAATTGTGCATTTTTATGTGTTATTTTTCATAAATGTATCACCCTCAAATAGATGACTGTGTACATTTCTGCTAACAGTCGAACCTGTAAATAGCTAACAGATAAATAGCCAGAATAAAGTCTAAAGAATTACATTTTTATTATTCTACTTTAACTGCATTCCAGACTGGTTTCCTGTCAAACTGGTAACCAGGCAGAGTTCAGGATTTTTTTATACTCTTCACACCCTCCAGTCTGATGATCTTTTTCCATTAGCAGCCAAGTTTAGTACTCATACACATATTTTGCCTGACATACACTGCGTGCAGACTTATTAGGTAGGTTTGTATTTTACTCGTATCTTCTCTTCAGACCAATATTTTCAGTCCAGATTAATCTCCAATTAAGATTTCACTGTTTAAAAATATAGCAGAATAAGTATTTTGTATTAGCACTCTCTGTTTAGGGTAAAACTGGAAACCAGTGGTACTTCCCCTTAGAGAGCCAACTGTTATTACTATTAAAATTGACCAAAAAAGAAGCACGTACAGAGCGAGCCAAAAGACAGTAAACTGGGCCTTACTAAAGAATGTGATTTACCAAAGTGGCAAGTTCTCAGCTTTAATTAGCAGCTTCAGCTAATACAGTACATGACTCAATCAAAGACTTCACTTGCTCAATGGAGAACAAGCTAATGATAGTCACTGAGAAGAAAGGTGGCTATACTGGACATTAAAATGGACAAAATGGCCAGCATAGAATACCTGATAATTTGCTATTCTTTGTATCAATGTTGTCTAATAGATTGCCTAAGAGTTCTGCATACTGATAATCATGTGTTTTTCTTTCATTTTTGTTTATGACAGAAATAACGTAACGTTCTCTATAAATAATTTGTAATTTCAGTCATTGGCTACCCTGAAGATCAATTTTTGCATCGTTAGAGACTTTGGTCTCTCTCCAGAGCCAACATCCCTTCAAGACCCTGTTTGACTTCCTGAGGGCACAACTCTTCAGTGAGTTACCTAATTTAACTTGGAAGTGCTTTGGAAAATCTTCAATTATAAAACAGCCTCAGATACTGCAATAAGAAATCTGACTAATTTCACGCTCACTAACAAAATATTTTAGGCATTATATAAGAGTATGAGACACAAAACTTCAAAAATATTCTCTAGGTCTTGGCACCATAGAAGTTCAGATCTGTCTGTGATGTTATATTGTGAGACTGATTGTGTTTTGCCAGGTACAGCCCCAAAATAAGGGGAGAGACTGCAGTTTCTTATACACTAGATACCACACTGAAGTATTTACTACAGCAGTAGCTGTTCCTCACCATGCAATTGTGCATCAATTTCAATGCATCGAGAAGCACTTGTTAACTGAAAAACAATAGTTGGTCTTTGCAAATTGATGATTTTTTTTTGTCATTGTTATTAGAACCCATATCTTACAATCAGATTCCAACCATCAGGAACTCATTCTCATTCAGCGAATGTTAGTTTTACGGAAATCCACAGGCGTGTTCTAAATCAGTACTCAACTATTTGAAACCTAATTTCTCCCCGTCACTAATATTAATGTTATACCAATGCATATGTATTTAATATAAACCAAGTTGATGTGCTATAGTATTGTTTCCCAACCAGTCCTTGGGGGAGGGGGCAGCGGACAGATCCACATTTTTGCTTTATCCCAGTTCCCAGAACACCAGACCCAAGCAATCAGAAGCTCTAAACTGGGATAAAACAATAATGTAGATCTGTCCAATGTGCCCTGAGGACTGGTTTGGGGAACACTGTGCCGTAGTAAAAAAATATTTATTCACCTTTAGTATATGTAATGTCAAATCTAAGTCTACATTCTTTTCATGAAATTTCCATGTCTGTAATATTGATTATGGCCAGATATACAGGTAGGGTAATGTTTTTAAAACGCATAATAACAGCTGCATTGTGAGATTAATACCCTAAATACACATCCAACATTGTAACCGAGTAACATGCATATGTAAAAGTCTACCTACCCATTTTATTAAAGCTTCTTTTATAGTTGTTGCCTTTGCCTTAGGGGGGAAAATCACAAAAACAAATTAGTCACCATCTAATTAAACTATTAAATGACATTAATTGATTACCGACGATACCCACCACGCCTAGACATTAAAAATGTAATGAACAAACCACTGTTTTTATCACCTTGCATTTACTCGTCTGTTATGTATCTTGTATTTATTATCTGTCTACATTGTGCCCTAATTGCCAGTTGCCTATTGTCATGGTGTCTCCAACAGCAGCGAGCTGTGCCAGCAAGCTTCCCACCGGCCTTGTAGCAATAAGGATGCTGATTATTATTCTCAAAGCGGAACATGATTTAATAATGATTTAATATCTGTGCCTCGCCATATACCGTAGAGTTATTTACCTAAACGTATGGTAACTACCGGACAGCCGGCTCGGTAACTGGCTGTTTTTATTTTCATTGACCACGCTTGCAAAATTTTCATAAAGAAGTTGAAAGCAGCTGTTTATACTAAATATCGACGCTGCCAGGGTGTTAAAGGGGGGATAGATGTTCATTAGTTGCTGTGTCGCTGGCTAACTGCTAACGCGCAATTTAATGCGTTGATTTCTAGTGATCGCTGAGAATTGCTACAGCTGCTCATACAGAAGTTTTTAATTTAGCAACGCAACTATTTGCTAGCACTACATAACTGTAACAGCAACGTTTCTGATGCTGATCTACTGACCTTATGGCAGCGTACTGGTAGCGTTAAGCTACCCAGCTAAATGCTATGAGCTCGACTGATGTTACTAGATGTGCAAACAATGGAAATACTTGGTTCTGTATTTGTATTTAGTTATTACTGAGACGTGAAATTTGCCGCGCATGCGGTTAGTAGCGACATAAAATTCAGCGATTATGCTGCTGCATAGATGTAACAGAAGGCTGTCAGTTTCACTCACCATGTCGTGCGCCCCGTTGCTATGACACGGAGGTACGTCACCGAGTCTGCGCTGTACTGTCGCTGGTGTTTTCTCAAAGCTTGAGCACTCGCAACACGACACACGAAAACATATTTGTTTTGCAAAGATTAATGCAATGAGTAATGAGATGACATAATGAAAAATAACGCAAATTAATAATGCAAGATGTATCTGATACACTGTCAGAAAAAATACCAATTTGCATTTTTGAGGGCACAATTACTTGTCACTGGGGCTGTGCCCTCAAGGGTCTGCCAGTTGTATCCTAGCTGTAGGTAAATGTACCTTTTAAGGTACAGAAATGGACTCTAATGGAAAAAAAATTTATCATTGAAGGTATATTAATGTTGTTTGCACCTTGGGGAACAAATTAGTACCAAAGCTATATCATTTTTTCTGACAGTGTTGCAAGCTAGAATTAGTATACTCCGATTAAAAGAGCAGTGCTTGTATGTATTTGCATCATATTTTAACTGCTTGTTTTGGACAGTCACTACAGCACCATAGCTCAGACAGCACAGAGCCCCCCCACCCTGAAGATGAGAGATGCTAGATGGCATCCTTTTAGATTCCTGAACTACCTCAGCCGACGACTCTTTATCTGAAGGAGCAGTGGTTATATTTTAGTGGTCTCTGTCACAGACAGCAATTGTATTCTCACCTTTGTCCTTCGGAATGTTTCCCAGCGCCCGTGACCATCAGGTTAGGGGTGTACACTGACCAAGAAAGTCTCATCTGGTGACTTTAAAGAACAGAAATGAACTCTGAGTAACAATTTTGTGACATTGGGGGTACAATAATGTTGTTTCTACCTTGAGGATCAAAACTGTACCCTTTTTCCTGACCGTGCAGATATCGTTTTGGTCAGGTCTGCACCTTGATATCTTGCTTATGAACATCACAAACAGGTGTTGTGACAAGATCAGACTCTCACTTGGAAGTTCCAGGAGTCTCTCGTAAATTGACAGCAGCTTCCTGACACCCAGAAATGATGTGTAATGTCCCAGGAACCTGTCGGTCCGCTATTCAGCGGTGGAAAATTAGCCTGCAAGAAGTTTTACCGCTGCAACCTTGCCCCAGATTTTACCACCACTGTCTAGCCACAGTCAGCAAATTTAGCCCGGCCATCTGCCCCCACCTTAGTCGGCAGTATAAATACAGTATTACAATAATAGCAGCCAAGCAATGGCCAGGACCCCCGCCTTCCCGCAGTCCCCCCATCTGCCTCCCAGAAATCAATATCCCTAAGATGGGATGTCTGCAATATGCAATCTTGCCAGAGGCCAGCACCCACTCTCAAAGGGCTTGATTTTGTGCTCAGGATGCCGAATCGACACTTACTGCATTCACACTTGGATAACAGCACACAGTAGTTCTCCAGCACTTCTTCAGCAGCTCCCAGAGTATGAGCCAGGCTGCAGATACATGTCTTCTCCAAGTCCACAAAGCACATGTAGACTGTGGGAAGGAGAAGGGCTGGTCCACCCCTTCGCAACCGGACTGGAATCGACATTATTTCACACCGTTTGATGTTGCACCACAAAGTCTTCTCTCCAGTATCCAGGCATAGGCTTTCTATGGGAGGCAGAGGGGTGTGATTCGCCCCATTGCTGGAAATCACTATCTATGAGCCCTTTTTAAAAACAGGAGCTACCATCCCTGGGTGCCACTCCAGAGGTACCTTACCAGCCTTCCATACAAAACTGAAGAAGCATGTCAGGTCAGCAACATCCAGTGCTTTCAGCATGGACAGATTTCATCTTCCACTTCAGCCATCCATCACCTAACTGTCAAAGCAACCTCAGCTTCAGATTTGGATCCACCAGAACCTTCCAACATTGCCTCCTGGTGAGAAGGCATGTCCACTAGATTGAAGAGTTCCTCAAAGTGTTCCTTCTGCTACTCATCATTATGGAGTCAGCCAGCATGTCCCCCATCCTGTCAAACACTGTCTTAGCAAGGTTCCACTTCCCCATCCTGAGGTATCACACATCTTAGGGGCAAACCGATAGCGCCTCCCCATGGCCTCTTCAAAAAGCTCCCGTGCCTGAAAATGCCTGTGCTGCAGTATTTCTGCCCTGTTGGTTTGTTCTGCTGTCTCTGGATGCCCCATGCAAGCAGTTCCCTGACGGCTTCCTACTTCAGCTTGACAGCTTCCTTCACCCTGAGCATCTGTGAGGTTACTGCCATGACAGGTACAGACTCTCACCTGGCCGTATTTCT
This sequence comes from Hippopotamyrus pictus, assembly GCA_026781145.1. NCBI lineage: Eukaryota > Metazoa > Chordata > Actinopteri > Osteoglossiformes > Mormyridae > Hippopotamyrus > Hippopotamyrus pictus. The sequence continues at coordinate 11,496,098 of JAODLC010000028.1, forward strand.
TGTGTGTGTGTGTGTGTGTGTGTGTATGTGTATGTGTGTGTGTGTGTGTGTGTGTGTGCACGTATAAACAATATATTATAATTTACAACTATTTCTGAAACACTTCTCAATTATTTCCATAATTTAGTAGCACCCAGATTTCTTTCAATTCAACTGAATTAGAAAACATTCTTTAAGGTAGTAACATGGTCTTCACACAACATAACTTCACTTAAGTGGGCATATATTACATTCTTCTTTTTTACACATTTTCAGCTGACCTTCTTCTCAACAACAACATACACGTGAAGGTCTTGACATTAGCAGAGATTCTCTCTGACATGAAATCAAAAGACAAATGGCCAGTTAATAAGGACATCAGGGAGCCCCTCAAATGCAGGTACTGCACGTGCTGTTAAGCTTCTGGTCTGTTGAATGCTGCTGTTCTACATAATGAACACTGGGTGGCACTACTACAACAATAATATCTTTGAATTGACAAAGGGGTAATTATGTTGCTACCACTTAAAAATGACTGAACACAGTCAATGTATTCAGGCTTTTTCTTTTTAGTAAATGTGTGTCTTTTGAAGAGTATGTATAATGAAACATCACTTTACATTCACTATGAGAAAGTATTGTTTTCATATCTAGACAAATATGATTCATACCTCTTATAAAGATCCTCAGTGAGTCTTCGAAAGACAGTAACATAGAT
>JAODLC010000028.1:11497000-11508729 GCA_026781145.1 Hippopotamyrus pictus
GTATATAAGATTCTAACAGGTTTGGATGCTGTTCAACCAAATAGTTACTTCAGCATTAGTTCAAATACAAGAACTCGGTTGAGGAGTCAGGCTGCGGGATCAGGCTGTGGACGTTGTCCGGGGTGGGGGTGTAATACAGCGATCTGACGCTAGCATGCGCAGTACGACGACATTCCGCTCGGTACCTCCTCCAGAGCAAGGCAACAGTAACTATCTAGACTACAGCTTCTTCGATTGCCGTTTCCGCCTCACTTTTTCTCCATATTTTTAAACGACATTTACGATTTATTGCGTTACATGTCACTGGACCTTGTGGATCTAGAGGAGGGTCCAGGGTGCCAAGTCAAGGTAAGATATTAATGCCCTGCGTGGCTCTGGTGAGCTGACCCGCTGAATCAATGCCGGGTGCCTTCAGTAAGTTCTCTCCATCCTCGGCCTGTTGCTAGCTGCTTGCTTGCACGTTTGCAGCTGTCGGGATCACGATGATAAAATAGCGGTAGCTGCCGATCGCGCTTCCGTTACCGTGCGTTCGATTTCACCTTCCAAGTACAAATGCATTGAGGAAGAAAAAAGACGAGTTTTTGTAAATGTAATGTGACAATCGTCGCTGTACTGATATGTTTTAGATTGTTTCATTGTTGCAAGACACAATGAAACTGCTACTTTCTTTTCTTCAGCTATACCGTACGTGTTTGCTTGTTGTTTTTCCTTTTGGAATTAGAATGGTTCGTGAGCAAATCGGAAAGGGTAGGTAGAGCAAATATTTATGCCGGACCTTACGTGAAATGGAAATATCTTGTAATAATGCGGGTGTCTGTGCTGAAATCAGAGATGCTCACACTAAGGAAAGCGGGCTTGACTGACTGAAAGTCAGCATCCACCTCGGGGGTGTACGTGGAAAAATGGGCATTGCTGACCAACTTATTTAGGCATTGCGGTGCGTTTGTGGTTATTTGTTTTTTTAGCTTGTTTTTTGGTTTTGAGCCGGCACACGGCAAGCCTAATTTCGTTGCTGTTTCCCATATTTACGTTTGTGTGGTATGTGGATCATAATATGCCTGTCAGAGTTAATATTTAATTGTACGTTCCGGGCTCTGAAAGTCAGTACGATGGCTCAATTTTACGTTGTTGCAGCGTTTTCCTAAGACGCGCAATAAATAGGAATTCGCTGCCCAAACCAGCATCACAATTATAAATCTTTATTTAATAACGCAATCTTACACATTCCCTGTCCAAATAAGGGAAAACAAAGCGCTCCAAATTTTGCATTTCGGCACAACAAGCAAACCCTTGCCATTATTACTTAACCCATTCTTAAAATCTGCCGGGCTGGATGGCGATTTAACATTATAACATGACAAGCAGTGAATGTGAAACGAGTCCCGATGATCAGTGTCGCACTGGAAACGAATGGATCAGAAACGTTTAAGACCAGCGGAATGACACAAGCTCTGCCGTTTGACTCAGTTGACTTTGCCGAGCTGCGGTGGGCACCCGATCGCCTGGATCCTGTTCGCCTGCCAGCCGACGCCGCGATCGCACTGCACGGCAGGACGTACCCCGCATGGGTGGCGAGGCCTGCTAGCGCTGTGCCGTAAGATCGCGCTCGGTTTGCGGGCTGCTTTCGCTTTTGACGGGGGACCTTTTCGGGGCTGTGTCTTTGTCACCCACCATCAAGCGGGGACGCCAGTGGAGGGATTTCCAGCGCGCTGCTGTTACTTTGTGTACAATGTCATAAGAAGCCTAGGACGCCCGGTACTGCACACTGCCTCTTTTGTTGTTTGGCTGGGGGGGAGGAGGTGGGGGCTGGTATTCCAAGTTTTTTTCCCCACCCACTTTAGTTTCGTTCTCCTCCCAATGGCACTTGGGATTGTCTAGCTTCGGATCACACCCCATGCGGCAGTCACCTGTGTGCGCAGGTAATGCGGGTTTACCTCTGTCGTCAGACGCTGTATTGTAATACGGTCCATTCTTTCCGATTGCTGTCTCTGTGACCAAAGGGAAGCCCGCACTCTACAGTATAATGCTGTCTGTCAGTCTCCAAAAAAACTGGTCATCTGAGCTCGGACAGGTGTGAACGGATTAGGTTTAAATCATTGTTTTTATGACAGCTATTCGGGTTGTGTGATGAAAGATTTATGTAGTCTGGGATGACAGTTGAGAAGTTATTTATGCGTGAGAGAGAATTTATCTCCAGGGTTCCATTTAGATGTTTGAATAATTCAGCTCAAGGTACAAATCGTCGTCGTTTAGTTAGGCTCACTACTACGCAATTTACAGTCACAATCAGTCAAGGGCACTGGAAAACCCAGAATGTTTGACTTCGTTGGTGCTGTTCACGCTTATTAAAATATGCTCTGCAGTAGTTTACAGCCAAATAATATGGTTGGAACAAGATGTCACATGACAACTAGAGTTAGGGTTACCATCGAAGGGCCATTAAACCAAAATGGGCACTTACAGAAACTGCTGGGGGTTTTTCCAATAAATTTAACTGAAGAGTGTTATATTTCTGAATGGAAATGACAGCTTTTAATGAGTTCTTGTTAAGGCAAACCTTTTGTACTGTCTGAACAATGGGTGGCAGCCAAAAAACTGAATGCTCTCTGAACAAGAAGAAGAAGTGCTGAAAGACCAGTCCATCTGTCCAAATATAGTACTTGAAGCCACAATAATGTTGGTCAGAACCGCTATATGCACACTTCAGCAAATGTTTAATCAAATATATTTGTGGGGGCTGTAAATATGTTGACTATAACCTCCTGCAGTCCTTGTTCTCTCAATATAACCATCCCAGTAAACTAGAAAGAAATGTAAGGTGTTAAGATGTATATTAACATGCTGTACACTGAATAATCCCATTAACACATAGTGGTGGATTACTGCACAGACGATTGCAGCACTGGTGTGAAGCGGATGCTTGTATGCTTCCCGCAAAAGTCACACATTAGCGTGCATCTTTGTTGGTGTGATTGAGAACTTTTTTTTTTTTTCTTTGCTGAAGGGCAAAGGTTGCTGGAGAGAGAGATGGCCAGACAGACCGAAAATCACTCTCCCTATAAGCACTCAAGCAGCCGTAAGCAGCAATATCGATAGCTACTTCAGCAGGCTCTATGCCTCCATGACAAAGTACTCCCCCCCCCCCCCCCGCTGCTGAATTGGCATAGATGAGGCCGGCTTCTACAGCAGACTTATATGACTTATTGTCCGTGTAAAATGGCGTGTGTCAATGCATTTGAGCACAGGACGATGGGGGGGGGTGTAATTGATGTAATGCTCCATGCAAGCACAGCAAACACAGCTGTTCAGAAACCAATGTGTTTTCCTTTAAAACGTGTGCAGGACAGGAAAAAGTGTGCAAAGGTGTGGTAAGCAAACAGGAGCTTGCCGGGCATGCCTTATCTCTCCTCTCCTGCCCTATCACACCCTTCCAAGACCCTTGCCTGGGTTCTGCGTTGCTGGTTCTATTAAGTTTTATGTGTCTGTTTACTCTGATTCCACTCTCCTGTGTCCTGTTATGCGGAAACCTCACGCCACGTTTTAGCCATTTTCCCAAACTGACATTTGTCTGAACGATACTGCCTCCCTCAGCATTTCCTTAACATGAAATGTTTGATGAAGGGGCCATATGTGTTGCGCAGCAGGCGTGCACCTTTTGGGCAGCTTCTGCGTCTGCTTAGCCTGCGTCTGCTCCGTCTGCGTCTGCTTAGCCTGGCTGCGATCAGGTTGCTCCACCACCTGTAACTGGTGTAGTACGTTTACTGGCATCACTGACATAAAATGTGAGTTGCCGAAGCAGCGTGTAAGTATTAGCGGCGTAGGTTTCTTTAATGGTAAACTGCTGCTGATACACAGTGAAGAACAAACTTCCCTGTTTGTCGTAGTTTTGCGGTTATATACCAAAGGTACGGGAGACACATGCGAGGCAGAGTGGTGTCAAAGGTACAGAGGCACGATGTTTGGTGGGTGCAAAGTCCAGGATAGAAGATGAAGTGGGCAGACCACGAGTAAGATACGTGAGGGGGGGGGGCTAATCACACCGGTGGGGTTGCCGGCGGCAAAGCCGTCGGCGGAATGTTTTTCACGTAATGGATGCGCCAACACGCCCATGCTGAGTGGACCACGAGGAAGGGTTGCCGCGGAGACCATCCCTGGGACGGGGCATGAGATATTTCACCACATGCATTATTAATGCCAGTAGAGAGATGTTTGTTTTATCGTGGGGCTGCTTCTATGGTCTTCCTCCTCCAGGCTGCCCAGCTGTAGGGACTCCATGGGCTGTAAATACCGGGTGGGGACACGCATCACGTGATCGGCCGCAAGGAGGCCACGCTGGTCACTTTGCCGCGGGAAGGATCTCCGAGCTTCTGCCGGACCGTCCAACTCTCTGCTTCTCGATGACTGTTAAAGAGAAATTAGGAATTGAACTTTAGGGTTTTTTAAAGCTGTAAGTTAAGGCTTCGTGCAGCTTAGGATTGACACTGAATCTACAACGAGGGCTTCTTCAGAGCTCCAGGTAAATAGAGAGATCATCCAAAGCAAGCTTAGGTCAAGGACACCAACGTAATAGAGCGATACAGCAAACAGCGCTTGGGCAGAGTGGCTAAAGATCGCTGAAAGGGCTTTTCGCGTGGAGGATTTTCTGTAATGATGGGATTAGGATCTGGCCTTTTTGGGATCATGGTAACCATGACTCGAGTGTCATATGACACTTGGCTAATGTCGCTTGCTCTTCTTTCCCCTGCCCGTGTCTGTTAACCTTTGGTTTATTGTAGGGAGAGCGTAGCGTTTGGGTGGAACAAGCCAAAATCATCAGCCATGGTGACATGGGCTCACTGTGACCCTGTACTGGATAAACAGTAATGGGGGATGGATGGATGTGCTGCACAGTGAGGTGGTGTGACTCTGTTATTGTACCATCGCTGCTGTGTCAAATTCCACACTTTTTCTGCTCTGCTGTGCCGTGTAGTACAGCATAAGGCTTGGGTCACCCTGGATGGGATGTCAGCCCCTCACTGGTCACACACATACACAGTCATACCTTTCAGCCAATTTAGCCACCAGTTAATCTAATCGCAATGTCTTAGGACTGCAGTAGGCATTTGGAGCACCCAGTGGATATTATCCAAAATTATAATGTGGAACTAACCATTTCGTAATGCAGTGTGATATACTTAAAGTCCACTAAGAAAAGCAGGACGTGGCTTATCTCGTTTTGTTTGTTTGTTTTTGACCACGTCAACTGTAGGCTAATCTACGCTGTCCATCAGCGGAGGCCTGACCGAGAAGCAGAACGGCACAGTTATGGTCTAAGGCTTAAGCGCTCTGGGTAGGTTAGGATGTGCCCCAGACGTGATGACCTAATGGTGGGTGGAGGTCGCAGGCAGTTGCGGCATTTGCAGATGTGTGCTAGCCACATACGACGCAAGGGTGCGGAGCTCGAATGGACTCGAGCACCAATTCTTCAAGGCCTGCAGCCACTGCAAGGCTTCTCATGATGCCGCTGAGTCATTGATCCAACAAAACCTGAAACTGTAAAACACTTCCAGTTTTTAGAGATTGCAAAACTTTATTCAACTGTTGCTTCATTACTTATTTAATTGTCCAGTTCTGTAGCAGTAGACTAGTGGATTCTGTGATTGTTTAAAGCGTAATACTAGGTGTTTCCATATTTGAGCACTCGCGTCTAGATGTTATCTTGGCTTATCTTAACCAGAGTTGCCTGAGACAATGTTTCTCAGCCCAGCCCTTTGTGATCCCCCAGACTGTTCACGTTTTTGCAGCTCCCTGCATACTGTATCAGGTATTTGCTGTTCTTGATATGGGTGGGTGATATGACCTAAAATTATCATCAGAGTGTTTTTCACTTTTTGGAAAGTGACGGTATTATATCTATATATTTGGATGGTGACGATGTTATTTCTGTACAGTACAGTTTTTCCTAAGTTTTGGGAGAAGCAGCATGTCCTGTCTCTCAATGTAAATAAAAATATTTTGATAATATATTAAGTACATGAAATGTATTGTTTTCAGTTGGCAGACGAGAGAGAATCAATAGCATTTATTTTGAAAAAAGCCTGAATATTAACTTTTATTAACTTTTATGTGCCACAACAAAACTTAAATGACAAGTTCTGCTGGCGCTAAAAGGACACTTTTGAGGTCACATGGTAGCTGTGAACCACATTGTATCACACACAGAAACGCAAAGGAAAGCATCAAGGCGCACTCACCTACCAAACTTGGCGTGCAGACATTGCAGCCCTCCTGGAAGTTCCAGGAGTCTCCTGCATGTCGAGAGCTGCTTCATGACACCCACAAATTGTATACGATATCCCGGACATTTGTTTTGTAGAGCGAGACCACGCGTGGGGGAGAGCAAAGACCCTAGAGCTTATTTAGTATCTTTGGAAAAGGAGAGAGAGCATCAGGAAGTCCCTGCTAACGTACGGGAAAGTGCCAGAACTTCCGGGAGGGCTGGAACGTCTGTACAGGGAAATGTTTGCTCTGTGTTGGATGACTTGAAACCAAACCATTTCCAAATAAATGCGCTGCCTCCCTGTTTTGGATTCTGGAAAGAGTCTCCTCTCCTGACACCTTGGCTGATTTTATATATTTATTTTATATATATATATAAATATGTAAACCAGCTAGTTAACACATATATATATGTGTGTGTGTATGTGACCAGGGTTATTTGTCATGTGAAGAATTACAAAATCTTATTTTAATTTGTTATTTAGCTATCGTGACAAGGTGTCACTGTGTTTATAGGAAATTCACACAACACAGATAAACCGGTTATACGCGCTACATAAGGTCAAGTATTCAGACTACAGCTGAATCTTTAAAGAAATACCTGTTGACTCCTTGCGATGTTGCATAGTGCGATCCATCTCGTGACATACAATCTGACCGGTAATGACTGTCGCACCCTTAGTTCTTTATTGGCTGGGAGCTGGAAGGGTGACCCCGAGGATTGGGATGAGAAACAATGGCCTAAGAGACTCGTTTAGGAATGTAATCCAATGGGACAATTGTGACTGGTTGATGACATAGCTGAATGTCATGTGGCTCCACCCATCAGCACTTAGCCCTCAACAGACAGCGTCAGTTGATTTGCACTTTAGACAGTGGTCTGAGACGCGATTGGAGAAGGCAGACATGAGGCGATGGTGCGTAGATACTTAATGGGTAGCTAAAATGGGGAATAAGATTAGAAAATGTACTTGGGGAGGGAAAAATTAAGATCTTGATAACTGCAGCCCAAGCCATTATATTTAGTTGAAATGCTTTGTTAACGGGGACTAAAAAGTCAGTGGGCTCATCCGTAAACCTGGGGAGCAGTCCTTGTCCTCAGAGCCTTGGGAGACAACTGGGCTTGGACACGTACGCCAGTTCTACTGGTAAAGCTGACTACTCTGGTTGCAGCTGCAGATAACATGACGGCTGAATAAGCCTGGCGGGCTGTGAGCGCATAGGAGGGGCTGTGGGATCGTTCTGTTCGTTTACGTATTTTCTTCCATATGAGTAATAATGTAAAGAAGCTCTAGACGGCACATCTATAGAAATATTAATAATTTAAAAGTTGAAATTACAATAAATAAAATTCATAATTGATTGTAACACTAGGGACATAGATATTTGTTGCAACATTTGAAATTAAATAAAAAAATTAGCTTTTTGTTGCTGATTCACATTCTGCTCTTTTCTGTTTCTTTATGTCCAAGCTAGTAGCTTCAGGCCAGCTAGTTAACTAGTCCCCGCCCCCATGTCCTCATTCCCCTTCCCATTGGTTCACATTACCTGGCTCAAGGGTATGATGTCATGACCGAAGCCAATACTTGGGGCAGGATTTCAAGTCTGCACTTTTGAGCAGTGTGATACCTTGTTATAAATTATTTAGTTGTAGCTGAGAAGATTGTATTACCCACCAGCCTGCACGCCCTGGGTTAATGTCTTATTTAATAATAAAGAAAGAAAAACAGACAGACCCTTCATATTTAGATAATAAGCACATTTTACTTTTAATATCTGAAAATAGTGTGCTTAAGAAAATTGTTCCACACTGGCTTTCACACTTTGGAAGACATGCTTTATGTCCCCTGTAGCTTGCCGTAGTTTTATTTTAAGTTTAAGTGTTTAGTGCTCTGGCAGTGCCGGTGGGGACGTCACTGCGGTCCTAGCAAATGGAGGCAGCGTGGTAGCAGTCCCAGCGGGATTGACCTGTGGAGTGACGGAGAAGGGCGCCAGGGAATTGCAGCGTATTGCCAGTGATGCGATCCGTGGGAGCTGGCTCTGAGCCTAATGGAGAAACGTCATTTGGAATTCACTAATATGTGTGGCACTTGGCGTGCTCCGGGGGAAAGAGTGACAGCGGCACGTAAGTGTTCACAAGCGTGTAAATTTTACTCATGAAAACGGGTAATTTGTACGCCCTTCTTCCACAGTCCGTGAAACCAGTGGGGTGGCTTTTGCGAGCGAGTATCCCAACATGAAAGTGGAATTTCAGATCCTCATGAACAGCGGCTGGGTCACTGTACTGAATCACGTCCAGCAGGTTCGTGTGTGTTTAGAGATGCCAGGGAGAGGGTTTGCGGGGAGAACCCTGAAACGAACTGGTATTTCCCAGAATTCCCTGGGGTCAGGCTAGTAACATCCACTGATACCAAGCAGCTGAGTACAAGACAAAGTGCTTTTGATGCAGTGATTATGAATTATGAATTCCTCAGGCCCAGTCATTTTTTTTGTTAGTGTTTAAACCTTATTTGCTTGAGAACTATTGTGGGCTACTGTGACATCCTTTGGAGAGACCTTATAGTTTTGTCAAGTATATTTCTGTCTTTATGTTTACATTAGCTTAATTTTGGTCTTTAGCTTCCTTAACATTGCTGTACTTTTAATAAGTATTACATAAGATGTGACGGACCCTTAAAATGAGATATTTTCAAGACTAGAAGCTAGGCTAAACTGATAAATAGAAAATGTATACTGTATAGTGTTCTGGTAAAATATGAAAGTGATGATTTGGCTTTGAAATCAGACAATAAAAGAGTGTTAATATCACCACGGTACATTTAACTCCATTTAACCTTAAATGTTCTGTAACTTTATGTTATATATTTGTGAGGAGAAAATGAAAATGAACAATGTTGTTTGCGCATAAACAAGCCGCCTCCGTGGTGAGACAGCATGTCACCATTGGTGTTGGACGAGCGAAAGCTGCAGTACTTAACTATCATTAAGCGACTCCGGTTTAACTCCAGATTAGCCGGGATTTACGACATTCCATGCGTAAGAGGAGCCAGTGGGAAGGATGGCGTCTCCACGGTCAGGATGCCTGACCGGGCAGATGAGATGTTTTTGGGGGGGTGTCACATGAACGGGCGGAGATATATTCCAAGTTTCCGAAGTGGCGTTCCAGTCAGCAAAGTGATCTTGGCGAACGCACTGGTCCAAAAAAAAAATATATATATCGCCTAGAAATCAAGTCTTCCAGTCGGTACTGAGGCCCAGCCTAGCGGCCATCGAGAGCCATCTGCTGCTGTGAGTCTCCACGGCCCGCAGGAGGTGGAGCAGGACAGTTGCTCGGCTGTCAGCAAGGAACCTCCTCTGACTCTCAGCGCTGTCTCAAATCCAGGATGCCGAACAGAGAGAATGGTGCCCGGCACCGGAATGTGTCCGAGCTTGGTAAGGCTGTGGCCTTCAGCTACACAATGTTGGCAGGTCTTGTTTAAATTTAGACCGTGATTAGTGTAGCAAAACAAGTTTTACTGCAGTCATTTAGTAACTGTAATTCAGTTTTTTTTTTTCTCCAGATCGGCCAGAAAAAAAAAACAAAAATTGCCACAACCAGGTTTCACTATTTCAAACGTGAGTAGATCAAGGAAAAAGTCAAGGGAAGGTCACTTCAAGTCAATAAATAATGATCTGTGATTTACCAGCCAAGTCTTACTTCAGGGTTGTAATTTTGAAGCCGTCCCATGTTTATGGCACCACTCGGACTTTGGCTAATCTTCTCTGCCAATAAAAACACCGGTCTTGTCCTTTTCTTCTATGAATTTTCCATAACTAGCTGTCCGGACGCAGGGCCACAGTAAACATGGAGTCTGTCCATGGAAACACTGGATGTGACTATGGATTGAATATCAGTCCATCATAGAGCACACACCCAGTTTTGGGGGAGCCAGTCTATCTCAGCAAGATGTTTTTTTTAGTTTCAGGGAGGAAACCAAAAAAATCGAGAAGAAACCCACAATGGAAATGTGAGCCCACAGTGTAACTTGTTACTCTTCAAGAACCAATTTCTGCATCAACATTCCCTCCAGCCACACGATGTTCTCCTGCCCTTAAACAGAAATGCACACTGTGTCATGTGATTCACATGATCAGATGTTTACTATTTGACTTGCCCGCTCAATGTGGAGTGACAGCCTCTCTCTGCCTCTACTGCGTCATCAGCAGACTGTGACCGACCATCCAGATGGTCGTGATTCTAAGGTGTGAGACTCCGCTGCTCATTCTGCCAGCCAAGCGGTTCTGGGCCGTCGTCCTGCGTTTACTGCACTGTCGGCCTTCCTCTCTCGCTTCAGCTTAGTTCGATTTAAGAATCGCCCAACTTGGTCCCACATGCAGCTGAGTATCCTTGAGGCAGAAACAATATGTGCTAGATTAACACCGGTATCTTTATATAGTCAAATTGTCAAATGGAGATCATTTTGTTTCACATTGGCTTAGTCATCCTTCACTGTGACATGCAACTGCTTATTCGACACACATCTGGTACAGGTACATTCTTGTGCAGAAGTGACAATAATTACTAGTTTGGCAACTGGGAGATGATGTCAACACTAAAGACCCATTTTGTTTATTGTGACTTAAAAGGAATTGAACATCTCTCCCTGCTTGAGTTTCCTCAAAGAAGATCTTGTTGTAGTTATGTTATCCGAACTTCTGATCTGTTATCAGTCCTGCGATTTCAGTTCCTGACTTCCTGGATGAGTGGAATCTGCTAACATAAATAAGGGACGTGAACACAAAAGTCTGTGCAGTTGTTTGGTGGAGAGAGAAGAGGTTTTGAGGATATAGGCAACAAGCATTTCCGCTTTAAAATGAGAGGAACCTTTTAGTCAGAAGGACAATTTGCATTGAAGAAAAAAGAAAGCTCAAATTAAACAAATGAGATGAGCTCCAAATGCAAATTTTACCCTGGATGAGGTCATTGCATGCCTGCCCAGTACCTGTGGTTTGATTCCCAGTTGTAATAAATAGAATATCAATAATAATTAAAAAATGATTTGATTGTACCAGTCGGAATCTTTTTGTTTCATGTTGTTGCTAAGTTAATATGACTAGTGAATGTGTTTAACTGAGGATGCCTCTGGTTGCAGACGTACCTCTTTCAGTTTTTTTGTGTGGTTACGCCTCGAGAACCTTTCATGTAGTGAGTCCCAGGTCCTAGTGTGGAAAAATGCCTTCCTCTCTCTGGCTGAACTTTGCAAAGAAAGGCAATGGAGAAATGGTTCTTTGTGAATAAGTAATATATTTTGTTAGGTTGAGATTGTGTATATATATTATCACTCGCGTGTATTCTGAAGAATGCATAACTTGTTTTATGTAGCGACTGTGTAAATGCTTAACAGTAATTTTCCGTCACGTGCAGCAGATGAGCCCACCTCTGCTGTACGTTCTGTTGTTTCTATTTCCACTCCCACTTTCCCATTCACATT
>JAODLC010000028.1:11509517-11525667 GCA_026781145.1 Hippopotamyrus pictus
TTAAGGACCTTGCTCTAAAGCCCACAGAAATATGACTATTCTGCTAACGTCAGGCTCAAACTGATGACCGTCCGATCCCTGCGTGCGCGTGTCTGCCTGCGTGCGTGTGTCTGCCTGCTGCTCGTCCCACTTCCCCAACCTCGCCTGTTTCCACCTTTTTTTCTCCCTGTCTGGAAACATGCGCCAAGGCTGCGGCACTGAGGGCCTGTGCAGCTCTGGGGTCTCCCTCGACACCCTATTCTTACTTTGCGTTCGCAGTTCCTGCTTTTCAGCCATAGGCTTCCACTTCAGATGTGTTCTCTCCATAGATTTATTTTTTTAAAATCGACTCCTATAGATTGCATTTAAGCTGTCGGGAAAGGAAGGGGATCCTCTTTTGTGGTTCATTTCAGTCTACGTGGCACTTTCCTGCACATCCTCTTTCTTTGTATATCTGTCTTTGTGGGAAAGAAGAGGTCTTCTTCTGTAATAATGTTTCCCCTTAACATGTCTCAAGCTGCATTTCCTAAAAATGTTCAAAGAAATCAATGCAGGGCCATGAGCTAAAGCTAAAATCACAGTAATTTATATGCCACCCCCCCCCCCTTTTAAAGAAACTCATTTTAAATTAAAAGCAATTAAGGCAGTTGCAGACTTTATGAATTCCAGGAGGTCATGTGATCAAAATATGTCCCTCCCCATTCACTTTCCTTCGGTTTCTAGCTCAAACCCCAGTCAGGTGCGGCTGCTGCCCCCCCCTCCCCCAGTGGCCATTCACAGCCCCTGTCCTGACTTTAAATATAGAAAAATTTGGGGGCTGCTTGTCCTATATGACATTACAGAAGCGTTACACCTCCTTCCTTTGTTCGTCGGTCTCGACTCAGACAGCCTTCTCCCAATATATATGACTAACAGAAAGGCCTGCTGTCATAGGGTGATGAGGAATACGATGGCAATTGTCAGGGTTACAGCATCAGATGCAAGACCTCCACTGTCACATCTTGACTGTGTTTCCGTGCAGCAGAATGGTGATGTAATGCTTCACGGAGCCTCAAAAAAAAAAAAAACTTAATGCAGTGTTGCAACAGTATTTCTGTAAGAAATCTCAGCCTTCTTTATGATGGGCAATGCGCATCGAAAATGCACTATTAGCACGATTAGCATTCATGCCGTTTCCAACAGCACGGCGTACAACGTGCCTAGAGCGACTCTTGGACAGATGGATGATGGTCACCCACTTCAGGTTCACCGTTTTCTTGGATTTAAAAAAAAAAAAAAGCTTTATTGTACACAGGGCAGCAAAATTTGATGCATTTCATTGGGTCTGGCCCTGGATTCTTGTTTAACAAGCAGTTACAGGATACTTGCATGTTTAACTCAGCTCATGGTTGCACTTTTAAACCATGACTGGGAACAGGCTCCATCCCTTCATGGTTAAACCTGTCTTTTCCAGATGCTTCTGCTATTCGTCCTGAGTAGTACTATTGTCCATAGGTGCGCTCTTTTGAGCAAGTAATGGGTGTTTCCTTGCTATAAACAGGAAAGAAAGTTTATCATATAATACTACATATACAGTTCTGTGTTTTTAATGATTGTTTAAAGTGTGTGTTCAGTAGATGTGTGTGTTGTTTGTAAAATGATATATTTTATTATCAGTTAGACGATGGTCACATTTTAGGATGCATTCTTGCAGAAACCCAGGTAATTTCTTAGGGGTCATATACTTCTGCTTGTTACTGTACGCTTTGTTTTTTTTTAATTTACTATAATTTGTTGCAGAATGATGTTTTCAAAGCGTTTGTCAGTCAGTGACAGCTGTATTCAGAATGACGTATTTGTGAGATCAGCATCAGGAACTGCAGCTTTGTGACTGATAAGATAAGCGGGCAGAGGTTTGTGTCTTGCCTTTCTTGGACATTGACAGCCGGGAGAATGCAGACGGCCTGGGTGAGGAGGTCCAGGGTCATTCTTTACGGAGACGATCCCTCGCAAGCGGATAGAGCAGCATTCCTGAGGATCGGGGAGGGGTGGGGGCAGAACCTCCCCTAACAGAACCGAACGAGGAGCAAATGGGCCCGGCGGTGGCTGACAGCAGTGGGGGGCTCAGTGGAGTGTGGACCCCGCCATTCCTCTCCGAGATGTGACAGTATTTCGCCCATGTCCCTTAGAGGCGGCCGGGTTGAATGGTGGTTATATAGGACCAGGTGTGGGGGGGGTAGGATTGGCAGTGGGGTGAGGGAGGGGGCATAGCCCTTCAGAGGCAATGTGAGTTAAGACAGGGAGGAAAAAGGAGCCTGGTCAAACTTTATTTGTTCCCCGCTTTTCACAAAAGTACAGCAAAAAAAAAAATCCAAACACCCTATTGGTGGAGCTTGGTAGGTTTCTGCCGTTTGGTCGGGCTCAGATACCGCAGGGCGGCTGGTTAATGCCCCTTGACACACCGGCACCTTCCGCGCTTTTTACATGCATCTGACTGTCTGATACTTTTTTCTCACCCCAAAATAATTGGCTCTGCTTTGAGTCTTGACTGTAACTATTAGCATTAGCATCTTTCCCCGTATTACGACGACGCGGGACTGGAATTCCTCTTCGGAGCTGCAGTGTGACGTACATGGCGATAAGCATTAAGATTCGTGGTATTTAGACGTTTGAATGAACGCGCATAGCATTTTGCAAGCGTCTCAGCAGCCGCTGGGCGGGGCTTGGGCTTGGGCTTATGTGTCGGCCCTCGCGATGCCCCTTGAATGTGAGATTCCGCACAGAGCGGTCACATGACCCTCCACATCATACTAGGTTTCCGCCCCCTTTGTACGACTTCCTCTGTTCAGCGGAAGAGTTTGCATGAGTCCATTATCTGTAGGGTAATAGGGAAAAGAAAAAAACTGACATCATCCTTTGTTTATCCTCATCTGCCATGAACTCACTATAAATAGATTCTTTTGACCTGCTGTCCTGTTCAGGTGACTGAAGATCAGCAGGGATCCTGCACACCTCGTCGTCCACCGTTACTATGAGGCGCCGTCGTATCCACGTTCTGCTACCTAATATAGTGTCAGAATGGGTACAAGCAGAGCTCTACAGCACACTTTCTGTTAGCAAGTCGGACAGCACTGTCAAGCTGCACTTAGATATCTCACGAGAAAAACATATGATGTTTAAATCCGTGTAAATACAGTTGGGATAGAAAATCAACACCCCGCTTCAAAATGTTTTTTTTTTTGTTTTTTTTTTTGCCTACAGCCCTAAAAACCAAGAATAAAATTGTATGTTCATCACAGACATATCATATCCCACAACATTCAAATCGAAAAAAAGGAACGTAACATTTACAAAAATAAAAAGTAAGGAATAAGAGTAAATGGTTTCATTCATTCAAACCTTTATTATAGATTTGGGGTCGAATAAAAGACATCACACAAAATATGTATAAATGTATAAGATGACGTTTCCTCAGAATTAATACTTAGTGGAGGGACTTTTTACTTGAATTATCGCTTTCAGCTTGTTAGGATGCATCTACATCAACTTCATACTCCAGAGAGAAAATGTCTGCCTATGGTTTTTTATATTGTTGTTCCAGCTCAGTCAAACCACTGATGGGCGATCCTGTTCCAATCAATCCAAAGTTTCGATCGGATTGAGGTCGGGACTCGAGGATGTGGAGCCTTTTGCCTTTCAGCCGCTGTGCAGTTACTGCGCAGTTATGCTGAAGGCTGAACTATCTTCAGTTTCCTGACTGAGGGCAGCAGGTTCTTGAAAAACCTGTCAGTACTCTGCGCCATCCATCTTCCCTTCTATCCTGAGAAGTGCTCCCATCCCTGCCGAGGAGGAACACCTGCATGGTGGAATACTGCCACCATCATGCATCACTGTGGGAATGGTGTTCTTCAGAATGTAAGATCTGTTGGGTTTTCTGTTTGGCCCTGCAGCAGAAAGGGTCTCGTTGGACTGTATAACGTATTGACCTTGACTATCTGTTACATGCATGATGAATTTACTGATGAATCTAATCATAAATGATGCTGCACCATTTGTGCGTGCTGTGACCGCTGCAGAACCTCCTACTTTGAGATCTCTGGTCTATCCTGTGGTACAAGGCATCATTAAAACCTTTGAGATCTTCTCACAACCAGTGGTGGTACCGCCAGTCTGGCCAGTCAGGCTTTATTAGCAAAGCCCCAAATCTTTTTTACTCCTGTTTTGTTTGTTTTATATATGCGTTCGAATTATATATAATATGTGATATGGTTTTGTTGTCATGAGACTGCAAAATGAGAGCGTCAATGGCCACAGAACAAATGTATTTTGAACAGAATAGACGGACCCAAGCGCATTAACTAAGTTTAAGAATAACAGTAGATTTATCATGTGAAATCGTTTGATGCAAATAACATAAATCATTGAGCCCCCCTGCTTGGTACATTTTACCGTGGAACACCCCCAGTGTGAGGGACATGCCCCGCCAGATGCCTTCAGAGCCAGCGACGCCCCCACCTGTGCCCTCACAGCTTGTCCTTTCACACCTTTACCTCAAAGCTCTTTTTCTTTCAAGCCGTAGTTGTACGACCAAGCTGTCGCACCCTCTCCAAACAGCTGTTTCATCCAGAGCTAATCAAAGTTCGGATAATAACAGTTGGGCACTGAGTGTCCTGTTTGTGATCTGTTCAGTGATTGGTTATAGGGATTAAGTTGGCGAATGCATTTGAGAAAGGGATCTTCTCTTTCCCAAATAAGGTGTTTTGCAATGTTTTTCATTATCATTTTCTGGAAAATTATTTTAACCTGGTTGTGGAGACCCGTAATTTCTAAAAGGGGTTGCTGCCCTTCTGGACCTGCTGAATACTGAAGCCAGCTGAAGCATACTGAAGCATCCTGTTCATCCCTGTGCCACTCAGTGGTGTAATGAGTAATTTTGCTGGAATCTTGACGCTTCAAGGATAATCAAATCTGCCCTCTTGATTCCCAAGCTACTATAATAACAATCGCCCTCAAAATTTAATGGCAAATGGGGCAGAGATTCCATATGCTATTTGTAATGGCTGGTTCATAGCGTGTTGTACACTGCTATCTTTAGTTCAGTGCTGTTTCTCTCAATTGAAGTTTCCAAACAAATTAAAACCTATATTTACTTTAACTTTCATTTACAATGCAGGTATTTCTTACCACGCCCTCTTTTCAGGCAGTTTTGTTCTAGCTAATTGCTTTGCAAAGGTTTTGCTTTTTATCCAGGTAGGATTTTGCAGGGTGGATTTTTATTTAGCGGTTTCTCTTAATCCTCTAGATGTTGCTCTAAAGTCAAGGATCTGCAGATGAAAAAATAAATGTGAGCAACAGGTGTATAATGCAGGGTGTCTGCTGCGGCTGGGGGGGGGGGGGGGACAGAGTTGCTAGGCAACATTTGCTAGGTGTTTTACGGGAATCTGTGTGATGCCACATGGATACAGTGGAAACGGTGCAGGCTGAGGAGTGTAAACTTGTCAGGAAGATGCTCCAGTCTTTGTTGCTCTATTATTCTGTAACACTGTATGAGAGTTGTTTTTTTTTTTTTACACCAGGCCATTGTAAACCTCACAGGCATATCATCAATCTGCATGTGTTCCTAGTTGGTGAAAGTATTGTTCCCGGAGGAAACCCACAGACTGTGCATTAAGTCAAGTCAAACTAAGTTTTTTTCTTCTCATTTGGGTGAATCACACTGTAGCCTGGAATAGGACTTAAACGGTAAAGATAAAGCAAAATTGGTGATAAAGCAGAAGATGTGGATATCACCAGTTGACATAAATGTAACACGAGCAGCGTCAGCGATAAGGAGTCCTGCTAGCGGTTGCTTAGCGATGTGTCCCTTTAAATACAGGTTCAGCTCAGGGGATCCTAGCAACCAGAGCTGAAGCAGAAACAGAGTTACCTGGAGAACCTGGAAGCAGGCAGGAGGCGACCTTGGAAAGCCCTCAGACGCTGCGGTAGGTGTCAGTCTGTGTTTATTTTGCTTAAGTTAGCCTAAACACGTCTTCCATGCTATCATACACAACGAAGCAGAACCTCCCCACCGTGCAGGAAGAGTCTCATGTCTGAGAAGCCAGGGTGTATGCAGAGGCGGGGCCACAGGGGCCTGGGTCCCAGGTGATTGGTCCGCACCCCATCACTCAACAATTCAAAAACATATTATTGGTGAATGATAAAGTTTACCCTTGTGAATGAATTATGGCTCCTCTAATGCCCCTGCTGTGAAGAGTTCTCCTCCAGTGGAACAGCTTATTTAGGATTTGTTATCGCTGTCAGAAATCTTGTAGGAGTTGGGTGTAGCGCTTTTGAACACTCGCGAAACTGCCCACTCTTTGTTGGCAAATAACCTATGATTACATTTCTCAGTGATGTCCTTTACCAGGGTGCATTATCCCGCTGAAAGACGCCACTGCCATCGGGGAATACCACTGCCATGAAGGGGTGTACTTGGTCTGCAACAATGTTTAGGTAGGTGGTAAGTGTCAAAGTAACATCTACATGAATGCCAGGACCCAAGGCGTCCCAGGAGAACATCGCCAAGAGCATCACACTGCCTCCTCTGGCTTGTCTTCTATCCATAGTGCATCCTGGTGCCATCTCTTCCCCTGGTACACGATGCACACAGCTATCCAGATGATGTAACAGAAAACGTGATTCATCAGGCCACCTTCTTCCATCGCTCCATGGTCCAGTTCTGACGCTCACGTGCCCATTGTAGGCGCTTTTGCCGGTGGACAGGGGTCAGCATGGGCCCTCTGAACAGTCCGCACTGTGCACTGTGTCCTGACACCTTCCTAATCAACGATTCAAAACATATTACAAGCTAATGATGAAGTTGTCCCCTCTTATGCCTCTGTCCTGCAGAGTTCTTCAGAGGAATTACTTGGCTTTTTTGCTTGGTGAGAGCAGTCAGGTGACTGGAACCACTTCGCTGGATGTTCACCCTGTGGGCACCACATGGTATAAAAGCCACCTCTCTTTGTCATGGTTCTGAAGATCAGCCCCATGGTTCCAGTCATTACCGAGATGCTGCTGTAGATGGAAGGGGCAGATACAGGGTGAGTGCCTGAAGTGTGTAACGGAAGGGGTTGGGGGAGGTGCTTCAAGGCCTTGTGGGGGAGGAGGGAGTTAGGCCTTCTTCAGCATGTCATCCCCTAGTGATGGACGAAGCGCCTTGACAAAAGTCAAATAACTCCAGGACCAAATGAAAAGGACCGGTCAGGACACCCGTCTGGAAATGACCTGGATTAAAGGCGACAGACACGACAGGCAGGTTTTTCTTTGCTCTGGCAAGAGGAGGGAACAAGCTTTGGGCCCAACATATGTGGGGGAACAGAGCAGAAGCTGAAAACAAGGGCGAGGGAGATACCAGATCGGAAAGACACTTCCATGAATGTTTTATTTGCCGTATCTCCTAAACTGCTTCGGTGAGCTTCCCTTTATTTGGATGATACTTTGTCTTGCGTTTCTTGGTTACTTGCTTATTTATGTATCTCCTGATGCACAATCCATAGATATTTGCATTTCTGCGCCGTGCTTATTACATGCATATTCAACATCCAAATCAATAACGCCTGATGGTTAACTAAAAAAAAAAAACGCCGTACGCAACAGATTGTTTATAGAACAATATTAAAGTAATGGCAAGGAGGAATCCATTTGTCATCATGCACAGAACAGAGCAGCAGATTTGGAGCTGAGGAAGCAAGTTGTCTTCTCAGTGATGCAGTGTCATCAGTCCTGAAACCTGTAGAAAGGCGAAACGCCCCCCCCCCCCCAATTGGAGGGCAGCGGCTCCAAGTACGGCTCACTTTTCGATTATACATCACCGGAATATCTCATTAATGCATAAACTTCACTTCCAAGCATCTTTTAAGCAGCAAGGAGGAAATTATCCAGAATCGCTGCCTTGCGTTCTATCTTAAGATCCCCATGTTGTTTCCCAGTTGTTTAACAGCTTATATTATGTTAATAAGAAAACTAGTTAAAACTAGAAAGCAAACTTTGGTTAAAACAAATATGTCCATCACATGAGCGTTATAGCTGTGCTAGTGTTTGGACAGTCACCACAAGTCCACAAAGAGGATTTGCAAATGTTTGAGCAGGGACTAAGCGGAGGATTTGTTATCGCTGTCAGAAATCTTGTAGGAGTTAGGTGTAGCGCTTGTGAACGCTTGTGGAACTGTCCACCCTTTGTCGATAAATGAATAACACGGAAGGTTAGACTTTTCACCGATGTCCTTTACCAGGGTGCATTATCCTGCTGAAAGAGGCCATTGCCATCGGGGAATACCACTGCCATGAAGGGGTTTACTTTGGACTGCAACAATGTTTAGGTTGGTGGTATGAAAGTATCAAAGTATCATCTACATGAATGTCAGGACTCAAGGCTTCCCAGGAGAACATGGCCCAGAACATCACACTGCAGTCTTGCCTTCTTCCTAGAGGTCATCCTGGTGCCACCTCTTCCCCTGGTGCGCACGCACACAGCTATCCAGATGATGTAACAGAAAACGTGATTCATCACACCAGGCCACCTTCTTTCATTGCTCCATGGTCCAGACGCTCTCTGACGCTCTCGTGCCCATTGTAGGCGCTTTGGACGGGGGTCAGCATGGGCCCTCTGACCGGTCTGCAGTTACACAGCCCCATCTGTAGCAAGCAGTGATGCATTGTGTGTCTTGACACCTTTCGATTATAGCCAGCATAAAATCTTTCAGCAATTTGTGCTACAGAAGCTCTCCTGTGGGATTGGACTAGACAGCCTAAGCTGTGCTCCCTGCCGTACATCAGTGAGCCTCAGGTACCGATTCACCAGTTGTCCTTTCTCGGCCCCCTTTGCTACAGTACGTATTGACCGCTGCATACCAGCAACGGCTCACAAGACCTGCCATTTGTGAGACACTCTGACCCAGTCATTTAGTCATCGGCCGTCTCAATTTGGCCCTCGTCGGAGTTACTCAGATCCTTACACTTTGCCCCATTTTTCCTCCTTCTAGCACATAAAACTCTAGAGCTGACTGTTCACTCGCCTGATACATAACAGGACCCTTGACATTGTAACGGCGTCACCTGTTGGTGGTTTTAATGTTATGGCTGATCGGTGTATATTATATACATAAAAATAACGTACCTAATGCTGATCCTGTGATCATGTGTATGCCGCGATGTAGCTGATCATGTGATCATGTGCATGCTGCGATGTAGCTGATCATGTGATCATGTGCATGCTGCGATGTAGCAGCAGGTGGGTTAGATAGCCAAGTGGTGGTGGGGGACAGACATACTGTGTATAATGCAGGATGAGAGTAAAAGTATCTGTAAACCATCTTCTGGGTGTCCCTGTTACTCTGTGCGTGTCTGGGACGGGCACTAAGGAAGAATATCAGTGCAGTGCGGGCGAGAATGCCAGGCTTGTTGATGGCAGCTTGACACTTTGTCGCACTCCTGAAGCTATTCGCGAACTCCTGACGCCTGATGCACGCTGACCTTTTCTCACTTTGTTTGACTATATGATTATTTTGGCAGACATTCATGTTTCTCGGCCTCCTGCGACGCTGTCGCTAGTCTGTCTGCAGCTCTGTAAGATCAATATAATTACAGACCAAAATAATTTAATATGCTTGCATAAATCTGGCTTAAAGGTTACTGTGGGTCCGCCGCTGGGGAAAAAAAAATCTTCAAAGATGACATTAGTGATATGTATCCAATGCAGTTTAATAATGCAAGAAGCTTCCAGTCCGTTAAACATAAAAGTGAAAAATGGCACTTCCTGGTTTCTGTTCCCTCAGCTGTGTTGAAGCATAAAGATCTTACTTACTCAGGACATTTTTTAAAAGATGATATGTATCAGTACATCCATCCTGGAATCAGACAGAGTAAATTGATTTCCATATCTATCAGAGGGTGTTAATCGTTCCTGGGAAGAATTATTTATTCTGAGGGTTTTTGAAAAAGTGTGCAAGGTTGCCAATTTTCTTTTTTTCTTTTTTTCTGTTTTACTTCTCTTTTACTAGTTGCTGCCACTGTTTCCTGTTAATAGTACAGATTTTAAAGATGCTAGTAAGTGTGATCTACTAATAGCTGTAATGATATGTATCAAGTTTCACTGCTAGTGTCTCGAGCGAACAGAGAAACATGTGAGAATGGAACCAGGGGATTTCCCGCTTATGCCGTAATCAGTAGCACCGGAAGTGGGGGCGCTGGGGGGCGCGTCAAAGGAAAACACAACGTTGTGATAACTGTCGCACGACGGCTCAGGGGCGAATCAATTATTTCTGCAGGAAGACTTCAGTTGTTAGCCGTTAGCTGTCGGTAATACAGAAGATCTGCAGTCCCAGCTAACAATTTTTTATCCTAGGAACGTTTGCTGAACGTTACAACTGAGGTGTGGAATGTGTGCAGTTTCCCTGATGTTCCCAAAACGTGATCCTGCTACTACAACTAAGAACAATAATATTTAAATGAATAAAGGCCATGGAAGAACAGCAGGTAACACTGTTGTTTTGCCCCACTACGGTCATGGGCGCTACGCTGGACAGCTTGTTCGTGATATACACTTATAGCACTATTATAAAATGAAATAGTTTCATAATAAAAATATTTTTCAACATTAAATTATGTTTAAAGGATGTTCAGGTAATACTTTTATCATACCAGCACTGTTAAAATGTAAAATGTGGAAATAGCATTCCATTAAAGTTACAGTAAGAACGTTCTCTGCCGACTTTGAGAGGACCTTCACATAACGTTGGATGATGTTCTGGGAACGTTCCTTGTTAGCTGGAGTAATATCTGTTAGTCGTTGTGGCCACGATTGTAATGTTACCCCACATGTTTTCACATGACCTGAATTTCCGCAACGGTTCTGATTCTTCACCTTCGTCTCCAACCTCGTGGCTCTTTCCTCTGGTCCTCTTTAGCTTCCCTAAAATTACGACGGAGCAGAGACAATAAGCTCTGAGATTCCTCCAGATGTCGTTGGTCTCATTTACATCTGTCTTATTTGCAGGGAAGAACATCTGAAACGTTAGGGTGCAGTGGTGGGTATAGACAGGCATAATCCACATCTCAAACATGGATCTACCGTATACACACCTAAAAAGTGTTATAGGAGAAGTGTACATATGCAGTTATATGGAGTAACAGTATAGCCACCTAACAAGGCACTACTACACTACCACTTGATAGCATTTATGGAGGGTTGAGAGATTTATCTCGGTGCCATCTCCTGCTCACACTCTGCAGTCGTCTTGTATTATTATGATTTTTTTTTTTACAATGTTTATATCATTACGCTAATAACTGCCGTCAAGCACTACAATACTGCCAATGCTAATTTTTTAGGCGATTAAAAACGCATTTTATTCCGTCCTTGCCAATAAATGTCGTTCCTTGTTTTTAAACAGGATACCAAAATACACCTACAGAATCGATTTGTCATCTGCACACTAATGTATACAGAATACCAGTATATGGTAACTAGTCAGACCCCAAGCAAGACTAATCATTTATTCTCTGTATGCAAGCTATGTGCATTCAATCTAGACAGTGGTTAGGAATCAGCACTGTTTTGTAATTATTGTTCTCCAGTAAGTGTAATGACTTTTCCTTAACTATCATTTTGGTTGCTGTCCAGCAGTTGGAAAACGGAAAAGGCTGGAAGCTATTTGAATTATTTCCTCATTTCTTAAACAAATCCTTCAGGAATTATGAAAGTGTAATTACTCAGACAGTAGTAGCGCCTCTCCAAGGTGCTTTGTTCCCCGCTACAGCCCCCCCGCTGACCTCACTGCCACTGGAAAAGGTCAGCTGTCACTGCTGCTCACCAGGGACGCTGAGTGTAATATGTACACGAGGAAGGCCCAGAATTGCCTCAGATATTTAGGGGACAGTTGGTGTCTGTAAATTGCCTTTAGTGTGTAATTGTGGCTGTGAGTCTATGCCCTGTGATTGGGCTGATGTCCTCTACCCTAGGCTTTCCGGGATTGGCTCCAGATTCACTGTGACCTTGCATTGGATAAATGGTTAGAGAAACTGGATGGATGAGTTGATGGATGGAACAGAACAAATCGACCATCTTAAAAACCAGGACTGATGCAAACAATGTTTCATTAGATGTAATGGTATCTCTTTACTTGAGGGGACACAAGTAACTTAGTAACTCATGAAATTCATGAACCGGTATGACTGATTAATGATGAATGAACATGGGATCAGTCTGTAATTAAAACTTAGTTAACTAATTGGCTAATTGATACATTAAGTAAGAGTGTATTAATGCATTATTTGTGTCCCCTCAAGTAAAGTGTTACCAATGTATCTTGTATATTACAGTGCGTTCTGAATAGATGCCTTCTCCCCTGCTGTTTAGATTCTTTTTTACTACTATTTTAACTAACTATTTACTATGTACCTCATACTTCTGGGCTTTCTGCATGCAAAGCATAGGCATACATGCAAAAGCAATCACTTGTTGCAAAATAACTGATTTCACTTGCTGTAGAAGAGTAATTATTCAAGGGCTAATGACAGAAAGACAAAGCATGCGTTATCACAGATAACTCAAGTATCCCCAGGGATACTTCACAAGTGCAAACATATCCATTCATCCTCTTTTTTTCCGCGTGACTCATTCACAGGCACTGATACAGGCACGCACACCTCAACAGAAAGTATACATCAGTTTCTGTGGATAAAGTTCACCTGTAAAGATTGACACACATTGACACATAGTTAATCTTAGCGAAAGAAGATCCTTAATGGATTTCACCTGGGTAGTGACAGCGTCATTCAGTAAACTTTCAGGCGACGCACTGCATTCACTGCACCCTACTTTAATTTGCAGGGCCAAGAAATTCAGGTTCAGAGTTTAAAATCTTGAGCACAATGATTGGCAGATGAAAAGTCACACAGTGATTGGCTGATGAAAAGTCACACAGTGATTGGCAGATGAAAAGTCACATGGCATCACAGACATTGGCATTTTTAATCTGCTCGTGCTTTCAGGACAGACTTGATCAGTCATAATGCAATGTGATGAAATCCGTTAGAAAACAACGTTTCAGTTCTCCGTTCAAGGCACGTAGTACGATGTTCTTTGGCTAATAATAACACATCAGCGTGATAATTAAAATTCTTATGTTGTTATTCTGGATGAAAGGTTTAGGTTTATGATCTACAAGATGGAGTTTTTCGCTATGCCAAAGACAGACAGGTTTCAAGTTGCAATAATCCTAAATCACCGAAAAACCATAAGGCACCCACTACAAACCAGTCAGCTACCCCAGAGCAATTATGGCACTCGCATGAAGTCAAAACTACCCAGGTCAAACTGCCAGACATTGGATGGGGGATTTCCATGTGGGTCTTACTCATCTCGTTACAGGGCTGATCAATACCTCTCTCACTTCTCTCTGACCTAAAGTATAAGAACAATACAGAAACAGATTGCTTCAGCAGGTGTGGCCCCTCCACCAGGACATATATTGAATATAAAAGTAATGAAATAAGAGAATTATGGAAGCATTTTACAGCTAATTTTACCTCCCTCCTCCCTGACTATGGCCTCATTTGCATAATCATTCAGTTGATGATTCCCAGAAGAACCTGTATGAAATCATTTGGTCTGCATACTCTCAGCAGAGGTGACCTTGGAGGGGCTGGACTGTACGATGTTCTCCACCAAGATGCAGCTATTTAGAGCATTGCTGCAGATAAACAATCCGGAGATGCCAAACAAGTGTGACAGGCCCCACAAACAATGTCGCCGTACAAAATCTTGTTTTTAGACTGCAAGGAAAAGAGGACACATTGTGCGCAATATAAGTCAAAACTAGTCTCTTGCTGAACATAAACTTGTATCTTTGGTGCTAGGGCACAATGGGCACTCTGTGGAGACTTTGGTTGGCCATCCTTTTTCCCGCGTCTCCGCTCACCTCGGTATTTTAAGCCTAAGTGTCGCAGCACACCTCGTCTCGCTTAAGTTAATGGGCTCGTAAGGAGCGGAGCCTCGAGACGGCGCAAGGCAAATGGACACGCATGGAAAATTTACCGCCGCCTGCGGTCGTGACAAGTCATGCATGAAACGGGAGGGGGGATGACAGGCCCCAGACTGTCCGTAGGGTAAAGCTTGATAAGAGTTGCAAAGTTGACAGCCCTGCTGAACGGGCC
The DNA here is from genome assembly GCA_026781145.1 of Hippopotamyrus pictus. Lineage (NCBI taxonomy): Eukaryota > Metazoa > Chordata > Actinopteri > Osteoglossiformes > Mormyridae > Hippopotamyrus > Hippopotamyrus pictus. The sequence continues at coordinate 11,523,672 of JAODLC010000028.1, forward strand.
TGCATGCCCTCTGCTTCTCAGGATGGTGCTCCCTACACTCTCAATGTTCGCGTGCTGAAAAACCTAGGAAAGAAAATAGGGTTTAGTTTGTTTCTGTTTTGTTTTTTACCCTCTTGAATGAGCCAAACCCTCTCTTCTGTATGTAATCTTGGTTTCCTTTTGGTTAGCATGTTTGTCAAGTTATCATGACAGGAGTTTTAACTGCTTCTGGAAGTTCATAGAATGCATTCAAAAACCTGCGTTTAGTGGTTTTAGTCCTTAACATAGCCCGTGAACTGAAGTATGTTAGATGATGACCTTAAAACACTGAAGTAATATTTTAATCCGAATCGAACCTGTAAACGCCATACAGGCAGTCCCCAGGTTATGAAGAAGGCCCGTTCCCTAAGTTTGTCTTTAAGTCGGATTTGTAGGTGTCATAAAAATAACAACGGAGTACATAATAATAATAATTATACAGTAACAATGAAAGTAATTACACGTTACCGTACTGTACCTCGAACCAACAAAGTGCTGAAGCCACACAATGTTTTCACAAGCATCGCAAATTAGTGAGTGCATTCATTATCATGCACCATTGTATTTTACCAGGATTTTTAATATGCCATGTTTTACAGCAGTCCGTAAGTACCAGTTGTCTGTAAATCGGACGTTCTTAACTCGGGGACTGCTTGTAGGTATTTCACAGTAGCTTGTCCACTGGCAGTATTTATGGATTGTCATATGATGCCTTCTTTGGTTAAGGATTAATAGGAATGTGATCGACCCGGTGCTCAGGGACTCCCAGACAGTCCACGTTTTTGCTACCTGGAGCTTGGAGGGAGCAGAAATGTGGACTATATGCCAATGGACGCGTTGGGATTTTCATTGTACCACACTGTCTCCAAGGTTCTTCAATTGAGTCTGAACTCTGTGGAGTAATTCAGTTGTGGTTGACCTCAATTACAAATCAATACAAACAAAAACTGAGGCTGATCGATGCTGATCTACGTAAAGTTTAAGGCCATCAGAAGTATTGCATCTGTTCAGGTACTTGGAACCAGATTTGTGCAATAAACCTGGCTGTAAGTAGTGTTATGGATTCTGTGAATTAGCCATGTTATTTATCTTTTATGAGGAGTGTCGTGTGCACCCTATTACGGCATGACACATAATGTATATGGGCAATAATCCAACTGTTCTGCTGGAGAAACTGAAGCTGAACTGCCAGGAGGATGTGTCTTGAGCGAAAAAATAATCGAGGGAGCCGTAAAAACTCTTCGGTCTTCCAGTTCATTGCATTTTGAAATTGTTCTGACAGCCGGGATGCAAATCTCTTATCACTTTAAAGCAAATTGCCTTTTGTGTTATTTAATTTTTAATCAGCATTTAAATTTTCAAGCAAAGCCCCGATTGAAACAAGTCATTTCCCAGCTGATGAACACTAAAGAAATCATCAGGTTCATACTCTTCAGTTCTGATTCTGAAAATTCTAAAAGCATGATACTTCATGAAAGTGCCTTACCTTAGCAGAATCTGTTTTGTAAAATATAAGGTTTTATTGGGCATTTTTAGGCATGTGCACAGAAATTCTCCCTTGTGCAGCCCATTAATGTTTATAGTTTATTCATATTTACTCATTGCTTCACCGAAAAATGCTTTATTATTTTTCCTTGCATGATGTATCCATATATCATTATCACATTATCCTGTCAGGTTTATTGCACGCCTTCTTGAGGAAACGCTCACCCGCGCAAGAGCATCGTGACTACACCCTCGTGCAAATTAATTGAAACAAGCTGTCGCGCAGACATGCATGCAGTGGCCTGGGACCTGTGGGTTGGCCCAGCCAACAGGGCAGAGAGTGCGCTGGTTTAGAGCTGGGTGGATAGACAGAGGAGGCACTGTGCCCACAGACTGGCAGGCCTGCTCGGGTGGGGTTAGAGCTGGGTGGATAGACAGAGGAGGCACTGTGCCCACAGACTGGCAGGCCTGCTCGGGTGGGGTTAGAGCTGGG
>JAODLC010000028.1:11534389-11545964 GCA_026781145.1 Hippopotamyrus pictus
TCCTGGCGCTGGATCACGCTGGTGCTGCTGGCCTGGGGCACCCTGCTCTTCTACATCGGGGGCCACCTGGTGCGCGACAGCGAGCACCCAGAGCGCTCCAGCCGCGAGCTCTCCAAGATCCTGGCCAAGCTGGAGCGCCTCAAGCAGCAGAACGAGGACCTGCGGCGCATGGCCGAGTCCCTCAGGTATGCAGGACCCACAGAACGTCAAGCAGAACCTTCTAAAAGACCTCGAGAAGCTCCATAGAACCTAGATAGATAGATAGATAGATAGATAGATAGTAAGTAAGTAAGTACGTAAGTACGTAAGTACGTACGTACGTACGTACTTTATTAATCCCTCGGGAAGGTTCCTCCAGGAAATTTAGTTCCAGCAGCAGTACACCGACACATTACGGTTACAAGAATTAAAATGGGGGGGGGGGGGAAGAGTACATATATAATATAAAAACAGTATATACATATTAGGTGTGAAGGTTATTGTTCAGAAGATAATAATAAATGCCTATTTATAGGTTTTATAAGAGTCATATTTAGTTTACAGCTAACCCCCAGACAGTTCAGAATTGGTACAATGAAAATGTGGACAAGGAGAAGACCACATTATAATAATTATTCCTTTGTTTTTTTGTTTTATTTCCCACAGTCTATTGGTGAGCATCTTAAGCTGGAAATACCTTTTGTTCTTTTTGTAGTTAGGAAAAATGATTAGGGTGTATAAACAGTGCTGGTTTTTGCTCCTTTTGATTTTTCGATTTGGAAAAAAATAATTAATTTTCCTTTCTAAAATAATCAAGCGCTTTTCAAAACTTTCGAAACATTTGAAAATGGGCCAAGCAATACAACACAATTGGCACTGACAGTGGAATTCGATTTGAATTTTGATAGTTTGCCATCAGTCAGGGTTTTTCCTTTTTTTTTGGGGGGGGGGGGAGGTTCATGATTCAATGGCCTATAGAGTGCAGTGTAATAAACAGGTTTCTTTATGCAACACAGTGTGGGCCGGAATAGATCGGAATTCCAGTGACATGGCCCAGTGCTGGCCACCCCTCCCCCGCCCCACCCTGACCCTCCATTGCCTGTGAATTCTGACGTGTGCCACTCTTAGGGTGAAACGGACGCGCTTGCTGTCGTGCACCCCCCTGCTCTGATCACCGTGGCGGTCACCTTCAGTGGGGCCGGGTGGTAGGTGTACCCTGAAAGCTGTCCCAGTAAACAGAGCCCTCTGTCACTGGCAGCTTTCACCTCCCCATTAGGGACCCTGGCAGATGTGCTTGGGCTAAGGGAACTGCACCCCCCCCCCCCGCACCGCCTCTTAGATACATCCAACCAAGCCAAAGCCAATCAGAACCACTTATGCAGAGATGCATGTTAACCCAATTTAATTTGCCAGTTACTCCAGGGATATTAACTCGGCCCAATTAATATCAACTAATGTATATCAGGTGGTTAAAATGTGATGCAAATTGGGCTAGGATGTAAGAGGGGTTTCCTGCATGATGAAATAAGCTAATGATTAAGCGAAGGCCGAGCGAATTCTCCCCCTCTTTCTCCAAAGCCCTCGGTAACCGACGGCCCTGACGACCCTCGCGGTCGGTCACATGACCAGGCTACGTGCCGCATGGCTCGATAATGGCGCCGCGTGGCAGCGACGCTGATGGATGGGGTTTCGATCGGATGATGAAAGGCCGACGGATGTGGGAAGACGGGTGGCACGGCATAAGCACTCGAAGGTGGAAATGGAGGGGGGGCCCGAGAATTAAGGCGCGAGAGGTGGGATTGTTACGCGGGATTTCCGGACACCGCTGCTGAGATGGATCTGCGGCAAACATAAAAACGAATAAACTCCCAAAGGAGAGAGCAGCTGAGAGGTCTTCCTGCGGAGTACAAGGCTTCTCTCAGCCTCCTGTTTGATAGGGCCGTATCCCGGCTTTGAAAAAGGCCCCCGCTGCTTTGGGAGCCGTGGTAAAGTGGGCAGAATGTAAAGAGGAGAAGCCTGTTTATTGACGGTTATATTACTGTGAGTCGACAATCAAACCAAAAAAAGTCACCATGGAGATAAGCTAAGAAATGCTGTAGGAGTATAAATAACAGACATTTTGTGACACATGCTTTGAGAAAAAAATAGCAAATCTCCTTTAAGCTACTTCTTGTGTGGACAGTGAAACATGGCCTTCTGTATTACCCCACCAATGCCAGTAGTCTCTCTCTTCCTGTACTGTGTCGCAGGTACTGAGACTTCGGGTACCTTTTAAATCCCTCGTCACTGCATTTCCTTAGCAGCCTGCAGGTCTTTATGGAGATTTAAGCCCCCACTTGTGCTGCACAATTCTGAAAATAATGTGAATCGCAATTCTTTTGCTTAAAATTGAGATTGCGATTCTCTGTAATGATTTTTTTTCTTAAATGTAAACTTTTTTGCACTCATTAAACTGCAAAGGGAAACAACAAAACTTGACCATGCCAAACATATGATTGATACAGGACCGACATCTGAACTTCTGACAACAGAAAGGAAACGCTTAATTAGCCGTCCAATTAGGGTTATCATAGCAGCCGTTCAAACTTTTCCAGTACCAAAAGTACCAGTAGGATACTTACTTCACTACTTGAGGAGAGATTTGAACGGCTTCGTTGTTGAATGTTTATGCAAACAGCCTGCCTGAAACGCAATGCAACAACAGTCTTCAGAACGTTTGCAAACTCAGAAAGCAACGATAAACAAGGTAAAAATAATCAAATAAATAATAGTAATGGATGCATAGACAAATGAAGTGACCCAAGATTTAACTGTGATCTGGACAGAAGAACCAGAGATCAGGACAGCATAAAAAGAAATAAAGTATTTTGATAATTTACTAGGGCAGCACAGTATTAGAAAATTTCTAAGTATTGCAATGTGATTATGTTGTAATAAATATTGGGGTATCAACATAAATTTCTCATGAACCCGTCTAGGAATGATTTAAATATCAAGGATAAAAAGGATTATGATTGTCTCACAGTGAGAAACGTCGCAGCGCTCATGCAAAAGCAGCGGAGGTAACCTTTAAACTGACTGATTTTTAAACATATAGCAGATAATCTTGAAAAGGAATAATAATTAAAATTGCAAAAAAAATTTTTCTGTGACAGAGTAAAAATGTTTTAGCAAAACCTAACCTCCCTGCGCTATAATGTCCATACAGTATGAAGGTATGAAAACGCCTGAGGCAAAGTAAGAATTGCATGTGCACAACATGCGATGTTGGTAATAACATCGTACATCATCCCTCCCTATATTATACAACAGCATTTTTCAAATTCGGTACAAAATTCCCGCCTCGCGCTGTGATGTCATTCGGTGCCGATACCAGTTTTTACGCCAGTGAAAAACCACCTTGAAGTACCGTGTTTTTGATATTTTCCTGATCTACCAAAAGTAAGGCACCTGATGCGATGGAAGAGCGTCCTTTAAAGAGAAAGCAGAATTATGGGATGCTTGAGACTCTCTGGGGAAAAGTAGGTTTGATTTGATCCAGCTGATGTGATAGAACGCAGACCAACCATGGTAATTTAGAATTTTAGTAAAGGTGTGAATCGAGATCGCGGTGTTTTTACGATTAATTGTGCAGCCCTAGGCCGGACCATACCATATTAAAGACAACAGATTATTTTTCTTTTTCCCCGAACGTGACAAAATGAGGTCAGGAGTGACAGTGATAGTATCTGTTTAAGTGCAGCACTGTTTTGCAGTTCGTGGTCCAGGAAGTGCGAATGACCTTAGATCCAGTGCAGTCTGTCGCACATGGTTTGTGCACGAGCCCCCTCCACTCCCTTGTTCAGTTTTTAATGGGTTAGTGTCAAGTGTGAGCGCTTGTGCCCAAAACACTAGGCCACCATTTTCTGGATCGCACTGGTTACGCTCAACGTCGAGAGAAGCTGTATTGTGCGGTCATGGAAACACTTTGGCGCGGGGAGGTGGAGGAGAACCAGGAATAGGAGATGTGACACATTCTGCCAGCTGATCTGAAACGTGCGTCCCTTCCCCGCCCCCGCTGTTGTGATGGCTTAATCAGAGCGGCAGTCGCATGTGACGACCACAGCGGTTGAATATTTCATGAAGTTTCTTGCACAACACATTCTGCTTTTGACAGAGTGATGTTCATATTTCTGGGGCAGTGTATTCTGGGCTGGACTGGGAGTAAAAACCGGGTCCCCCATAAAAGATTTTACCAAGTGGGGGTAGGGGATGACACCCCCCCCCCAATAAATTTTGCAGCCCTACTGGCCCAGCGGCGAAAATGCCTGGTCAGTCCTGGATGTATGGCACCTTGGGTTAGGCTAATGCATCTGTGATCAGAAGGTTGCTGGTTCAAATCCCAGAGTGATTTCACTGTTGGGCCTGTAATCAAGACCCTTATCCGCAATTGCTGTCCCTGTTTTCAGTTGTATCTGGCTTTGAAGAAGGTGCATGTTAAATAAAGGAATTATAATTGTAAAATTGTTCTCTTCAAACCCCCTTCCTAAAGAGGAGTCTAGTGTCTCCCCTGACATCCATTAACACACACAGCACTCACCGAGTCCGCCCAGAGGAGACAGATGACAGGCATAAGGCGGGGATCCCCTCGGCCAGTATAGGCCAGCTATCGTTAGCAGTGATGCTTCTCACACTGGAGGACAGCTTATCTCTCCCCCGCAGACTTAAAAAAAGTAACCCAGCACCCGTCTGAGCAAAGACTTTCCCAGGCACCTAATCTCACTGGACCCAATCATGGTGAGGCGCACGTTTTTTTTAACCCCGGCGATAATCTCAGCGATGTTACTCCTGCACATCCCTACGGGCGATCGTTTTGTGGAATCTAAATTAAACTCGTTTGTTTCTAGCCTTACTGTCCACTTCCACAATATCGGAGTTGATTATACCTTGAAGTATACTTAAGTGGGGAGAAAAATCAGCCGGGTCTCTCTACCGCGATGTGATAAGTTTGGCAGTATGAGTGTGACCGCCAAACCGATCCCTACATGGGCTTGGCATCACTAATGACCCCCCCCCCCCCCCAAATCTAAGCTGCCTCAGGTGAACTCTGGTTCCTCAGCTGCCTCATTCGAGGCCAGTGCCCCTGATATAGAGACTGCAGCAACAGACAGGAGAGCAGCATCCATTACTAACTTCAGACTGGGGCAAATGTACATTTACATTTTATTTATTTAGCAGGCGCTTTCATCTGAAGTGATGTAAAATGGAGAAGGCAGGGTCAGCCGGTCCCTGGAGCAACTCTGTGTTAATGGCCTTGGTGAAGGACTCAATGGTGAAATCCCACTGCTGACCCTGGGAACCAGCAACGTTCCAGTCACAACATACCGTCCAAACACCTTGGCTCGGATTATGTGAAACGACACAGTTAAAACCTAAATTAAATAATTATGATTTTGTGGTTGTATTATGATTTTTTTTTTTGTGATGTTGGCTCATGTTTTTATCCAGACTTATGAAATACAGCATCAGATCTCTTATGTTAGTATAGGGTGGGGGATTGTTTGGTTGCGGTCAGGGTCTCTTATGTTAGTATGGGGTGGGGGATTGTTTGGATGAGGTCAGGGTCTCTTATGTTAGTATAGGGTGGGAGATTGTTCGGGTGAGGTCAGGGTCTCTTATGTTAGTACGGGGTGGGGGATTGTTCAGGTGAGGTCAGGGACAAGTTTCTTTGTGCTTCTGTAACTGTGGAACTTAATTGTTAAGGATATAAAGGAGTCCTGCAGAAAGAGCGGGAAACTGATACCAGCGCTCATTGTTTTACACTAAAGCGGAGAGTGTGCGAACGTTTCCTGTGCTAAGCCAGCCCATCGTGTTCCAAGCATGTTAATAAAGGTCCCTGGGTTTTGTCTGTTTGTTTGCCAAATCTTACAATGAACTCTTTGTTTAGTTCCTTATACTAGCAATGAAGTTCAAGGGTACAACAGCAGAGACTGTCCTAGGATTTGGACCTGAAGGTGTCCCTTCCTGAACTCTCAGATACTATCTGGGGATGCCATTAAGCAGGCCATTACCTGTGGAAGGGTCATAAAGTCGATTACCTTGGGATGTGTAGTTTAACATGGGACATAATTTCAATGTGATGCTCTACAATATTAAATATTAAAAATATATATTTAAATTTCATCAGTTATGTAATTCCCCAAGAGTGACATGGATGCATTTATAATGAAATCAACCATGTCGTATCTAATGAAGTTAAAACACCCACTGGTAGTTGATTTCTGCTTTATACCGTGTCTAATAACATGACTCAAAAATGGATGAATTAATGGTCCACACTGCAACATCTGCACTTTGTGCTGATCGGTCGAGGACAGGTTCTCCGCAGATATGTTCTCTTACGAGCAGGTAAGGTCGTTATGAAAGGCAGTGGCCTTTGCGTGTATCATTTATCTGCCTATGCAGTGTGTGAGGTAATGTAGGAATGTTTGTGTTTTATAGCTTTATTCCTATGATTAGCGTTTTGGAATCAACGTTTTTTTTTTTTTTTTTTTTTGAGTTCCAGGTCATTAATGGACAAGGTTCAAAGTGCATATTGAAGGTTCACTTGTTACAAAATGTATATTGAAGGTTCATTTGTTATAAAATGCATATTGAAGGTTCACTTGTTACTATAGTAACAGGTAATAGTAGCACTGCTTGAATCATTTATGCTAGTTTATATATATTGTTTGTGTACTTGGTTTATGTCGCAGATTTGATTGTGAGATTTTTGTAGCAATAAAATCAAAAAGTCCTATAAAGCAATATTTGTTTGATTAAAAAAAAAAAGTTTAAATTTTTTTTATTCTTTATATCTGATTTTTATTTATTTGATTTGAATTTAGAGAAAACATTATGTGGGCGATGGATTGGCTGGTGCTTCAGGCTGACTGTGACCCTGTACTGGGAAGCAGTGGGAAAATGGAGAGATGAGACTAATTAGCAGCCACTCCTTCTGCTTTAGGGAAAAATCTTCAGATTATTCAGGCCCCTTGTGTGTTGGAAGGGAATTATTATTATTATGATTATTACTAATATCATTATCAGTAGCAGTAGGAGTGTTAAATTATTGAAATGACACCAGCCAAAAGCAAACTGTGACTCTGACACAAGGCGACTGATTATACAAATCAGGGTTGGGGCTATTCCAGAATGTAATCATCAATTCCAATCCAAATCAGGAAATAGAACTGTAGTTGGAATTTAAATCTCCCTGGAATTCAAATTAATTTCCAATTCTGTTCCCCATAGTTTTTTTTTTTTCTGATCCCAACTCCAGTTCCATTTCCTGATTTGGATTGGAATTGATGCATGCATTCCGGAATGCCCCCAACCCTAATACAAATCCCTTTGCTTTGTGTTTATTCATCTTCCCAATTAGTCATTGGGAAAATTAACCTTCTTTGTGATGTATTGGTCCAGACATGGAAAAAAAACAGTAGCTTTGCCTTAGAAGTTATTGTATTTTATGCTACATTTGTTTGTGTGTGTGGGTGCAGGGGGATTTAAATTATTCTGCTTGAATGAACCTGTGATATGATCTTTTGCCTTCTGTTTTATTTACTTTGCATACTATTTCAAATATTGTCTTGCGGTAGCGGAAGAGCGTACCATCCTAATATACAGATTTAACGCGGGGGTCGCAATAAATCCCTGTTTATCTTTTAGGTTTTTTCCTCCCCATTTATTAGTTGTTCAGAATTGTTATTGTTATTTTTGTGGTAACTGCTCAGCATACTAGTCATATCATACCCAGGTGTTGTTCGAGTACAGCGATGCACGACACGGGCCCAGTTACGCCTCTCTCAGCCTCTCCTCTTATTTTATACACCAGCAATTGACACACGGGCAGCTGAGCCCCCCATGTGAGTCCGTAGGCAGGTAGAAGGTTGGTGCTGCATATAATTGCAGACGCAGCAGCGCTGTAAAGATCGTGTAAATGATTCTGAGATCCGAGAGCGTCCCACTCAATCAGCCTGTTAATAAGTTCCCTTTTCATAGCCTGCCTTTGTGACATGCACAGTGCGCGCGTGTTGCAATCGACATTCATTTGCCTTGAATGCGCTGCCTGCGTTAAACGGCGCTATTGAGTCCTGAGTGCTCAGTAATAGGATCATGCCGCAGATCTTCCGCGGTGACCTCCTTAAGTTACCCAGCATCCCCCAGTTTTTCAGGTGATTCCGCATAAGCTGCTCTTTTCAAACAAGAGCTGGAATTCCGAATTCAGCTTTTGGGAAAAGAGCCCTGATTTTGTAACATTATTATTCACATTATACACAGTTACAATGGAACTTGAAAATATTTTTGAATTAGAATGATATCCAGATAAAAGATGGTGTTTCATGTTAATTAAAACAAAGTACAAATTGGCAGCCGCACTTTGACACTATGCAGAACACAGAACACATTATCCAGATGGTCAAATGTGAAGCCTAGGTCATGAGGCATTCCTCTGGAGTGTATGTCGGTGGTGTGCGGTGGAGACAGAAGGTTCACCTCTTCTCTGCATGGCTGCTTGAAGCCTTGAGGACATTCCCTTTTCTCATGATTTCCATCAAGCCCCCATTTCGGAGGGTTCCCCCCAGCCTGGATTTCCCACAGTTCTGTGTTTTTTTTTTTTTGAGGGGGTGTGAGACAAGCACTGTGAAGCTGCTGTTATTTCCAGTGACGCAGCCAGCTGGACAGATTTCCAGTTCAGGGTGCGGTGTAGCAAACACCTGACATCTGAATAAATGGGTCTTACACGCTTCTCCCCTTGGGCTCTGTTGCATAGACTGTGTATTAAATCAATCTGAAAGCACTGGGTTAGGTTTGGGTGACTTGTGTTACCATGGCAATCGATGCCGCGGGTGGTGAAAGCCAGCTAGTGCTGATTGGACTGATAGAGCCTGTAATGGGTTAAATGGGGTCAACAGGGTGTATTCAAGGCAGTTGGGAGAGTTTCTCCAAAGGGAGCGGCAACATGCTCACGGGCCGGCCTCCATTTAGGTAGTGATTTTGCAGTTTTTTGTTTGTTACCTGCATGTTTATCTCCGTGAATGAAGTCCTCTGGTTTAACTTTTGTTTTGCTATCGTTTAGTACTACCCATAGAGCAGAGCACAACCTGCTGCACAATGTGAGAACCAACTAGCATTGCCAGAGTCTACCTCGGGTTACTGAAATAGTCTCCCGTCTATAACAGCTTATAATGAAGTAATTTCTATTAAGTCAGCTTTTGTTTGTTACTTTTTTGTACTGAATTTTGTTGAGAGGGGAGCGTCTGATTTATGGTCATTTCATTGTTTGGCGTCTCTCATCCCCCCCCAAGTTACTTTGCTGAAAGAAGAGTGGCACTGCTAAGGTTTCCATTCACTGTGGTTTTTTTTGTTCTCGGGCTGGGAATAGGAATAGGAGCCTCCTTGGGTTTCATCATGACGCGGGTTGATGGGAAATGTAGTTAGAAAATGTATTGTGCAATTTCATGTAGGTGTGTGCTTGGGTCAAGGGTCTAATCCTTGGAGTCAGGCATGAATCTCCGTCGACAGTTGTCCTTGCCGCTTATTTGCTGCTTATAAACTGCAGTCAATCATCGTGTGAGCTGTGTGGTACAGTTATGTCCTTGGGCAGTCAAAGAATGGCATCGATATGTCAGATTGCCTGTTCGCCGTGTTCTTGATCTCCGGTCAGGCCATATGAGTCGTATGTTGGCGGAGACAGTAATTAACCGGAACCATCCAGCAAGTGTATGTTTGCTGTAGACGGTTTGGAAACTGAATCGGGAACATTGTGTTAAGATAAATAACGGTATTAGTCTCCCCCCTTCATTTAGGACTAAGGAAGTCGGTCCCAACCTGATCAAAGAGACTATGCATTAGAATATTCATAGCAGTTAGGCTGCCTCAGCGTATTTCTAACAGATTACCGAATGCAGATCCAACCCAGGGATTTCCCAGCACTTCAGAGCAGATCTATTGCGCTAGGCTAGAAGTTGAGGCTGCCATACTGGTGCCAGAGTTGTCAGTTAAGAAGCAGGAAATCGTAACACAAGTACTCATCCTGTACCAGAAGTAAGTAGAGAAAGAAGACGGCAGTAAAGCGGCGTTGGGACTCTCCGCTGGTCCCCATTCTCCTCCTCTTTGTGCATCAAATCTTTGCTGAGGTGCAGATCAGCACATGGGGCCTGAAAAAGTGCTAAAGAAGGATGTTTGTCAGCATAATGGCATTTGGAGGGTGATGGTGATGTGGTGGTGATGTGGTGGTGATGGTGATGTGGTGGGGCGGAGGGGGGAGGGGTGAGGTGAGTGTATTTCTGTCAGAATGTGTGTGATAAATAGCTGCTGCCAACGAACGAATTGTTGGCAGTTGCCACGGCGACCGATCATTGGATTAAGTCGATGCTGTGCTCGTAAAATATGACAGTCCTGGGAAGTCAGTGATGCGGTGTTTGCCTTGACCTGACTCCATCATATGGAAATATGCAGATCCTGTGCGTTCGGTGCAGAAGGCACTTACTGATTTGTGGCTTAACCTGCAGGGTTCCTGAAGGTCAGGCAGACGTGCGGCCGGCTGCGGCTGGACGACTCCGTACCTTGGAGGAGCAGCTGACCCAAGCCAAGGAGCAGATCAGCAACCTCCAGAGGCAGTCTGGAGATGGTGAGAGGGGACTGTATACCTAGCGGGTTGTTAGATAGAACGGTGTTTTTCAATCCGGCCCTCGGGGACCCACAGTCAGTCCATGTTTTTGCTCCCTCTGAGCTCCCTGCCAAACAATCCACATTTTTGCTCCCCCTAAGCGAAAACGTGGACGGCCTGTGGGTCCCCAAGGACCGGATTGGGAAACACTGAGACAGAACAACAGACTGAGCTTTGCTGGAGACTGAAGCAGAGCAGGAGAGGCTGTGGAGCTCTGGTTCATCAAAGGAGGAGAGCTTTGCGTGGGGGGGAAATAGGTTGTTAGCCACATGAAGAATGCTAAAAGTAAACCAACACGCCTCTCAGCAGCATTCCTCAGGATGAGGGAGAAATGGCTGACAAGACCAGTGAACCAATTAAGGGTGATGAAGCACTGTTTCTCTCCATCTTATTCTCATTCTAACTTTGCAGTTTGGAGGGTTGTGGAGGCAAAGGCAGCCATTGGCTCAGTGAGGTTCTAAAAAGGATACTGCCCCCCCCCCAGCTGTGGACCAGAACCTGGAGGTCTTTGTAATCCTCCTGTTTCAGACCCAGCCCTCCCCAAAGTCCTTCAGCGTAGTCGGACACTCGTAACACATTCCCTCTCGCTCTCTCTCCCTGTCGCTCCCTCCCTCCCTCCCTCCCTCCCTCGCAGAGTGGAGGCTTTATTCTTCGCTGTCTTTTCCGAAACATGCTCGGAAGATGGGCCTTAAATGATCCATTGTATGCTTAGAGAGCCAGGTCAGAACTTGACAGCCAGCAGGGTCAAAATCTTGGTCTCTGCACGTTAAAAGGATGAACTATTGCTGCCCCCTGGAGAAAAAACTGGGGAATGGGCCACCAGGGTTTGTCTTCTGTTTGATGATGATGATTTTATTATTATTATTATTATTATTATTATTATTATTATTATTATTATTATTA
>JAODLC010000028.1:11570577-11580709 GCA_026781145.1 Hippopotamyrus pictus
TACAATGGCCCCCACAGTCACCAGATCTCAACCCAATAGAGCATCTTTGGGATGTGGTGGAACGGGAGCTTCGTGCCTTGGATGTGCATCCCACAAATCTCCATCAACTGCAAGATGCTATCCTATCAATATGGGCTAACATTTCTAAAGAATGCTTTCAGCACCTTATTGAATCAATGCCACATAGAATTAAGGTAGTTCTGAAGGCAAAAGGGGGTCAAACACCGTATTCGTATGGTGTTCCTAATAATCCTTTAGGTGAGTGTATACTGTATGTGCAAAATGATGTCTTTTGATTGGCGTGTGAATGAATAATAATGATAAAATATCTCGTTAAAAGAGAGTAGTAGACAAAGTAAATCTGTCTTTCACTGACTTATTGTGAAATAATGTAAATATGGGAAAGGAGAGATTTGACATGCACCCCCCCCCCCAAAAAAAAAATAAATAAAATTACTTGCTACTTTCTGTGCTGAGAGAACACTAGAAGCAATGTCCAGAGATGAAACAGTGGGAGATGCAACTATTCAGTTCGGATGGGGAACTATGCAACCAGGCAACCTCCACGCTAGGGCGAGGTCACAGGCAAGGCATAGAGGGAATTGTGGGTAATGGAGTCATCCTGTTGATTGGTTATTTTAATACTGACTTGTTTTCCACCCTGGATTTGGAGATCCTGTTTATTATGTTAAGTGGCACGGCGACTCTGTGGTGTTTGATTCACAGCCTTCTGTATGTGGCAGGGTTTATTCTCCCTGTGTTTCTTCTGTAATCCAAACACATGCAGTTAGGTGAGTCAGCACCTCTGAATTACCCAACGTGTACCCTGTGATGGACGGCAGGCCTGTCCTTGAGACCTGTGCATCGTGGGGTAGGCTCCAGGCTCACCTCAACATTGTGTGTACTTCATCAGCAATTGGTGCTTGGTGCATGTTTATTATGCTAACATGAAACCAGTTTGAAGATGCAGCACAGTCCAGGGCAAAGCTGGATTCTCTGTAGGATTAACAGGATCAGGGCGCCATCAGCGTGTGCTGTGCAAGGCAATCATGACATGGCGTGTTCCTGTACGATCTGTCATGACGCAAGTGTAAATTTGCATACACACCACAATGGAGAATGATGGAGAAGGAGTTATGCTCATGGAAAAGGGGAGTGTAGCATGTTAGGAGTGATACAACGTATACAGTGTTCACAGACAGTCTTGGAACATTTGCTTGTTTCAGTAAATTTGTCATTGCAAATTTATTGGTTTTATAACAAAAATCATCGCTTCATTCATTTACAAAAAACATATATCAAATTAGAAACATTAATTTCAAATGGTAATAAATTGAAACCCAAATCATAGTTCTAAAAGAGCTGTTTTGAGTTAAAAAGTTCATTGACAGGCATCATTGGGTGCATTTTAATTAGTAACACTTTTGCAGTAACATAATACATCAATCACCTGTGTTTAGTATCCCTTTGGGAGCCAATGACTACAACTGCAATTAATAGTAAAATGGCAAGAACAGAACTGAATGAGTCAGTCAAAAAAATTATGACACTAAATAAAAAGGAAATGTCTGAGCAGAAGATGTATGCAGATACTTTCAACATTGCTTGACAATGAACTTTATTATGAAACTAGTTACAAGTTAATTATTATAGAATTAAGCGAACACCCCAAGACTTTCTGTGAGCATTGTATACATGCACTGAAGCTTCACGTGACAAGAATTCAGGGAGTGATACACACAGCATAGCAGGAGTGATGTCATCGTTTGAGAGTCTGGAGGGGAGAATGGTGGGTGATGAACAGCAGGAGCGGAAGAAATAAATATTTGGGTAGATAAGTTTTGGACAAAAGGCTCACTGTGTATTTAGATGTGTGCACTCATACACAGATACAAGACAGATGCACTACAAATGGAGAACTGATTATCCCTGGTGACTAGAGAAAGACGTGTTGTGATAGAATTCATATACCACTGTATAGACACAGAACGATGGGACGTGGGTTATATACCCGCATCTGACATATATTACGCCGTATACAAAGGTATGCATGGGTAACATTTATAGTTGGGATGGAGTAACACAAGATTTTCTCATCCCTGCAACCCTGACTAGTTTGCTGAAAGACGTCACGTGTCTCAGATGATCCCACAGACTCCCTGTTCTGTTTCCACGATTCGTGCCCCCCCTGGAAATTCGCGGAAGTGTTTTGATTGATCTCTCTGAAAGCCGCCGCTGTGATACGTGGGACGGCCGTACGGGGGCAGGTGACTGTCATGCGGAGTGAAAAGGCTGAAGGATTAACGCCACTGCAGTGCGGGTGTAGCAGACTCGCAAGGAAACAACAGCTTGACACGGCTTGGAGGTCCCAGTAGGTCCCAATAGAACCAGCAGTTCGAGCATCGCTCAAACAATAAGGGAAATGGGAGGCAGGTTTTCTGCCTGACATCCCCCCCCCCCCTCGTACTCCCACCCTGCTGCTTAAATAATGCATTAGCTCATTCAAAATAAAAGGATGAACAAGAGCATGCAAAGACCACCCCTGAGTCTAGCCGGGGCTTCGCTAAGCCTGTTGCCATTACTGCCAGACATATACAAGCACAAAGAGCAACTGGAAAGAGGAAAGTATTTACAGCTCACAAATACGGTTCAGCGGCCATCATTAAACTATGTGTGTGTTTGTTAAACAAGTGGCATAATGTGCACAGGGGTGCCATGGGGGGCTGTTAGGGTGGTTACAAGGGTCCCCTGTCACTCAAAAGAACGATTTGGAGCATAGCTAGATTTCCCTGGGTTAGGGGGTCATGTTATATGTGTTATATGCTTCCACAGGGTCCCAAGTCTTTAGTGGAACCCCTGAATTTGTAATACTACAAATAACAGTAATAAGACTTTGCAACACATGTGCTCTACAAGCACAATGTCATTGTACTGTTACATTTTGTGCTTTCAGAAATATTCCGAAATACCATTTTAATACATTTTCTACTTAATGACCTAAAATGGCCTATAATCTGTCCGATTGGACACGTCCAAATTTTCTGTTGTTTTAGGGATTCCAGGGATTCCTTCAGAGATGCGATTTCCACGTTGTGAGGGTCACAGTGATCCACTGGCCCGATTTCCTGCTCTGAACTCCCACCTAACAACCCAGGAGGGAACCTTGTCTTGTTACCATGACAACATAGCCTACGTTAATTTCCTTTGTTATAAAAAGACAGGCTGTTTACCCTCAAAATCAAAAGCTTTGGAAATAAATGCCACATTAGGGCTCGTAAAATCTTTCATTTTGTTACGCTGACATAAAATGTGAAAAGATTGACACAAGCAGAAATTTCTGAGTGGAAAAACAAAGTGGTTTCCAGCAGACATGAAGAGAATAAACAAGAAAGCTACATTTTTAAAATAATAATAATAAAAAAAAACATTTACATGCACGATGTTCCAGGTTGTGTACACACATATCCCCATATGTTTTTTACACTATTTAATTGTGGTATGTGAAGAGATCTTAAAGCACCATGAAATATATTTTGAAATCTTACATTTTGCTTGGAAGCTAAGACCCATATGTCTGTCAGGTAAATGTACACAGACACAAATATGTGCATTACAATTTATAACAGCAGGGTATTTCTCTAGAGTAACTTCAAGTGAACAAGAACAGGATCCCTCTTGAGAGTTACAGGCCACAAGGCTATGTTCTTAACTACCATAGTACTCAATGCCTTAAAAGCTCAGAATAATTGATTCTCTTTAGGGAAATATGACAGTTTAGCAGCACAGCACTCCCTAGATATGAAGGCCATGTTCTTGGCTGCTGATTCTAGGCCTTCATCAGAGCCGGTTAACCTGCTCCGATCACCTTTGTCAGTTTAGTCCACAAGTTACATTTCCTGTTTGAGCAGTTAAATGCTGGTTGTTTGTCTCAGCAAGGATGGTGAGTCCTATTCTGTACTGAGAAAGTCTCCTTGCTGTTAGGCTTGAGAGTTGCCTTCTGTTCACTAACCTATTGACTGTTTCTTGGGTTTGTCGTACCGATTCTGGTATTATTCTGCCCTGTTAGGGTTCTTCTGACCAATCACCTCTTCCTGAATGTGAGATTTACATCGTGTTTTCGCTTTGGTTAATAAACATCCGTAGAACGCTCCACAGGTGGATCTCTACCTGAATCATTACAGTGAAGCGATATGGAGACTTGGTGGGTAGAATTGTTTTCTACCACTTTCATGGTCAAAGGTTCAATTCGCGCCCCCAACCTCGGTGTGTGTAGAGTTTGCTTGTTCTCCCTGGAAACTGAATGGGTCTTTGAGCCCAGAAATGAGCTTCTTAGAAAAAAGTCATCTTGGAGTGTTACCAGTTTGCCTAGTATGACCCTTTTGTCTGAGCGCACTCACGCAATCGTTTTATCTATAATTAATTGCTCATTTAATTTTTGTAGTGTATCGCCTGGACCCTATAATTTCTTCTATAACAACTTCAGAAATGGTTGTTCAGATTTGCATACAGATTGAGATTACATCATGATAACTGTTCATATTTAATTGTTTAAGTAATTACAATTCTTTAAGTAGTTGTAGATAACTACAATTGTTTATGTAGTTGGTTAAATGACTGTAAGCACTTATGTGGTGACAAACCGTTAGACCTTTGGCCCAAGAATTACATCGCAGTTAGGTTAGTCAGGAATGTCTATAGTGTGATGGTTTTGTTTACTGTAGATGGCTCCCTTCACGACACACTGCATATTAACATATTATTCTGCAGTCCAGCCACTTTCTGGTTATGAGTCTGCTTCATACAGTACCCCCTAGCCATTAAAGGTGGCCTTTCTTTGTCTAAGCTCAGAAAAAGCCGATATGGAGGACCTCAGAGGAATCCCATGTGCACATGACCTACAGCGGATCAGACCATTAACGGAGCACGGGGGTGCGTTTCTGTGTATTTGTGCGCATTAGGGGATGGAGGGCGGCTCACTGCTCTAAGATGCTGTGCCCATGGTTGGATGGCTGCCAGTTCCCGTCCCCAATGTTGGCTGAGTGATGGCGTGACTATACTGTTGGGCCTTTGAACTGTGCGCTTTAACCCCCCCCCCATTGTTTCAGGGACTGGCTAAACCTGCTTCTTCAAAAAAATCTATATCCCTTTGAATAACAACATTATGCATGTATTTATGAAGAAACACTGTAGCATAAACTATTTACTCACTATGCTAAAAAACAAGGAAACAAAAGCCAAGCATTGCTTTTTGTATAAAATTACTTAAAGCTATATATACTTTTACAGATTACTTAAAGCTATATATACTTTTACAGATTACTTAAAGCTATATATACTTTTACAGATCGCTATATATCAACACAGCTCCAGATAATGGACTTGCTGAAGGAAGGGTCTCTTCCAAAGACCTTACAGTTTGCAGTGAACGTATAGTTCTTTGCTTAGAAGATTGTGGGCTCAAACATTGGTCTACTCAGGTTAGTCCCTCGCGCACCTTCTCTGGGACAGTAACCTGTAGATATGACTGTGATTTGAACTTTTATTGCTGCTATTAACAGGTTTACACACAGAATACACACACCGATCCAGAGAGACATGTGCTGGGCATGAATTCAAGGCGCAATGTCGTAAGAGACATTTGCAGGTAATTTAGCACTTGGCAGAAAGCTGAACATGCAGCTAAGGGATGATACCACAGAGGCACTTAACCTAAACTGCTTCAGCATTTAACTCTAATTGTTTGAACCCCCAGTCTGGTATAAAGGTATCTGCTTAAAATATAATAATAATAATAATAATAATAATAATAATAATAATAATAATAATGAGAACATAGGTAGTCCTGGGTGAAACCCAACAATATTCCCACCCATTTACTCCCTACCCTTCCTGAGAATACCCCCCTCCCCCCAAAACCGGCACTGATCACTTTGTAGGTAAGGCAGAACAATAATAATACAGTACATAAATAATAATAATATAGTAATTATAATAAAATAATGACATAACAAAAGTGACAACATATAACACTGTGCTGTACCTAAACCCAGCAAACCGCTGAAGTCATGCAATGTTGTCACGAGCATCATAAAATACTGTTTGCATTGCTCATTTGACCGGATCTTTTATATAATAGGCTTTACGGCAGTCCGTTCGCAAGTACTGCCTGAATACAGTCCAGTAACCCATTCCATATTAGCTATATTTTCCTGCATACACATTGCACTACGTATACAAACCCCAGTGTCCAGCCCTTCTGTTTTGCACTCTTGTGTTTCGCACCCTAAATACTCTGTAAATCCTCGCCTTGTCACTTGCAGTTTGCATGTTGCTGCTATGTGTACGTCACGCCGTGGTTCTGGGGGGGAATGCTGTTTTGTGTCACTGAGTGCCGTGCATATGGATGTAATGACAGAGCCCACGACACTTGATCTTCCAGAGCTGTTTATCCAGTAAGGGCTGTGGTTAGCCTGACCCAGTCAGGTGGATGCACAGGGCATGAGCCACCAGACAGCCTGAACAGGATACCTGCTAGTCATGCGGCACACACCCACTGAGGGGAATGTGGAGACCGCATCACCTGCTGCACTGCAGAGGAGAAACTGGAGTAACCAGAGGACGCCCACACAAACTGGGAGAACACGTAATCTCCACAAACACAGATCTGGGGGGAGGTTTCGGGGGGGGTGTCAAGCTGCTTCTCACTGACCTACCAAGCCCCCCTGAAGAGCTTTTTTAGTGAAATAAATATGTTATACAAAGAAGGAGGGGGGGCGATGAGTAAAGGTCAGGCAACAAAGTTAACAAGATCAACCAAGACCATGTTTGCAATGACTTGGTAGGAGTATGTTTAAGTGCCAAATCCTTTAGAAGCTTCCAAGAATGAATTATTTATATGACATGGCATAAACTCTAGCAACCTGAGTTTTAAGATGCTGGGATGGTAAAGTTCACATTTAGTCGCAATTTTTTGGATGGGGTGAACAGGTTATGATGGAAGAGGTTCACGCTTCAGTTGACAGTCCATCATATGTGGGAAGCTGCTGAATTGTGGCGAGATCTTAGAAGGAGCCTAAGTGTCACTTGGTGGAAAGTTTACATTAATATATTTAGCAGATGCTTCAGTCCAAAATGACGTTCGTTCAAGTGAGGCTGTCAGGGTTAGCCCCTGTTGTATCACTCTGTGTCCCTCTCCCGTTTAGCCAGCAGGCGTTGCTGGTCATCCCGTCCTTCATGTGTTTTTGAGTTTCCCCAGTTCTGTTGGCCTCACGGCTCAACTCCTTGAGCGGCCAGTTGTCTGTGTTCTCTGTCCTGTGTTTGAATCCAACCCCCTCTGTTTTTGTATTTTTGATCCCTAGTGTTTCATTTGAGTTTCTCTAGTTCTTGTGCCTGATTTTGTAGTTGGTTTTTGTTTTTGTTCCTTGTGCCCCTGCTTGTGTCTTTACTGTTTGTAATTCCCTAGTGTTGGTTTGTTTCCTTGTTTCCTTGGTTAGTTCTTAGTTTCCCTGTCTTGCTCCTTTTGAGTTCATTAGTTTCACCTGTGCCCTGTTTCCCTGGTTTCTGTTACTTAGTCTTACCTGTCCTGTGTTAGTCTTATTACCCAGTTTGGTTTCTGTATTTAAGTCCCTGCTTCTGTTCTGTTCGCTAGTGGTTTGTTGATTGTGATTCTGATTATTGTTGCTGCTATTCTGATGTGCTTGGATGATTAGATGTGTATCTGGTTTCCGTTATTTAGTCTTTGTTAATCCCCTTTTGGTTTTTGACCCCTCGTGGTCTTTTTGGTTTTGTGTTGGTAGTGTTTTCTGTTCAGCTTAATAAACCCCGTTTTGTGTTCCCAGAGCCGCAAGTGGGTCGTCCACCCCTTCTGTGTGCACTATGCCTCGTTCCCGTGCCCGAGCTGCCCGGAACCATGACAGAGGCAGACAATACATCATGATCGTAACGCCACCAAGGAGCTGTGCTTGCTGCTGAGTGACCAGTAACAAAAGCTATACAAAACATTACAAAACATTGTCTGAAACATCTGAAACGCGGCGAGTGCGCAGTTCCTCATCATCATAGTGAGTGCTGGAAATGTCACTGCAGCTGACGTCCAGCAGAAGGTTACACAGGTCAGAATTGCTTGCTGCTGCTAAAACTTTGTATCGTTTCTTGTGATATTTGAAATTCTGTCCAGTGCTTTGGCTGGAAGAATGCAGCTCTGGTTCCCAAACCTCTCTTTGTTAAATTTCACCAACGGCCAATTTCATTAATTACCTAAATTAGATAATTAATTTCAGGAGGTATTGATTAGTGGTAGTGGGTAAGTTCAACAAAATCTATGCTTAAATACACACATTGTTTCTAGCATGCTCTCCATGTGTCATCGTGCAGTTTCCTTGGGGTCGAGAAACACACTAAGGTGAATTTGAGCTACCACATTGTCTGTAGGGGTGAATGTGTGCGTGTGTGCTCTATGGTGGGTTGGTTCCCCAGCAACCCTGCATCGGACAACCAGGTATGAAGCATGGATGGATGGATGGATGGGTTGGTGGGTGGATGGATGGAGGGATAGATGGATATACTTTTATTGTATATTTATCTATACAATAAAAAAATCACATACCCAGCAATACATCGCAATGGAAATTGTGCATGTTTTTGTGAACATCAAACAATATGAGTCACTGTCATTGTGTATTTGAGTGATGCAGTAATACACATAACAGGTGACCTTAAACTGCCTGCTGCCAGCTACAATTTGATTTAAACAAAAACGCTCATGTATTAATAAGATATCTGGAGAGGGAATTGGGTTGAAATGAAGTGCTTTGTCCACAGAAGGACCTTTGCATTTCATAGCATAGCTGGTGCTTTACGACGGATGTTTATTTAACCACCATTTCTAATAATGATACTGCAAACAAGCCCCCTTGTAAAGGTATTCACCCCGAGTAAAACAGAGTATTGTGTCATTAAATCATGCACATAAGCAGAGTTTCATGTTTGCGCTTGGGGGAGGGAGGTGTGCAAAGAAAAGGCCCACATCTGTCTTACTGTATGTGTAAGCGCTTGTATCTGATGCACGTATTACCCACTGTTTTGTCTACAGGTATCAAAAAACCCCCCCCCCCCCCCCCCCCCCCATAATCTTGGGGCTGACACTTCAACATAAAAATCTGGAAATGTATCCATTGAATTTGGGTTTACAAAATTTGTAACAAAATACTAGGCGATTGTTCCTGCCTTTCAGAGCATTTGAGTGGTGTTTCCTTTCTTGTGCAGGTCGATACAGTTGTGGTTCTGTCTTTTTTCCTTTAAATTCCAGCGATCTTCCTGTACTGTGCAATTTGTAAGATAATTGGAAATCAATTTTGGGTGAGAAACTGCATGGTCTACAGGTCTAAAATGGCCTAATTTATGCACATTCTGTGATGCAGATTTACATTTACATTTATTTTATATAGCAGACACTTTTGCCCAAAGTGGGGCGTATAGCACATTACAAACATATATGCTGACAGAGAGTCAATTAGGCATAAGTGCAGCCAGGCTGAGCTCCCAGTGAACGTCTAGGTATGAATGTAAGCAGTATGAGAGAGATACACAACCTCTTCTAACAAAGAATAAAGCAAGAATATAATGATACAATACAGTGACGATAAGAGCAACATTACGAATCTTCAGGCAACACAAAAAGATATCATTCTGGTAGAGGTATTCCTGGAACAGATGGGTCTTTAGGTGTTTCTTGAACATGGAGAGGCACCGGATGTGTTCAGCACCTCATACCACCATGGAGGAACCACACATGAGAAACTTCTGGAGTTGCACTTTTCATAGAATTTCGGTGTGTTTTGGGGATAATTTTCAGATTGGGCCTTTTCTGACCCCGGGAATTGCTTTATGGGGTATAAGAGGACACTGCAGTTAGGAGTTGCTGCTTTATGGTGTATAGGAGGACACTGCAGTTAGGAGTTGCTGCTTTATGGTATATAGGAGGACACTGCAGTTAGGAGTTGCTGCTTTATGGTATATAGGAGGACACTGCAGTTAGGAGTTGCTGCTTTATGGTATATAGGAGGACACTGCAGTTAGGAGTTGCTGCTTTATGGTATATAGGAGGACACTGCAGTTAGGAGTTGCTGCTTTA
>JAODLC010000028.1:11580809-11592631 GCA_026781145.1 Hippopotamyrus pictus
TTAGGAGCTGCTGCTTTATGGGGTATAAGAGGACACTGCAGTTAGGAGCTGCTGCTTTATGGGGTATAAGAGGACACTGCAGTTAGGAGCTGCTGCTTTATGGAATAACATTAAGGGAATGAAAAAAGCCAAGCATTACTAGTTTTCTGCATGTCAGCATCTGAACAAAAATCTCCCTATTACAGCTAAGCCACACGGTCCCGGAGAGCGGGGGCAGTCATATTGATTACCCACTCCAACTCTCAGCATTATTGCATGAGATGATTTCAAATAAAGCTACGGATAGGACTCTCCCAGAAGTTCGATGTCAGGAGCGCTGCTTATCGATTCCTGCCTGGGACCAGGCCAGGCTTCCAGAGGGTCACATTAAATGGCGGTGGCCTTGCTGGGAGCGTGGTACTAATCTTCCCCTCCATCCTTGCTGTGGGTTCACCTCCTGTCCACTTCAGAGGGCGTACGCTGGAACAGTTAATGGGCGTCGTCACTGGCCTCCTTCCTAAGTGCTGTACAGGGATGTGTGATTCAACCAGCCCCGCAGCTGATAAATAGCATCAGGTTCAGTTTGCCTGAGGTGTTCAACCAGTTTTATAAGGAGAAAAATAAACTAAAATTATATGAAAATAGATTCACCAGCTTCCCAGTCAGTAGCACACATGTTACCCATTCATTTTAGACAGTAAAGGGCTATAATCCATCAAGGCAGGAGTAAATTAATTACAGATTATTATTAATAATATTCTTTATAACAGAGACTTTGAAAAACCAGTATCAAGCCAGTTTGTTTTTTACTTTCAACTGCATTGCTCCCCTTACTAAATTACTACTCCATCCATTCGTCTTCCATAACCGCTGATCCATTACAGGTTTGCGCTGAGCCTGGAGTCTATTAAATTACTCCCAATGTCACTCCACCCCTGCTAAAATATTAGGCCCTATGTTCCACTTTTACAGAATGTTTTCCGAGTTACAATTCATTTAGCGAGTTGGCTTTCTAACCTGCCGCCAAGCCGAAGCTGATCATCCTGACAAGACAGTGTGTGTCGGAAGTTGGCGTTTAGATTCGACTGAAACGCTGATGCCTCTTCTTGTTCCTGCGATACTCCGTCACCCCGGCAAAACCGAGCAGGTACCCGGCCAACACAGACCGCTAGCGGGGACATGCAGAGATGCTGAGGCAACTTGACCAGGCAATGATGGAGAACTGGAGTCTGGAGAACTGGAGAATCCCCAGTGGGCCATCCTGGTTGTGAACTACTGGCGAGATTCAGGAAGCTCAATAATTTTATGTGAACACTATAGCTCACTGAGTGGCTCTCAAACTGACAAATTCTACTGTCAGTACTCTCCTCCCCCCACTCAATACAGTTTACCAGTCTGGGGGGCAACTTTCCCAGACAGAAACCCAGTCCCACTCCAGTCCTGTTCCTAAGGCCCCAGTTTGGGGAGAAACTGCTGCAAATCCCAAGGCACTTGTACCTGGGTTAGTGATTGACATGAAAATTGGGACGAGAATAGCAAAACACACATGTGCCTGGGAACTCTTGTGGGTGTAAGGTAATTACCAGTAGGATAAATGTTAGGTAACCATGTCAGAGCGTTAGGGAATGGGGTTTGGAGAGGTGAGAAGGACTATTGACAGCGAAGGAAAGCGCAGTTGTGTCTTGTGCAAGTTTGTGTCAGGATTAATGCTGACACTCTTGCAGTGGAAGAGTGTTTATACTACAGATTTAGTCTTCAGCAAATTGGTGGCACCTTTTGCCGTGGGAGCGGGAGGAGAGATCTCGAGGGGATCGACACATGATCTGATGCAGTAGGGAAGGCAAGGAAACGGGTGAAGCAGCAGAAGTTTCCAGTAGCCTCAAGCGATGACACCGTCAAGCTGTATAAATGGGGG
The DNA here is from genome assembly GCA_026781145.1 of Hippopotamyrus pictus. Classification (NCBI taxonomy): domain Eukaryota; kingdom Metazoa; phylum Chordata; class Actinopteri; order Osteoglossiformes; family Mormyridae; genus Hippopotamyrus; species Hippopotamyrus pictus. Next base: position 11,582,704 of record JAODLC010000028.1, read on the forward strand.
AAAAGTTATTCTGTTTGGTTGAAACTGTCACATAAGAAAGTAAATGTAAATGAAATAGCTGCAACAGCCGGCAGATGGAGGGACATGGGGAAAACTGAGAGTGCTGTAGACAAGCTGAGAATCATTTCATGGCAAAGAGAGCTCACAGAATCGGCTCGGAAGGAGAGCTGTGAAGGCTGACACAACTGGTGCGGATGGGAGCGAAAAGGAGTGTCCATACCAAGGTCGACCTGCAGGGGGCCCTACACAAAATTGACCACAGGATAGCCAAAGAACTGATGCAGCAGCAATGGCGTGTGCTGGTACCCGATTCTCCAAGTATCTCTCCAGCACATACACGCACATACACACACATACACGCACACACACACACATACACGCACATACACGCACACACACACACATACACGCACATACACACACACACACACATACACGCACATACACACACACACACACACATACACACACCGGCTCGTCTGCTGGGGAAGCGATCGCACTCCTTTCATGTGATAATCGACTCCGGGGTTGCAGGGAAGACATTGTGTGTGAAGATTTCTCAGAAGAGTGCCGCTTTGGGCAAGCCCAGGAGTGTGGTGGCGGCGGAGGGACCTCTCCGAATTAAAGAGCACATTTCAGCCCGGAGAAGGGAAAATAGGCGTGACTTATCACGACTTCCATTATACAACAAGCGATGCAATATTAATGGCCACGAAAACTATGAGTGAGATTCCACCTCAGTCTTTCTTTTTAAAGTTGAACAATATGAATAATCGTTCTTTTAATTACGGCCCATTCCCTAAACGTCACCGCATTAATAATCTTTACTTATTCCAGTCAGGTAAAATACATTTCATACGATCATAAGAGGCCGAGCACAAAACTGCTATTATCATCATTGACAATGATAATTAGTCTGTTCTGTGCCATCAAGTAAGCGAACGACCGATTTGTCGGCGGGCAGCAGCCAGGCACAGGGTCCGTATTGGTGACGACACGTTTCTTCAAAGCTGTAGGAGAGAAAGAGGAGCTGGTTGAAGGATTTGACATTATATTATGTCTCCACGGAGATTTTGCTTGTTGTGTTCCTTCAGAAGAAAGGGACCTTAGCCCAGCCCTCTACTTACAGAAGTACAATCGTGCGCGTCTCCATGCCGAGGTGTGTATATACGAGAGTGCGTGTGGTAGAGATAAGAACGGAAGAGTAACAGACTGGGTATAATGTGTCATGTGTATCGTGTGTGTTTAAGGAGGAGGAAGATTGAATACAGGCGCCAGGTCAATTTACAGAAGGCAGGGCGAGCCTCAACGGAGGTCACAGAGGCCCAGCTCCTGTGTCACATTTTGACGTTTATGCCGAGTCACTTCTTTTGGAATCGGTTTCAATCCAAAGACCGAAAAAATAAATGTAAAAATATTAAATAGGTATTAAAAGGCTGCGGTATGTAAAATGAGACACCTCTGCAATTATGTACGACAAAATCAAATGCCATATTGTAGATGTCTTCTTCACTTTTCTGGTGAAATCTTGTGGAACAGAAGCTCTGTAATAGGATAGGTTATAGAAATTACAGAAAGTAATTTGATAGCCCCTGTTCTGCTGAAGTGAATGTAATGCCTCTCTTACTCAGACTTGAACCCGAGACAAATGACTTACTCTAATAAAATGCAGTGAAAGCACTGACCTTGGGCCTCGGAGAAGTGACGGCATTGAACGTGACCCGAGGCACCGTTAGAGATACGTGGTTCTTCTTGGCCTGGCAGAGTCCCAGCTGCATAACCCTCTTGCTGAGGTACAATTGGTCACTTCCCCGTACGCCCAGGTGACACAGGAAACAGATCTGCTCTGTACCCCCTGCAGCTCGGCCCATATGCGTGCTGACAGAAGGTTCAGATGGTACGCCTGGCATCAAATATCCTCCCTCCTCCAGCCTTGTCCCCCTCGTTCCACTCGCATCTCAATCGGGCCGACTCCCGGGGCATAGAGTCCAAACAGAAAGAGCAGGTTCCTGTTTGACGTAAAGAATAACAGGGGCGACCTGCTGGGCTGGGCTCTAGGCAGACTCTACTGGAGGAGGGGGGTTTTATTCTCAAAGGAAGGCAGTGACTCACTGATATGGACTCTGGTTATATGAAGTGTGTAACATGATGTAATGATGAGTGGGGAATACCAGCTGCAGGTCCACAGAGTGCTTCCTATGTATGACTTTTTGTCCAAACCTCAATTCGTAGTTACAATTAACCACTTAATTAACCATTTCTGATGCTTTGATATGTTGCCAATAAAGGAAATACCAATATTGATAATTTTAATTGGAAAATAATTAGCTGGAACATTATGGATGATTTCTAATTAGACCATTTTAGGAGCAGGAAAGGGTTGAAATGAAAGCCAGCCTATAGTAGGCTGGCCAAGACCTGAATTTTATATCTGTAGTGTGAAGAGCCCCCATACAGTGTGCATGTAAGGACTGAGGCCATCTTCTTCTATAGGCTGGCTGCAGGGTGTGTAACTCCTGTGATACCACAAAAGGTACGTCACCAGATCATGCTCAGTAAAAAGGTCTTATTGTTACGAATAGCAAAACGGCTAAAGGGAAGCATTTTCTCTTCTGCGTTTGCCTTCCTGTTCGACCTCTTTGGATCCTCCTCCTCTGTCTCTCTTTGCCCTTTGCAGACAGGTCAAGGAGGCCTTGCAGTGGCTCTTTCAATAGACCCAGAAGTCAATAAACTAAGAGGCAATGCAGTTAAGGAGAAGACATAGCGTGCACACAGCTGCTGAGAATGTGATTCCGTTAGCATTTAATTCCTTTGTATGGGACCTAATGGAAGCTTGATCAGTGCAACTGAACAATGCCCTTTTTAAGAGTCAGATCATCGACTTATATCTGCCGTCGCTGTTTCTCCTGTGAGACGCATAGGCCTTGTAACCTACAGTAGGTGCTCAACACACACCACTTCCAAGAACCTTCTAGGTTTATGTGTACAGGCAGTCCCCAGGTTCTGAACGAGATCCGTTCCCAAAGTCTCTCAGTGTTCAAGTCGAATTTGTAGGTAAGTCATAATATTATGCATGATATAATAATTGTGCATTAATAAAGTAAGCACGTACAATACTGTGCATGCGATTGTTATTATGAATCATTGTATTTCACTCTAATTTTTTGTATAACAGGCTTTACGGGAGTTCGCTTGTAAGTACGAGATGTTCACAAACTGAACATTCTTAATCCGATGTCTGATGTGTGTGGCACAGTGGGTTAGACTGTTGTCTGAAAGTTGTGGGTTCAAATCACAAACAAACAAACAAACACATTTATTTGTATAGCGCATTATCACAACATTACATCATGATCAACATGATCCCTGGGTCAGTAGAGTGATTTTGTCATTATGCCCTTGAGTAAGGCTCTTAACACTCATTGGCTCCAGAGACTGTCTAACTGCTGACACTTCGGATCAAAGCCTCTGCTAAACAAACTGTAATTGTTCCTTCATCACCGAGGAGTTTCTCCCAGGAGATCTTGTGATGTCCCTTGAAGCTGCATGCGCTCAGTGTTCGCCTCCTTTCCCAAATTCTGCTTTCTTTTTGAAGTAAAAGCTGGGGGTGTAATCTAATTAACACAAAACTATATCAGGCGCTCCTGTTAAGGTCCTGGGTAGGAGGCAAATAACCCGCGATGTGTTGTATTTATTGCACTTCACCATCTGACAATAGGTCCAAATCCATTTATCTTCTCTTCAGTTGAAATGTCAGCATAATTACCTGGGCTTCTTGCCGCCCACACATCTAAGAATTTCTTGATCTGTTATTTGGGGTAGATTTCTGCCATTTGTCGTGCCCACTTTGGCTTCACTAAGCATTGTTTCTGTCACAAGAACTTCACTACTCTCGACTTTCTGGGAATTTTTATCTTACAGAAAAATGTTCTGCGGGCAGAAAGAAAAATGACCTGTTCAGAGAGACAACCAATCAGATTGTAGAGGAGGAGTGTCCAAGCAAATAGAAGAGGTGGGACCAAAACATCTGATTGGTTGGTCCCGCCTCCTTTAGTTGCTTGGACCCACCTCCTCTACAATCTGATTGGTTATCTCTCTGAACCGATCATTTTTTTCTTCTGCTCTCAGAACATTTTTGTGCAAATAAAACTCCCATGAGCTCTTTGTTTGCTGTTTTGTGGGATCCACAAGCAGATAGAACCAGCAGTCTAAAGGCACCAGTGCTGTCTCAACCCAAGTCTCGTTAACTGGCTAGAGATAAATGCAAAACTGCTTCTCATTTGGAATAACATATTGCCATATCAAGACATAAATACAATTAAGTGCATAAGTGTGGGCCTGTATGTGCCCTGTGATAAACTGGCATACCATCCTGTATGTACCCCAAGCATTGTACTCCAGGATAAGCGGTTAGGAGATGGATTTAAATGCAGTTTCGTGCTTCAGAAGAATGAAGGAACCTTTAGTGTGCTGCCTAAATACGTAATGCTCCATTAGCGGTGATTAAACGTAAAGCTTTACGTTTGACTTTATAACATTTGATGTCATTTTTAATGAGACTGCCACTGCTTTCTTCCAACTCTGATCTTTTTTAAAACACCCTTGTTTGGTGCTACAAGCCCAACACATGCTGATGATTAGAGCAGAATTAATTATAAGATGTAACTAAACCCCTGGGTAATAGAACCCCATAAAATCTTCTTTTATGCATTGTAGGAGATGAGATATGCACACCCTCTTATTATCTGTGAGCGGTCTTGGGTTTAATGCAGTGGCGCCTCTGGGATCACTCCCAGTACCTTACGCAATCTCCAGTCTGCATTCATTCGCGCCTCAAGTTCAGATGAAAGCTTAAGGACAGTGCTGCCACCTGGCGATCCTACAAGAAAATACTGTACGCCGAAAACCTGGAGATACTCAAATAGAATAAAGAAATGCATCACGGTCACAACATCAAAACAAAGAAACATCGCCGACATGCGCTCAATAATAATATTAACAGCGATAGCCATATATTTCAATTTGCAAACCAACTGAAATGAAATTATTGAAAGAATCCTTGTTATCATCCAGAAAATCGGGTTCATTATTTTTAAAGTGTTTGATTAATGGTTGTGTGTGGGACATACTAGCTTGATTAATAGTTTGCTTTACACACACACACACACACACACACACATATATATATATGGCTGGGAAATTTATCGCATTAACGCATCGCGTTGACAGGAATCAATAATATCTGCACTGGTCGTAATCAACGCGAGAGTATAGGTTAAGACGTTTCACAGACTCCCAGAATAAAAGGATAAAATCAAAACATTCATTAAGCGTCTCACGGGGAAGCTGATGTTAAAAAAGACAAAAAAGACAAAGACGGAGGCATGCATAGGAGAAAAAAATATCAAAATTTGCAGTAGGCCTACTTGATTTATTTTATTAAAGGTTTGTACCTTAAAATCTTAAGCTCTTTAATTCATGTTAAGTGCCCTTTCAGTGCCTTTCAGGCTTTTGTTTTGACAGCCATTTGCCAAATTCTCACGAACTTGAGAATTGTTAGGAAAAAATATGTTACAGTGAAATTAATATTTGTTGTCTTGGTTGAGCGATTCACATTACCTTAACTTTTCAGGCATATTAAAATTATCTCATTTTGTTGCTCTGATTTGAGGATTTTAACCACTTTCGCCAAACAGGTAGTTAAAAATCATAGGACACAAAACTAAACTTTTTAAAGCTTTCAGCTTTATGGCATGTAGACCGCAATAAACAATGAATTTATATGATAATATTTTTCTAAATTTTATGTAGTTTTGTCGTTTTTTCCTTATCTCTGTAACTCTTCATCTGAATTTAATGAAATACTTTGGTTTATTACAGAAATAAATGGAAAGATAAAACTGATTAACTACCCTACAGGCAAAATTAACAGTTTAAACAATGAAACAGTGTAATTTGAGTCTGTCTTCAGTAATGTAATTTTAAAAATCAGAGAAAATTGATATGTTACAGTAATTAGTTTGAGAGAATTACCCATCCTTTGTGTTAATTGTACATTGATTTAGGGATTAAATGTGTAAATATTTATGTTGGTAAGTTTAAATATTAGGTGCAAGATGATTAATCACAGAAAGCTGTGCGATTAGTTTTTTTTTTTTTTTATCGACTCACAGCCCTAATATACATAGTTGCTGAAAAAACGTGCTGTCTGGGTTGAGTTCCTCCACCAGATGGCGCCCTCCTTCCCTTCAACATATTCCAGGTGGCGATTCCATGACGGTAAACATTGACGTATGAAACTGGCAGTTGTACCAGGATCAGAGACTTTGGGCTTTGTGACCTAAAACTCGAATAGTTGAGATGGTCTGATGTTGAGTAACGGCACGCAATCTCTTCCTCTCCTTAGCGCGCACAGAAAGCCTTTTCAGTAGTGTTACCCTTTCAGTGAGCAAAGGGTCCAAATGAAAGAAAGAGACAGTGATGGCTCATTTTTCATTGTCTGTACAAAAGGGGCTGATAATTCCAAAGAGCTTAGGTCCCATTATGCATAAAATCACCTCTTAGTTTGCTCTTGTTTATCCATGCGGTTAGATGTGCTAAAAATCCAATATTGATAGCATATCTAAATTAGTTATTTTCACTACAGCTCAGGGAGAATATAAATTTAACAAATGTAACATCAGAAGCAGTCCTTTTCTCTCCAAATCTGGAAACGTATTCCGGTGGGTTTGTCTCAGTCTAGACTCTAGAACGTCATGCATGGAGTTTAAAGTACAAACACAGTATTAACAAATGCTGAATGACATAATACCAGTTTTACGGCAAACTAACCTATATTATATATGCAATTTAACAAAAAAAATCAGAATCTACCATTATCAGACTAGACAAATTGGTTTATACTTTACCGTGCAGCTGCTGAAATAGGCATCTGAAACGGCAGTTTTATTTACTGTCAGTCATATGCGCCGTAGTGTATTTATTATGCTGCAGCCAACACGATACGGGCGGGGCGATGCTAAGGATCGTCTCCCCCCTCGGTTAGGGGTATCACACATTAATCTCTGTCTACTTCATAAGCTTCCCCCTTGCCGTTTCCCAGCCAGTCATGAGTATTCATGAGCTGTATGTATGTATAATCCAACGCCCTTCAAATGACGTGCATTAACATTTTATTCATTTCGCTGACACTCCTGCCCAAAAATACCTACATTATTTATTTTCCGAGCAGATGCTTGTTAAAGCGACTTAAATAGCTTATGATTTTGCTCATTTGCACAGCTGGAAATGCGCTGGCACCTCACAGGTCGGACTCCTTGACCTTCCCTGCGCGGGTGCCGCTCTTTATGCGCCGTGTGACATGCAGAAGGCTGAGGCCGGACAGGAGGCCGGAGACATTGCGTTTAGAAAGCAAACATCTCCTCCTGTAAGGCTGGTTGCCTTTTCATGGCTCTGCAGAGCCATCCTGTATTATTCACAAGCAGATGAGAGAAGTTTAATTTACTCATGTTCTTAGAGAGGCATTTAATATGTCGCCAAAGTCCGATGAAAACCGCGTATGTCCACTTTTTGACGACTGTGACTTCTACTGTGGATGGAATACACATTCTGATAGCGTTTCATATGTAATTGATTAATGGAAATATATTATACGAAGTCATCTGTTTAACTAGTATTTATGTTTGTACTAGTTAATGTTTGTGTTCATGGTGGTCCTTTGTATGGATTACTTTATATAGCTAATTTTAACAACTTAATGTTGATAGCTAGAAAGCTGTCTAACATAATTGTTAATTGTGAATATAAAGTTTGTATTGTAAGTCCATCTAAAACTTGAAGCATTCACTGACTACTGTGTCACAGGTGCTAAGGGTCTCATCCTGTTGTTTTAGGTTTATTTTGTAAAGTAGTTTCTGAGAAATTTTCATGATCCTGAAATTGTGGGTTTTTGGAGATAATTTGCCTGTGTGTTTTTTTTTTCTCAGATAAAAATGATAGCTTATATGCACTCATCATGTTATTTTTTTTGTAAACAGTAACAGTGATGGTGATTTGACGATATGTCACTTACTTTGCTAATGTAACTGTGCCATCGAAATAGCAGAAAAACAATCGTTTGATGCAGAAAGGTTACCCATGAAAACACATGCAAACGACTAAAAGGACTTCAGAAGAGGCCATCTTCTGATCTTTTATCTGAAGTAACTACTGATGTAAAATAATGAAGAAAAAGCAAAAAGTGCCAAAACTGATCACATTTTTACAAGCAAATACTGTCACTCCATCCATCCATCCATCCTCTTACCCAGTACAGGGTCAGAATAAGCCCACAGCCTATCCCAGAATGCATTGGGGACAAGGCAGAGGATGGTGTATCACAGAGCACAAATCATAGACTGCCCCCCACAATTCAGATTCAGTCATATGTGATACATATGAGAGGCTCAGGGCTCCATGTTGTATTTTTGGCCTCGTTTCAACGTTTTCATAAAACATCCAGGAGCAACTGTCTTGATGCCGGGACATAATTGTCATGGCTTCCAGTCTCAGTGCCTCTAGATATTCAGACTTCTCCAAAATTCTCCAAATCGCAGTCGTTATTAAAACTTTAAGCGAGGAGGCAAAGTTTTGTGGAGTGGAGCACGTGTTTCACAGCCCGCAGAGCCTCTGCGTAACCCCCCCCCCCACCATGAGAAGAGGCGCGGTGGGGGTCTGCTGTCCCTGAGATGGAAACATACGCTGAATCCTACAGTCGTCCACGGTATCCCGAGGTCTTACTTAATCAGTTAAACCTAATTAGCTAAGCGCAGCAGCCTGGGCAGCAAACTCTAAAATCCCCAATTTAGAGATGCAAGATGAGTCTCCACCCACTACCATCAAAATCATGAAACGAAAATAATTGACACGCCAATCCATTTCTTTTAACCTCGTAACCGGGACCATTTTTTAAAACCTCTCTCGGAATTAAATAAATCAATGAAAAGTTAAACTGGAACCAAACCATCTTTCAATTTCTGCGGCAAAGTAAGAGAAATGACCCAAAGTACGTACGGCATCTCCGTACTCCAATCTCTGAAATTCAATTATGAAGGAATTATGAGACAAAACACGTGGAACATGTAAGGGTCATACCTGGCCGTCTCTTAAAAGCCACCTGAAAGATGCAGTTAGAGCCAGAGGCACACCTCGGCCAGGTACGAATCATGCACAATGCAGACTGACACCAGGGCGACGTCGTCATAAATCGGCTATCGAGAGTCCAGTTTTGCGCTCAGTTAATTTCTCTGCCTGTTTTATCTGGTCGGCATCAGGGTGAAAAAAATCCTGTGTGCTAAGTGTTGGGCCAAGTTGGAGTGTGAGCAGAAGTGGGAGTAAATACCAGGCTATTTGTAAACCCCCCACCCTCGTGCTCCACAGTCTCGAAGCTCCAAACTAAGATGCAGGGGGGCGGGAAGCGAAGCCTCGTTAGACCCCCCCCCCCCTTCAGCACCACCGTCGTGTTGTGGCGACTGACGGAGAAAATCTGAGAGCTAAAAAATCCAGCCAATAGACTGTCTGGCACTCCAGATGGAGTTGTGGGTGGGTGTGTGGCTGGTGGCCGGGGGGAGGGGGGGGGCTTTCCCTCCTAATATGCCTTCAACATATCAATCTGGGACATTCTACTGTAAACATAGTAGAATGGCGGAGCGTGAGTTTGAGCAAAAGGATCCTCAGTGACAACACTGACATTCCCTTGCCTCTCTCTCTCACAGACACACACACACACACACACACACCACACCACACATGCACACACACACACACACACACACACAGACACACACACACGACACACACACACACACACACAGACACACACACACACGACACACACACACACACACACACACACGACACACACACACACACACACACGCACACACACGAC
>JAODLC010000028.1:11592636-11605779 GCA_026781145.1 Hippopotamyrus pictus
CATCCAGGCGCTACTGTGGCTCATCTGGCCCCAAGTCAATTTAATTTAAATGTAAATTTCAGCAATGTGGAGCCTTAAAAGGCTTGTATTAGCAAAAAGAAAAGTTAATGAATGTATTTCAATTTTTATGTAACTCTGCAAGCCCTCCATTGCTCTCTGATACATTAACTGCACGGTGAGAAGTGCACCATCAGACAATGCTGGGGGGCTCAGTGATTTTGGAGGCTGGAGGGTTGCGACGCAGGGCTTTTTGTCCCTTTTCGTACTTTCGGTCTCGGTTGGGCTTCAGATTTTTCCTCAACTTCAGATGTCCAATATGATCATACCCTGAAATGTACTTCATCTCCTATTTCACATTTTAAATTTGAAAGTTTCCATTTAAAGTGACTTACGATGCACAGAAGTGCAGAAATAGTTGCACTGAACAACCAATAAGAAACTTCATGAATGAAAGCACGTGTCATGGCCTGCTCGTCTGATCCTCCCATGTGCCATGCCCCCCCTCGCTACCTCGTGTGGAATCCCCGTGTTACCAACTGTTTCCAGTCATGTTGATTAGTCCTGTGTATATAAGTCCATGTTAAAGTATGTTTCCCAAGTCTGGTAAATAATGTCGTATGACGTTGTTTTATGTAGAATGGTGTGTTTTCCTAGTTAAAACCCCGTATTCTCTTGTTCCTGCTTCCCTGGTCCGTGACCCGCAGTTCATGACAGCATGTAGAAAGCAAGCAAGATGTATTTTATACAGTGTGATCTAAGAAATGGAAAGAGGCTATTTGCAAACCATAGGGCGTGTAGCCTCAATGGACCCCATGCTTAGGACCGTCTACATTTTATTTATTTAGAAGACACTTTTATTCAAAGCAAGGTTAGCCAGTCCCTGGAGCAATTGGGGAATAACAGCCTTGCTCAATTTCACTCTGGGACACTGGGATTCGAACCATCAACCTTCTGATCACAGGTATTATAACCCACTGAACCATACACTCACTGTTGCCAGTGGAGTAACCATTTACTCCTCACCCTTCTATCCAACATCCTGCCTCGTGGCTGAGGCAGTCGCCATCCACTGGGTCAGGCTGCTGCCTCGATTGTGCCCGAGCATCGATCCATCGAGTCAGAACGAGCCCCCCCCCCCATGAAAACTGGACGCAGGAACTCTGCTGTCACGTCACCTTACCCTTGATCTGAGCATGCTCCCAGCTGCCAGCTGACCCGTATGATTTCGGTAGCTACATCCATCAGCCTTATCTGCCTGCTGTAATTAATACCATTGATTCCTGATCTCGTCTTGGTTAAACTGAGCATGCCTGATTACAGATTGGATGTTGATTCATAATCATCTTGCCTTAAAGAACCTATGGTGACGTTCATCATATGTGCCACACTGTGTTCGGCTGTCGATCAGTGTTTGTGCCACAACTAACCACGAGGCTGCTGTTTAGTAAGAGTTTAAATTTTAGGCTTTTTAATTTGAACATTTATGCTTACGTTGCTTTGGCTGGGGCTGCTCTCTGAAAGCATGCGGGGCTCAGTGCAGACACATGCAGTGGTAAGGACACGCAAGGGTCATGAACGCTGGCATGCACTCTGCAAGCATGGTAATATTTGTTGTACATTGTTCCCAAATAGCTAAGATGCTAAAAATACAATGCTGAGTTACACAGTAACCCCATACACCAAGCTACTTGATCTATTTTATGAGATTAGAGGTGTTAGCGGTCTAAAGTGAACCTAAATAGTCATAGAATTTTACAAATTTGTTCCTGTAAATATGAATATAAATTTGGTGCAGGATTGTTCAAAAAATTAGGGGATGTGAAATATTTTCCATAATACAGGAACATAATCGCTTAATTTCTATACAGTCCTATAATTTGCATCCAGTTTTCATCCCGGACCTTCCGGTGCATCTTTCATTGTTTTTATTGTTCGTCTTCTTTCCCTGTTGGCCCACAGAATGCTTGACGGGAGTGAATTTTAAGGTGAACTCCAGATGAGGTCTCTGCTTCTCATCCCCAGGCTGACTATATTGCTCAATAGTGGATTGTCAGCGTTAAGTGAGCCTGAACCAGCGCCGCCGAGCAGGACCCCCCCCGTAACATCGTTAAACCGGGGGGAGGGGCTCAGCATCGGCCAGTGCTGACCTTGGAGCTTCCTGACAGCAGCATCTTCAGAGCTGCCCGACTTCAGGCCGCCGGGGCCCCCGGTTGCCGCCGTTTGTCAGCATGCACCGTTTCAATTGGGATCAGAGGGCCGTAATTTGGGCCGGATTGAGAGAACGTGCAGGCAGAGGGAATGGGAAGCGCCGGACTGTCCTGGGTGGGGGGTGGGGGCTGAGAGCTGAGCTGCACAGAAATGAAAGAGACGAGAAGGCCCCCCCCCAAGGACGCCAGCCTGCCATGTTGTTAACATTCTGGCCACGTGGTTTGAATCCGCAGCACGGTCTTTTGCCGTCTGGCACCACGGCCCTTAATCGCTGCCCTCGGCAAACAGGGAACAGCGGGAAGCAGAGCTGGGGGGCGGGGAGGGGGGGGGGCTGGTGCTCAAAGGCCACCAGCCCCACAAAGTACTCTGGGTGGCATCTGCAGCTGGGCGGCATGTAAGCCAATCGCCCTACAGTCACTTCAGAAGCTGCTGCAGGGACGTGCTCCACACGTCCCGGTGTCACTGGCTGTCTGCATACGGATGCAGAGAGACAGGCCTTCAACGCAGACGCCCTGCATGTGCAAAGCAGAGAGACAGGCCTTCAATGCAGACGCCCTGCATGTGCAAAGCAGAGAGATAGACCTTCAACGCAGACGCCCTGCATGTGCAAAGCAGAGAGACAGGCCTTCAACGCAGACGCCCTGCATGTGCACAGCTGGCCTGCGGGTCTGACACTCAGCACCATTAACATACACAGATTGCTTTCGAACGCTCAATATAAGTGAATGTACTTTGGTCAAATGGCATTCGGACATGACGCTATGTCCTGTTATTCCAACTACCAATCCAGGCCTGGGGGGAGCCTGGAGACGGTGCAGGGCAGCATGGGACATGAGGATGGGGTACACTCTGGATGGAATGTCAGTCTGTTACAGGGCACACACATACCCACGTTATGGCCAGCTTATCTAGGGGGCAGTGTGGTTAGTGCCCATGATCGGATGGTCGCCAGTTTGAATCCCAGGGCCGACAGACTGATGCCACCAGGGGGCCCCTGAGCAAGGCCTTTAGCCCCCAGCTCCAGGAGCACTGCATGCTGGTTGACCCTGCACTGTAACTATCTGTGTGTATCTCATAGAGAGCAAGACAGGATAGGCAAAAAGGCCATTTCCCCATTCTAACTGCATCAAGATTGGGAGGATGATGAAGATGAGAATGAAAGTTGTGAAATTCGTATTGCTGGTTTGAAGAACAAAAAAAAAAGGTGTGTTTGCACTTCTGATATCTGTGCCCACCCCCCCCCATATGCTGTCTAGGGCGAGTGGGGGCTGCACTGGGGGAGTGGGGGCTGTACACGCCAGCAGGCTCTTTTTCCAAGCGGGAGATTTTTAAGTCACGTCCCCAGAACAATCGCAGTGAGCAGCTGCTAGGTGCGGAGAGCAGGACGATGCCAGCCGGCCGAGGCCAGAGAGGATGCCCAGCGACCCAAGCTTAGAGGAAAAGGGGGAGGGGGGCTTAAAATAGCTTCTTCCACGTACCATGAAACATAATTTTCAAAGGAACCCAGCGCTTCAGGATTGCCTCAGTCCGAGCATGCGTGCCTCGTCATCAGTTTTCCGACACTCCGATTGGTTGGAACAGTGTATATTTTTAATGTACATCTTTATTAGCTCCTTTATTAGTCAGTGAAGTTAATCTGTGTGAATTTTACTGCTACGCACGCTCTTTATAAAATGAACGGCAGCCCCTGCGGCCTCCCAGGGTGGGGGGTGAAGACAGGCCATTAAGGAACTCGCGTGTAACGGCGGCGTGGCGTGGCGTGGCGTGGCGTGGTGTGTCCCCCCCCCCAGGGCAATTCGAAACCTCCGTAATTGGTGATTTCTCAGCTGGCCTTTGGCTTCCCTGACCTGAGTGGATGTGTGATTGGGCCAGGCCGGCACACACGCCTACGCGAGTCCATGTCGAGGGTGCAGTGAAGGGGGGCTGTCAGTCCCAATCAGCCCAGCGTCCCTCGGCCCTTTCCCTCCTTAGCCTCCAGTGCTGGGAGGCCTCTAGAGACCTAGCTTTGCTATGCCTCTTACTGCTCTTACGTCCAAAGCAGCAGGTTGAAGCTTTAAAGGGACGGTTTGATTGTGCTCTTCATTCCAGCAGAGAGCTGCCAAGGACAGGATGAAATGCTACTCGCGTACATGGGCGCTGTTTCTTTAAAGAGGTGCCACTTGTTTGAGTCAAAGTGTAAATGAGTTGTTCCTTTAAAGGGGCAGCACTTATTTTAGATTAGAATGCAAATGAGTTGTTCCTTTAAAGGGGCGGCACTTATTTTAGATTAGAATGCAAATGAGTTGTTCCTTTAAAGGGGCAGCACTTGTTTCAGTTAGAATGTAAAATGTTTATTACTTTAAAGGCCTAGCGCTCATTTCGATCTGCATGTGAATGAGCTGTTCCTTTAAAACAGTGGTCCTTCCTTGCGTTGAATGCAGATGAGCTCTTACTCTAGGTCAAGAAATCCCCCCTTCTTTCAAGATGACGGTCTGATGAAATGGCGGGTGGGTGGGCAGCTAAGCAGCAGATGTGAAGAGTGGCGGAATTACTCATTGTATTCGACCGCCACTTCCTGCCAATTAAAAACTTTAAATAATGACCTTCGAACACTTTGTGTTCTGGGCTGTTTGTGCTGAGATACAGATTTTGAACATCACTGCATTAATTATGCAGATATATAATATTGTAGTTTTTTTGGGGCGGGGGTACTTTTGTTTGGGTGAACAGTTTCTGCGATTATATAACTAATTTAGTCAGGCGATCAACTAGGTGCAGGTTCACAAGTGGCCAAATTTGATTGATTTCATATCCCAGATGCCATTAATGTATCAATGTCCTGGTTCCTGTTATATTCAATTCCACACCAGTAGCTTTTTACACTCCAATCACTTTTTATTAACTAAGAGTCGTGCAGGAAAAGTGTAAACACAGAATGAGGAGAAGTATTCAGGAGGACTGGGAACAAGGAGCAAAGTCTTTCCTTAGGGGTGGCCAGCGGGCTTTGCTGTCTTAAGCTGTTCTTTTACGAGCGTGTTGAGCAGGAACGAGGCAAACGCAGGCGAGAAAGCAGGCTGGTATATTTGGTCTTATTGTTCCTCTGCTGCAGTCACAAACATCTAATGAATACGACGCAAAACCATAAAGCTATATAGATATGGTCATGTTGAATATTAAGAGCAGAAATCTGCAAATACAAAGTTCCCTATGAAAACGCAGCTGCCAAATATACGACCTTGTGTAACTGTATTATTTCACCACTGCAGTATTTACAGACAACACTGTTATTAACTGCATGAGGACATGAGGAGTGTAACGTCACAGTGCCCTTGTCTGAAATGGAGTAAGCTCAAATGATTCCAGCCACAAGCCTGGGCCAAAAATTTCTCACTTAATAATAATAATAATAATAATAATAATAATAATAAAACCTGCGGTTTTTGTCTTTTTTTTTCCTTAAAATTATTTACATTTGTGGAACATTAGTCACAGATATCTCTCTAGGTGAAAAATCAGCTAAACATAGATAAACATGAACACACTGTACTTCTACTCATCAAAAGCTACCAAAACACGAGGACAGAGATGCCGAAGCTCTACAAGATGCTGTTACTCACACACGTCAAGAGAAAATGATGCACAAACGGTCATCAACACGGTTGTGTACATTTCACAGCGGAGCATGATTGCGTTGCAATGTAGCTGCACTCATACTTGTGTAAATGGCAAGCAAAGCCGTAATTTCATTTCATTAATGAAATATGCTTTTCTGTGAATACAGGTGAGCATAAGCCACTTATCTGAAGTACAATTAATTTCTGCTAATATCTTACAAATTCAATTACGGTTATGTCTTAATTGTAACGATTCAATATAGCAGCGACAAATAGCCTGCTTCTGTGGAGAATCACAGTGACTGCAGGTTTTTGGGTTACCTCTCTGTTTCCAGCTGGATTACATCTGGAGCACCAGGTGAACCTGTGTCCTAATAATAGCACCATTAAAGAAATTAAGAGCGGAGACAGAGTGGGAACCAGTACCCCCCCGCAGCCCTCCACAAACAGGGGCATTTGGTCAAAGGGTAATCATAAGCGCAGGGGTGATTGTAGGATTTTTTTAAGACAAGGGGCATACGAAAGTCCAGAGTTCAAACATATGTGCCAGCCTTATCATTAGCCAGTGATATGCCTTGAATCAGTGAGTGACAGGGGAGGGGGTGCTCCGCGACCCAATCAACTTTCATCTGAGGTCAGTGCCCCTGTAGTCCCGCCCTCATATAAACACAGGTTCATCTGACCTGTGCTGTTTTCGACCTCTATTTTGCTACATCATTATTTTAAAAAAATGGATGGATGACCTTTTTCTATACGTTTTTTTCTAAATGTAAAATTATCCAAGTTAGTAACTGGGCTTCTTGTGTCATATGCATATATTAATATGGGTGTTTAATTTCAGATTATTGCTGTCATTTTATAATTATTGTTCTATTTTGCTACTCACCGCATAACAATGCCCCGAACAGTGGAATAAAGTTTCTGACGAAATTAGATCAAACTTTACATATTTTAATAGGAAAATATACTATTTCACTATAGAGTAATACATTTACGGAGATATTAACTAAGCAAAAGGCACAGAGACCTGCAAAGACAAACAGAATATTCCCCTTTTTTCTGTAATTGACTCTGCCTAGTCTTTAGCTTTGCGTTTTCTAAATGGAGCACATAAAGGTCACCGGTCCCTCTGGCTTCACATAGGCTAAAAATAAAAAAAAAAGTCTCTGCTGTGTAAAATTGGGGGCATTTTTCCACTGGAGATGGCATTGTGTACCACACACACACACACACACAGGCACACACATGCACACACGTATGCACTGTCAAACCTTCCTTCATCCTGCTCTGCTGTTACACCCGTACGCACTCCACTGTACCCAGACACAGATGCTCCATCTATACCTTAGTGACACAGCACTCATGATAAACAGTAACTTCAAAGCAAATTAACCTGCCCTTCGGAATGTTTCTGTGATGCCCCTCCCCCCTCCAGAGCTGTCCACTCCATGCTCGTTCCCTGTCTGCCTCCTGTGTTACCAAAGTTGACATGCGGGGGTGGAATCGTACCTCTGACTAATGGAGAGAGACCCGCTGAGTGTGGACAGAGGACGCCGTCCCCCCAGGTGCCTCCCCCACATTTCATTTCATAATTGCCCCATGTTCGTGTGAACGCGTTTGTGCTTTTACTCCAGGAAGAGAAATGGGTCTAAACTTAACGAATATGGCAAAACTTTCACAGTCTCGACGCCTCATCATTAACCCTTGGTTCTGTGGCCTGGCGAGTCTTGCTGATGGCAGCCATGTTTCTCTGCGCAAATTGCAGTGCCACTGCGGCTGGAGATTAAAGGTGACAGTAACAAGATGGGGAGTTTGGGAGGGACTGACAATTAGGGTGGACAAAGCAGGGGCACCGATGATACAATCAGAGACCCATCCTCAGGGTCCCTCAACACAGCTGGCCGGGAAGCGAGCGACTTCCTTTCTGCTGTCACTACGTAACACAAACACCCAGTGCAATTTATTTCCCTCTAATGGCCTCTTCTGCAATCAGCATAAAGCTCTCCCTCAGCCCCAGTCTCTCGGAGCACGTCAGATCCACAGTGAAATTCATTCACTCGCGCTAAATGCGTTCGACTCCTTACCAAAGGCGGGATCCTCACCATTTGGAGAAATGCCTCAGAAGTGGATGAAGGTAAATAATTTGTGGAAGAAGCACGAGTAGGCGCACTCTGCATTGCACCAGAGAGGGCCTTTCCACTGAAAACAGGCCAGCAATCTTTGTCTATCGGACATGAAGTGAGAATTGGTGAGATGACTTTTTTTTTTACCCTAAGTTTTCTCCCTATCCGGCGATGGCCAATGATATCTCATCATACACCTGTGTCGAGCCCTCTGGAGGCTACACAGCGCTGATGGCTAATGTGGCACAGGGGACAGATGCCTTAGTTTCACTAGTGTAACAAAAATGGTGGAATCACATTTTGATAAGATATTTCACTTAAGTTGCCATTATACATTAAACTGTCCATTTTCTACACTTATCTGTCTTTTAATGTTTTTTTTTCCTTTTTTGTTGTAGAATTTCAATTTAGTACAAAATTCTGTATAGAATTGGAGGATCTACATACATTAGGCATGATTGGGAGTGTCACTCACTCCTCTGCTGTGCGACGGGGTGTCACTCACTCCTCTGCTGTGCGACGGGGTGTCACTCACTCCTCTGCTGTGCGACGGAGGTGGATGTCTATTTCTGCGCTGTCAGCATTGCATATATTGCATACATTAGAGCAGTGATTCTCAACTGGAAACCATTTTCAGTGGCTCTTTACTGCCCCCCCCACCAAAGTCGGCAGCTTTTACCCCCATCTCCCAGTCATCACCAGAACTTTGATCGTGAATTTGGGTCACGATATCAAGGGATTTAGTTTATCTCTTTTTTAGCGCATTGAGCTAAACGATCAAGGATCACTTCAGCATAGTTGTATGAATATTTATTATTATCTTCACTGGTAGAGCAGCACTGTGGCATAGCCTCACAGCTCTTGGACTCGGGTTCAAGTCTCCACGATGGCTCTGTTTGTGTGGAGTTTCCTCCATGTACCCTGGTCTCACCTCCACAGTACGAAGTCATGCTGAGGTTAACTGAAGTTCCTAAATTGCCCATATGTGTGTGTTTGCATGAGTGAATATTGTATGTGTGTTCATAATGGGTTGGACTGACCAATGATCACTTTAGCATAGATGGATGAATTACTATTTTCAATGGCTTAAAAAAAATAATCCCCACTGCCACCCCCCCCCCCCCAAAGTTCACCAGAACTTTGATCATTAACTGGGGCTTTGGTCAAGGAACGATGTGGATCCTGAAACAGAACCTCTGTGTTAGGGCATGAAGCAATGCATGCTGGGTCAAGCTTCAGTTGCACGTGACAAGCGGCTGTGCATATTTTTTGAACGAGAGCCTTAATATACTGTGATTTCCTTTCCTGAGCCATGCCTACTATTCACCCTCATCTTCAAATTGGCTTAACCGCTAGGCTCCTGTGCCAAAGCCTTTTATCATCATCTGCAGATCTGTACAAGCTAATAACCACATCACAATGGAGCAGAACATGTCAAGATTAGGCTTCCTGCTCTCAACAATAGGCTCCATTTCACTTCCAGTATCAGAAGATGCTTCCTCATGTTCTATGTTTTGATATGACTGTCGTAAGACCCAAAAACTTCACACAGAATTTAAGATTCATTTCATGCCAGAGAAGTTCTGATTGTTCTAATAATCTTTTAGAAGATTTTTTTTGGGCATGCAATGACCACTTTAGCATGAAAATTTGATTTTTTGGTTGTCTGTTTTTTTATTTAAAGCTGTGCAGTTTTAGGAGTGATTCAGGGTTACGTTTCACCACATGTTGTACGTATCTAACTACGCATGTGGCAAATAAACTTTTTGAATCTATCTGTACACTCTGCTGTCTTTCTCTCTACTTTCTCACTGTTTTGTATAGATGATCTGTTAAGGTGAGAAGCATTGGGCAATTGTAGGATTTGACCCTAAGGGAGACACCCCCCAAGATGAAATTACTAAATGGATTTAGTGTCATTTTTTAAGGGGGCTGGGACGAAAAATAGCATGGCTGAAATCCCATAAATACTGTCTAGAATCGCGTACGGTGAGAAGTACATAGTTCAGGATGTCAAACAACTGGACAAAAGTGGACGTATAAATGAAGCAGTTCAGATTACATGTCAAACCCCATATGCGGTATTGCACTTTAGATTACAGCAGGCCACAAATATGATTGGATGGCAGGTGCATGCTGTATATGAGATTTATTCACATTTTACACCTGTCAGCTCATTCAACTCACTATAAAATCATTCACAATATTTTTGAGACACCTTGACAACTACACAAAGACGTTTAACTGTGCTATGTCAAGATAAATTTCAGAAAACTTGAAAGAAATTAATTTTATGCATGTTAACCCAGTATATTTAGGCCTTAAAAACTTCATTTGCTTAGGTTCATAGTATACCATCAAAAATGTTCAGTGCAATTGGTTGTTTGTTGTCTCCAGATTAATCTAGAAAGTACCAATGTAAAAAACGTAAAGTTTAGTCTTTCGCCTTTTGAAAAATTATCTGAGGACTTGAGTCTCCCCAGCATTTTACTCTTTCCTCAGTTCAAAGATCCTTTGGCAAAGAACTGAAAAGCTCATATCTAGATTTTCATTTAAAGAAAAATGGTCTACACTTCAAGACTTAATTGATTCCGGTAACCCTTATAAGGTGCATTAGCTATATTATGTTCCTTTAATTGTCTAAATCATCTCATCCTGGCATCATGTTACGAATTATGAAGAATATTGCACTCGTTCTCTCTTGTCCCTAGTAATGGGAATTCTCTGCTGGATAGCTCTGCCTTATCGAATGGATAATGGCACACAGAGATGGGAATATCCAGTATCATGGCTAGAGATGAGTTACGGGGCTTAAGTCCCAAATGTTTTCAGTGAAGTCGCAGTTCATTTTTTTACAATCACTTTTGCAATCATCATCATTATCATGCATGACAACTTCTGGACTAAACTCCGAATATCTTCTAATCATCGAACTGCGCCTGTCTAGTACCCCTCACACAGATGGACAGGGTTCCCCTGTTTTCTGGATGCTTTCCTTCTACTGTGTATTGAGGGCAGAGAGTCCATTAGTGAATTAGGGGGAGTTGCTAGGGTGGATGAACACTTTCTGATGTCCTTTGTATGTTACGTATCTCAATGACAATTCTATTTTACCTGTGTATGACTGATGAATCAATCAATGAAATTGCCACTCAAAAATGGAAGGTCTTTGGATTTGACCCTCTACCAGTCAATAAATAATGTAGCGCGTGAGTACATGGGGAACACAATAGAAAACGTGGCATCAGGTGTGCATTGGGTGTGTGGGAGTCAGCATCCAGAACGACAGAAATGGCAGCTTTTAGTCACGGATGCCGATGTCATGTACCGCTACACTCGTGAATAATGTAGGTGTGCGCATCCATTAGCATACGGAGTAAGACTTTTCCGCTATGGAATTATTCGGATACCTGCGCAGAATAGATTAATATAGACACAATTAGCATATCTGCATCGGAATTTATCGTTGACAAGTTCTGTAAAACCCGGACTTAAACGTATATGCACGTAGTTTTAAAAGATAATGTTTTGAAGCAGTGAACTTCCATACCGATTTACCTGTTTAACAAAAGATAATACAATATTACCCTTATTGAGAATACTTTCTTAAAACATCTATCGCTTTCCTTATCGTTGAAAATTATATGTGATATCCTTATAACCTGTACGGAAATCACCCTTCCATTTGCTGACAAATGGCTACCTCTCTGATCGGGAGTTTATACAGCTTCGCCCTGTCGTGTCTTCGTGCAATGACATTGTTCAACGCTGCACGGAGCAGTTTGGTAGTTCGACAATCAACTGATCTTTCCTTCTTACGTCGGCTCCCCTCCCCCGGAGTTCGATGCGCTCGGCTGTCGGCTCTGCCTCGGCTTCTCAGTGCGGGCGACAGCGCTGGTAAACATGGCGTCTGAAGGGATGATTTTAACAAACCACGACCACCAAATCCGTGTTGGAGTTCTGACAGGTAAACCCAGAATGACCTTGAGTCCCCTGCTTTTACCGTGGCGACCCGTGTGGAGTAATTTGTGCCTGTTGTCCGCGTTGTCGCCCTCCGTGTTGCCGCTTTATTTCACGGTGTGCTTGCCGTGGTGCTCTGCTCTCCCTGTACAAGCTCGGGTTTGCTTCAGTTGTTCCTCGTCTCCTCAGAGGCGATGGTGATTTAAAGGTTTCCGTGATCTTTCGTGCCTTGTTTGGACGTTCGCGGCTAAGGTGATGTCCATTTTTATTGCTGAATAAGAACACGCTTATGTCTGGCGCGCTGTTCAATTTTTGTGTCAAGAAACAGTTTTGTGTGATGAATTATTCATGTCCCGTAAGCAGGCAAGCAATCTTGCTAGGTGGTGAATGTTAGCTAGTTCAATACTTTTCAAACATGAAAAATCGGCGAACCCGCTTAACTTAATGTTACATTTGAAGCAGTCTCATTAAGCGGAATTAGACAAATCGATCCAGTATAGATCTAATTTGTTGTAAATGCAAATCATTTCAATCAAGTGCATGCTTTAAAGCATGCTTAAATTGTCAACGTAGATATAATTGAATATTTTTCTTTAGGTGAAAAAAATGTTGGAATGTGTGCGGAATTTGTTTACTACCAGACGTGTGTTTCTCAAACTGAACGGTTTGCAAACGCAGCTTCCCCGCTATTATGACGGCAGAACGATATTCTTCACATCTGGGATTTTTTGTTTTTCTGCTTTTCGACATCATTCGACTGTACTATTAGCGGCTAAAAATGTTTCGAACATAATGTTCTACCGTTATTATCACAAGTATGGTAAGTTGGAGAGGTTATTTCCGAAAGCAGCTGGTTAGTTATTCACCATGCATCAGGACGATGTGGCCTTTTCATTTATTGCCTCTCTCTTTAGGTGGTTTTCCGGCTTTTGAACATGGGCACTATTGATCCAGTTCTCCGGGCAGCGAAAAATCAACGAGACATGCGTGAATGTTAGCATGCTTCATACCGTCACTGTTGTCAGCTAAAATAAACCGTTTAATTTTGCGTGTCAGAAAGTTTGACGATCTGTACCTTGTTGGTATTTTGCATGCTCTTCGTAAAGATAATAGCTTGACTGACACTGATTTATGTGGCTTGCATAAAACAGCATAAGGCATAAATCTAGCAGGGAAACCCCTATTTGCATTTAACTGTAGGCCTAATTTGTTGAATACGATTTTAACCCCTGGCCCGCAGTTAACATTTATGTTTGTTC
>JAODLC010000028.1:11605879-11618259 GCA_026781145.1 Hippopotamyrus pictus
GGCTCTCCTCCCTCTTGATTTCCACACAGAGAAAGAGTGCTGTCCATTGCTTGTGGTGCTGAGCGGCGTCAATCAGAGTGCAGTGCGCTAGTGGCGGTGTGTATAACAGCAATACGGAGGGTGGAGGGTCCCCCATCTTTTCCTTTGGTTTGAGGGAGAGGGATTCCCCTACAGACCTTTAATGTGCCGGCTCTCCGCTGCATGGAGGCGCGGGGCAGTTGATGCCGCGCGGAGACGCGCGCGCAGTCTCCGCAGTGTGCTGACATGTCGCGCAGACACATGCTTGCTGATGACAAGCATCGCCTGACAATGTGAACAGCGCCGGCATCCATGTATTCGCCTTGCGTGAGCAGTAACGACGCAGAGACCGGATAGCGTGGAGGAGCACTTAAAAAAAACGCCGTTTTTCTACTTTGATGATTTAGACTAGTATGCCGTCGTTGTGTATTGAGATATTATTTCTTTCTGTTAGGAAATTGGGAAACCCCACGGATCATGAGGTTTATGACATGCGCTATTTCTAACCAGATCTGCTGTCATTGAAATTCATTTGGGATTAGATTAGATGGTTTAGATATTTTTCTGGGGGTTGAAGCACAGTATAGGTGGTGTAGGTCACCATGGCTGGATAACCGGTGACAGACATTTATGTTCCTGCATGGTTCCTTGTATTTTTTATTCCCTTATGGTGCTCATGAGTGTCTTCATTGACCCACGCAGTTGTAAATTCTAGATTGGCTCCCAACGCATTATGAAAAACATTCCCAACTGGAAGTAGTAATTCCAGACGTATTAAATCCGGTCTTGACTTTTTAAGTAGTTTGCTTTGGCAAGAATATACAAGAATAGGTGTTTACTGATTGTGTGTTTCAGCAACTGTTCAGTGTGAGCATAACCAAGATAGGGCTCCAGCACGTTCCGGTTCTTTCTGATAAATGTTCTAGGTTTTCAGTCCTGTGACTTATAATGACCATTGGTAACACTGAAACACTAGAGCAAGGAAACATCTTTGACTGTAGTTGTGGTAGAACTTATTACCCTGCCTATGTTGTATTTTTTGCTCATTTTTTAGGCTGTTGACATTTGTATTTTTTTTGTGCATTGAGAGGAGGTATATTGGTTAATGCATTGCATTTCTTGCAGTGCACTTTTCCTGTTTTCTGAAGGTAATTTTGAACTATTGCTTCATTGATGTTATTGCTATATATGCAGGTTAACTTTAAATGTGAAGGGAAGGATGATGTAGTGATGGGCGTTTGCTTCCCATTCGCATGAATTTTGGTCAGGCTCCTGGACATTGCAAACAAAGCTGTGAAATTCACCCGTTGGTAAATTGCCAATGAAAGGGTTCAGCAGGAAATCTCACTTCTGCAACAGACAACAGATTTTTTTTCCCTTTATTTTTTTTTTTCCCATTTTCTACAGAAGCAAGTCAGGGAACTTGATCCTCTTGGAATTGTGTAGGTGGGCTCCCAAAGTTATATGTTTATCATAAAGCCATAGTTTGGGTACCCTGTCTAATTTTAGACAATGCTGTCTACACACTTGTAAAGAAATGACCTTATGCTTTTATTTCCCCTGCGTTACCTTTAATATTTGACCAGTATGAGCCGTGTGAGGCAGAGCATGTTATTACTGCTTTTATTTTACTATCGCTGGAGTATTAACATTAGCTGCGGGCTAAGCTGACTTTCTGCCAGTAGTATTCATTCAGCAATTCCATTCCTCCTTTCACATTTGTACGTTTGCTTTGAGGTGTTTATATGCAGGTGGCTATCGGGATGATGGTTTGAGAAAAGTCAGTTAAGGGAGCTTCTCCTCGTCTGGGCGTCATGCGATGGAAAGTAAATAGCCCAGTGATTTCCAGATGGGATGGTTGTGGGACCTTCTGAATTCCTTAGCAAATTTTGATCAGCTAGAGGGGGAGAAAACACCTAGTTGCACATTATGAACGACACACTGGGCTCGGGCGGTATGATAACTGGGTATACCCTGGTATTGTGAAATCTTGGTGATAAATCCACCCCCCACACCCCTACTCAGCATATTTTATCGGCAAGGTTTCAGCATACTGGAATAGTGTCGCTCCAAATACCATATTCCGCGGTGAATATCCAGAAGGTATGAAAACTGAGATACTGCCCAAGCTACTGTACACTAAAACAACCGAGTGTCCTGTCAGCATTCCGTTTGAGGGTCCAACAATCACCTGTCAGATCAAACACTACTCCAGCCGGCTGTCCACCATCTTGGTGTTCGACATGTTGATGGCATTAAGGATCTTCCTTGCACACTCATTTGTTGACTCTTTCTATAGCTGCCACTGCAGATTATTTTTGGTTGGCTGGAACTTTTTACGGACTCTGCATCAGAAGGACAGATGCATGTGAGAATCTCTCCTGTACATTTCCATCGTTAATAAAAAGGGGCCAACAGACCAGGATTCTCCGTCTGACTTGAGGCATTCAACTTAAGTCCCATCAGCACAAATGCGTTTGGTCGTTTGTGGCAAATGATTTTTGTTCCTGTAATTTATTGAGGTGCTCATGTGATATGAATGGCTTTTCAGGTCTGGACAAACCCTGCATAGAGAAGCTGTCAACTTCACTGCAACACGCACGCTGACACTTCAGCTCATCCTTCCAGAGAACCACTTAAAATTCTGCCCACTGTCAAACGTCTCACCGAACCAGGATGAAGAGATGAACCTGTCAAAGTCCAGGATCTGTAATATTAGTTCGCATTTGCATAGAGTTGAAAGTAATTGGCGGAATGGCGTGTTTGTATTGACTGCTTATCTGCTTCACCTCGGTGCTCCTAAGCTGAGAGGATTAGGGGCCCAAAAAATCTGGGTGTGGTTTGTGGACAAGCCCACTTCAGGGTCACCTGCTTGTGTCATCACAGAGGGACGAGCGGACCTGCTGGTGCATGCTGGGATGATGGTGTTGCACTTGGGAGTTTTATAGGTGTGGCTAGTTCAATCTCTCAGCGTTGTACCAAGCACACGCGAGCATTCCCCCCCCATAACAACAGTGACAACAATTTCACACTTACTCCGGCTTAGCAGGGGAGACGAACAGTTCAGTTTGGTATCGCATGTGCCAGACTTTTCAGGAATTAGAAGGCTTTTTCACTGGAAGGCTTTCATTGGTGCCAAGTTCTGATGTCAGTCGTTGTTTTATAACAACTCTTAACGGAAGGTAGCGTGGTCTTATGGCGTCCGAGGCCCTGCGGTCCCAGCCCTGTCACCCTGCCCAGGCGTCCCCACCTTGCACATGCACTTTCATTTTTTTTTTTATCCCTGATGTCCTCGTTCTCCACACTGCCTGCTCAGTACAGACATCTGGGTCATTCCTCAAAATCAGCTCGACTTTGGGCTGACCCTCGCAGACTTTCTTGAGAACAGCTCTTTTTAAACACAAGGTAGTACTGCTACCGCAGGAAAAAAAAAAAGAAAAGTTTCTCTGTTTTCTGTGCCACCTAAATCTGTCCATCCTCTCGCTTATCGCAAAAAAAGGGGGCAAGAGGAGTGTATATATATATGCTTGTGCAGCAGTAATGGGTGATAGGCTGCAACAGATCAATCCTGTTACCAGATACCCCGTTCTTTGGCCTCGGCCAAATTAAATGAAGATGGAAATCTTTGTCATCTTTGTGAAGATCTAATTGCGTTTAATTGAGTTTATCAAATGAACAGACCCCCAGTCACACACACTCGCATGCGACCATGCAGAACGGCTATTTCCAAATACTCATTTTGATTAATTTCAGCATAAAAAAAAATGTAATTACACTTTGCGTTCTCCGCAAGGATAGTATGGTAAGCATTTATCCAAGCATGTGGCAGACATATAAAGCGAAGATTGCTTTTCCTTATTCTGTATGTCACGCCGTTAGTTACGGCACG
This sequence comes from Hippopotamyrus pictus, assembly GCA_026781145.1. Taxonomy (NCBI): domain Eukaryota; kingdom Metazoa; phylum Chordata; class Actinopteri; order Osteoglossiformes; family Mormyridae; genus Hippopotamyrus; species Hippopotamyrus pictus. The sequence continues at coordinate 11,609,787 of JAODLC010000028.1, forward strand.
AGTAAGCAGAAGACGAGCAGGCGATCTGAAGGAGCACTGTCTGTTTCAATTAGGCAGATCTGGGAAATGCGGACGACTTCGGTACGTAGGGCCCTTTCTCGCGTTCGTTTGCAGGGACGGACCATTCGCTTGCTGTCTTCTTCCTTTCTTCCTTCCTTTCTTTTTCGCTTTCGAAGTGCGCGGCGGCTTGAGCGAACCCCTTCATGAGCTCGTGCCAGACCTGCGCATGTCTGCCCCGTTTGCTGAAGGGAATTTCCCAGAGTTCTTTGGGTTGCCGCCGTGTCGTGGGCTTTCCCCTGTCTGCGGACAGATACTCCAGGGTGGGGGGGAGAAAATGTTATTTTAATTGAATTATATGAAAAGATGCGTATTGCGATATTCTGTAGGTACTCTTATGAAGTCAAATCAAGTCAAGTGGGCTTTATTGTCATACCATCCATATATAGGAAATGACATTCCCCCAGGACCATGGTGCAAAGGGATGGTTGTCTCGGTACAGGACAATGTGAAGCAGGGGCTGGACACAAGGGTTATGGGAGCTATGGGAGCTATGGGAGGCAATAGCGCAGGATATGTTGCCACACACCATCCACACACACATTCACACCTATGGGTACCTATTGTGATACCAGTTCACTTCAGCAAGGTTCTGGACTGTGGGGTGAAACCAGAGAAGATGGGGCACCGCGGATAACGTCAGGGGGAGAACGTTGCATTGTGACCTTCGCTGTGTAATATTGTCACTTTACCGTGCTTTTCCCATAGTGCTACATTACAGCGGTGGGGTCTAACATGTCCAAGTGGGCGGTCCGGCCCACTTGGAGCGATCTGTCTGCCTTCCGCGGCTGCTGTGTCGGGAAGGGACGTGGCTGGTGGAGCTGCCAGGTGGACAGTCCTGTTGCTAAATAAAATAGGGGCGTTTCTAGCTGGGTTTATGCTGAACCGGTTTAAACAGTTACTGTGTCTGTAGCAGACAGGCCAGGTACTTAAAGACATGAGCAAATGGCTACGAATGAAAGCCAGAATGGGCAGCTGTGTGACAATTAGCAGCATGCCAAATTAGCTTGCTCTGTTTTTCCGTAAAGTCGATGACAAAACCTAGACTGTTACCGTAATTTCAGAGCAATCCATCCATCCATCCATCCATCCATCCAATCATCCATCCATCTTTCTTCTGCAACCACTTGTCCATTACTGGTCTCGATGAGCGTGGAGTGTGATCTTACGAAGCGCAGGGATATCCTTCTTCATATAGGTAGGTATACACTTCACATGAATCGCAAAGTAAAACTAGAAAATCAGCTGCCTGCCTCACGTCCTGCGTCAGTATAGGAAGGTGAGCGAGATGATGATCTCCTAGCTTGGCTGAACCTACAGGGCTGCAGCAAGCTGCCCCATTGCCTTTGGGGTCGGCGTTCGCACTCTCGCACGGCCGCTGGTGGGAATTCCCACGTCGCGCTCCGATTGGACAGGGAGGCCGCAGTCGTGCGTCCCCATTGCCGGGAGCCATTCATCACCAGGGCGACGGCCGCAGCCCGCCGAGGGCTGCCACACTCAAGACGGGATCCATTCACAAATGCGTCGCGTTCCGGGGGAGCGTCAACCTCTCTGCCGTTTCGTATTTAGACGCACAGAGTTGTCAGATCAGGCAGGTTTACGGTTTGGATTTGATGTGCATTAATGCTGTCGAAGTGTCTGTGGTAAGAGACATCGTGCGCGTTTGCAGGTCTGTTTGAAATCCTCCAGTTTGCAGCTGCAGCTGTCACATGTACTCTGGGCTGCACATGCTGCGTGCGAGCCTGTGGCGGCTGACGCTGCACTTTCAGGTCCACGCAGGATCCAACCTGGACAGTTTGGCCCTTTCTGTTTACGTTTTATTTATTTAACAGATGCTTTTATCCAAAGTGACATACCTTTTTTGAGTGAGCTGGGACAGCCAGTCCCTGGAGTTGCTGGGGACTAAGGGCCTTGCTTAAGGTCACTATGGCGAAATCACTCTGCCAGTCCTGGGATTTGAAACGGCAACCTTCCGATCGCAGCAGTCTAGCCCGCTGAGTATATGTTGTTCTCTGCCAACCGCGGGGTTCGAGCCACCGACTTTCTGATCGCAGGCACAGACGCTTAACCCACAGAGTCGCACTGCAACAAGCAGTGAATTTCTGCAGTTAATTGATGGACCACAATTTGTGGGCTTGGCAATGGAAACACGGACAATGAGGATGCCAATGGACAGAAAGGACTCAGGCGATCTGAAGGAGCACTGTCTGTTTCAATTAGGCAATTGTGCAGTGTCACTGGTTGTTTGGAGACGTCTAAGCCAATGTGCGTGAAGCATAAGGTCTCAGTGTATGTTTAGGTTGATTTGAATCACCTAGGTACTCAAAGAAGTCAGAAACACTTTTGTTTCTCTCCAGCTATTGGAAAATACCTGTCAGAAAAAAATTAATCTGTTATGGATTATCCTTAACGTAAATTGATTATATATTGACCAGCAGAAAGAGGAGGAGTGACGGTCTTCTGAGGCTGTTGTTTACGTAAAAAGGGGATTATCTCACATGTACGCCGGCCCTTGAGGGGCAGCTTGGTGACAGTGGAGTGTGGATTAGCTGGCATCCTGTGCAGACTGTCCCCCTGCCATGTGCACTGGGCTAACGGGGATAAACTGCATGCAGGCTCACTCTGACCCTCTGCTGCTGCGACTCCCATATTTGTGATGTCCACAGACCGATTTACGTCGTACAAGAAGTTGTTGACTTGGGAGGAAAAGCGCTGGCTGGAAGCAGATTGGTGATTTATTAAGTTTAAGGTTTTTTTTTTTTTTTTTTTTTTTTAAAGATGTGATCAGAACATGTAAACAACTGGGGTTGTGTAAACAAAGGCGTGGTTGTAAAATATATCATTTAACCCAGGCGTACTCCAAACATGCAGTGTTTCTCAGCTCGGTCCTAAAGCTAAGAACTCCTGCTCTACTGGATATGTGGGTAGACGATGGATGGATGGATGAATGATGAAGGGACGGGGGTGGGACACGTGATAGTTTTCCTGTAGTTCTTGTCTCTCATTGGGCTAGTTGGACCTGTCTATGGTGAAAATATAACCGGAAGGATCCCTTACTTTCATGGAAATTTGAACAAATAATTTAGGACATTAATTTAATGGTAATAGATCCTTATACTTTGTCAGAATTTCCAGTCAGATGGAAGGTTCAGTTTGCGTCTCAGAGAATCTTGTGAATGCTGCCTTTAAACAAACTTTATCTTAAACCCCCGACAAAGAAAACGACATAATGGATAAAATTGGTATATTCTTATAATTTTTTTTTTTATCTAATTGTATGTGTTGCGTCATATAGACTTGGATGGGTGTGTATTTTTAGCTGAGCGACACTTCCCCACTTGCTCTTTCATTTCACTTTACTCTTATGAATGGAAAAATCCTCGTAAAGCTGAATGAAAATTACTCACGGACCCAAGTGTCTGAGTATCCAGGCCGGTTTTTATTACAGAAGCCAGTCCAACAGGCCGGTCCGCTGGAGTGCTCTTCCAAAGGACAGGTCCAGCCTACGGCTCACAGGCTGGCAGGAAGATGAGCTGGGGGGGCTTTGGGAGGGGGGGAACCAATCGGTCAGAGCCAGTCGAGGTGCCGCCATGAGGCCACCAGGCTGAGCCGTCATGCTCCTTCGAGCCGCATGGTGCCTCACCGGTCACCATCTTGTGTGTGTGTGTGTGTGTGTGTGAGGGGTGGCACAGTGATACTTTTAAAGTGAAAGTGGTATGGGGGGTGTTTCATTTGCAGCATGAGCTGTTAGAAACGATAGACAGCAAAAATTGTTTTCGCTGGGTGGGGGGGCATGGAGAAGGTGCAGGGAATCGAAGGCCACTGGGTTTTGGTTCGGGTGGCGATTCCAAGTAAGTTTGACAAGGTCCTGTTCCAGCATGCAACGACTCTCCACCCCGCTCTGCTCCTTCTGGAGTCCACGCCCCCCCCCCCCCAGGGCTCAGCAAGGCGACCCAGTGCAGCTGAGCGGCTGTTAAACACGTCTCGGGCGTGACGGCGCCAGCCTCTCCCTCCAAACAGGCATCCCCCCCCAACCCCCCCGCCGAGGGGAGCGTCTGTCCTCGCTACCGTCTGGCTTTGCCGGCGCCCTTTGATGTTTGAAAGTCTACTTCGACTACGTGACGTGGTCTGGATTCGCTTCCGGAAAATTTGTAAGGACATGGTGGGGATCGGCAGAGGTGATTCATGACCCCCCCCCCCCCCGTCTTTAACGTTTTCTGACATTTTCCATCTTTCCATGCTTCAGGTAATTAAAGGAGCACAGCTTGCCGTTGGCCTTATTACTCAGTGTTTAATCGTTAGCAAGGTGCTATTTTTACAGTTAGCGTTAGTTTGTGTGCCTCGCTGCCCATTCACAAGCGTTTTCAATCCGTTAACGCTGACATTTAAGATGGAGGGCAATATTTGTGCTGATAAAGAACATAATAAATCAGATGATGCAATTTGAAGGATCTGGCTCTCAAGTGGGAGTGTCTCCTGAAATATGTATCGTATATTAGCGTTAAAAGCTAAACTAGGTTGTCTCCGAAGTTTAGCTTGGGTCGTCACCGTGCCTCAGTTCTCTTAGGATTAGGCGGCGCTGCAGTCGGTCTGCGAGACAATTATAAAAACGCACAAATGAGACACAACGTTTCGTAGAGTTTATGCTACTGATTCAAATGGGAATTTAAAAAGTGAGCTCATTTTCTTCTTTTAAAATTTTTTTTTTTAAGTACTCTTAATTCTTTTTGTGAACATATGCCAGTTAGCAGCTCAGACGTTCTACATACATCCCGTCCCGCTAAAGACATCACGCAAACACGGTAGATAGTAAAAATAAAGTTTATGGGCAGATTCGTCTGGATTGAAGTGACGTGTCTGAATGGAAGGAGGCTCTTTGTTAGGAAAATGCTCGCCATCATTAGGCTGGAGTGTTTTACTTACTTCATACTGTAGTTTGCTGTGTGCCAAAGCACAGCTGTACGCCCCATAATGGAGGTGCAGACATAAAAGGGCGCGGACAGTCCTGTCGCTAAATAAAGATGGCTCCGTCGGGAAGTCAGTGGGCAGCAGTGTCCTTCGGGTTTAGGGACAACTGGGCCATAAGGAGTCGCCTAAGTGGATTTTGCTGTTATCTTGGGGGGTGGGGGGGACAGGTGACTCTTTGTAATTCCCAGACCTTGTATGTTTGTTTTGTTTTCCTTCCCCCCCACCCCGGTAATTTGGGTTTTTCCTCACAACTCACTTCTGTGGCATGAACAGGGGGCGTATACAGTGTACGTGGGCGGTGGCTAGTGACCCCTGCTGAAAGCTTGACAAGGCCCTGTCACTCACCGGTTCAAAACATATCACTCCTGATAAGGTTGGCCCCTCTCTATGAATTATGGTCCTTCTTCTTATGCCCTCACTCTAAAAAAATTCTAGAGACACCCCTGCATATGAATGTCTGAATTCCTTTCTGTTCCCTGATAAATGTATTGTCTTGTCGAATGAATAAGAATATTGGGAGCCTTGGTGGGTAAATAATAAGAGTTTTGAGGTGTGTCTTAAAAGACTTTCCCAGTACTTTTGTGTGTGAGTACAAAGTGTGGTTCAGTTTCAGGAATAACTTTATCGTCCAGGACATCTCTCATGCTGGGAATCCCCTCCGATAACATGAGGGCATTAACGTCCTGCCAGGCCTGACCACTGCCTCAACATGGAGGGTGTTGGTGCAATTTCATATAAAATGCCCCTCCCTCTCCTGTCCGGTGTCTGTCCATATACCGGAATGCACTGCTCAGAGCTGACGACTCCCCTTCAGAACATAATCGCCCTCCGCTATTCCACCAGGAGCCAACAGAATGAAATGATGCTGTTTTGAGGAATGTGTAATAAGTACATAATGAAGGTAGTCTTCAAAAACGATGAGGGAAATGGATAGTGAAGTATCTGAAGCAAAGACCTGGCGGTTTCTCTGCGACTTACACTGCTTTGATAGCACCATCTTCTTTCATTGTTTTTGAGTGTTTCGAAATGTCCGTCACCTTTGTTTCCCTCCTTTGTCCCGTTAGGCGTCCCTCCCCACCCACCCAGCCAGCAGCTACAGGGCCGCGAAGCCGGGGCATAACCGCTGTGCTCGTCCTGAGGACTCGGGTGGCAGAGGTGGCCCCCGACAGGCATTTTCATTAGCGCAGCCATGAACCGTCTGGGGTGGGGGGTCCCCCTTGTCCTTTACCGGGTTGCTGGGACCCAGAGCCTACCGCAGGAGGTACGGGCGCAAGACAGGGAATAACCCAGGATGGGGCGCCAACCCATCGCAAGCCAAAGGTCTTCGTAGTTAATGGAATTCTGAGTCTTCGTTTAATTAATTTAAGAAGGTGTCACGTAAAGGGCCAGTCCAGCCCCAAACTTGAATTTTTCAGATGTACTTTTCTGCCGCTTTAATCACCACAGAAAGAATGCCATTCACTCCCATTATATTCGAGAGAAGCCCGACATTTCTACGCCCGATTTGTCCAGAACTAGGCAACTCCCAGCAGAACAACCTAGACCAGGGGTGGGGAACCTGTTCCATGGAGGGCCGGTGCGGGCCTTTAATAAAACAGTGGTTGTCAACTCCAGTCCTGGGGACCCACTGTGATTGGCTGATTGAGAGGTCATCCCCAAAAACCGGCCCTCCATGGAACAGGTTCTCCACCCCTGACCTGGTTGGATGTTAAGACTAAAGCCCCCCTAATATATATCCTTCTTCAGTTTTGGGGTGAACTGGCCCTTTAAAGCGTGGCAGTTATGAGCAGCGGTCTGTACTGGTGGCTGGTGAACAGGACTGGTGCCTGTGGGTCTTAGTGCTCCGCCTTTCATCCATTTATGTTCCGTGTTTGTGAATGTCTGCACTGATACTGCCGAGATGAATTCCTGGTGCATGCAGGTCTACCTGACCAATACGGTGAATTTCGATTGTGATGTTCCCGTACCCGCAGGAGCAGGTTCCTCACACTTCCTCGTGTGTGGTGGTGTGGAGTGGAAGCGCGAGACTCCTGCCCGCTCACGCGGGGAGGCCGGTTCTGCTCCTGGTTTTGGTCACGGTTGTCCCTGTTATGATATCATTGACTCCATAGTGGTTTGCTTAGAACTGCTGGAAGCTCTTTTGTTTTTAATATTTCACATTAAAACATTTTGCTCTAGTGATCCAAATGTTCCTGGAGTGAGGCGAAACCACTCTGCCAGCCCACTGCATCTAGAAGTAGCTTCTTACAACAATATTTTGTGTGTATAGCATTATGGGCAGGGATTGACGGAACTGGTACACAGCTATGAATTCGCAGTATAACAATGTACACCAATTTCTTGTCGCAACAGCACAAATTCAAACTTATTTTATGTGTGTTTGCACTGTTGCAACAAGAAATTGGCCCACATTTTAACTTCTGTCGGGCAAATGTGTACTTGCGTGCCAGTTCTGTCTGTCCCTGATTGTCACTTTGGCTATGGTTTGGCCATATACTGATGCTCCTCGACTTACCATGGTGTTTGTTTCAATCACCCCAGCATAGTAAGTCAAATTTTAATATGCTATGATCCATAAGTAAATAAATAACTACTGTCTCTCAATAAGTAAATAAACAAATAATTACTGTGATACCAGTAAATACCTGTAATTGAAAAGCAAATAAATAAACAATAAATGAAAACTATATTTGGTTAAACACAGAAAACAAATACGTTGTTAAATACCAATAAGATTATGCTCGCAATTGCTACAGAGCCTGGAAGCTTGGCTAGCCGGATGCTGCCATTGGCCAGCATCAGTCCGAAGTATCGTGTAGCATATCTCCCAGGATCAAATGAAAATTCAGAGTTGACTACTGAACGTGCACTGCTATTGCACCATCGTGCAGTCGAAATATCAAAAGCCGAACCATTGCAAAGTGAGGACCATCTGTAAAGAAATATAAATGATACCTTGCACAGTCTCTGGTCCGGTCTCCTTGCCAGCACGTAAGAAGTGTGTAACATTGTGCCAAAGGACGCTTGGTCTTCTAGCGTTTCGCTGATCGGGAACGCTGTCACCTATCGGAGGGTTATAAACACACGATGGGCACACTGCAGAGGAAGAGGTCGTAAAGCTGGGGCTTTTGGTTAATTACCACCGTCTGGGGGAGAACAGCCACTCGTGTGTTCTTCTTAATGGGACGTGCCGGAATAGGCCATCCGCTGGCTCAGTGCGTCATGTGTGTACGCATGAAGAAGGAGTGGGGGTGGGAACACAAGGGGATGAAATAAAGGGCAGGTTCAGAGGAGGCGGAGATCTCCTGTCGATAGCCTGGAAGTTTCAGGGTGGGAGGGGTGGTGAGGATTGAGCAAGGGGCAGGAGAGAAGTGGACCTGTTCTGGCAAGCTGTCATAAGAGGTGGGGAAGGGTAGATGATGAATGAGGTGGGGGGGGGGGGGAGCGG
>JAODLC010000028.1:11618359-11635932 GCA_026781145.1 Hippopotamyrus pictus
GCGGGTGGGGGGGGGTAAACTGGAGGCTTAGGGCGGCACATTTCAGCAGAATGTCTGTCTCCTTCATACATCATCATGTGTTCTGTTCCTTTCACAGCTTCATTTGTAAGCGCCCTGAATATTTATAAGACTGTTAATAAAACATTGATAATGAGGCAGGAATTGGGGAATGCAAATGTCATTCCTTCACTTTGAGTAAATGGGGACATACCAGGTTAGGCGTGTGCGTGCGTGCGTGTGCGTGCGTGCATGTGTGTTGGTAGGCAGTTCCCAGTGTCTCAACTCCTTGCCGCCCCAGGAAAGGAGTGAGTGCCATAATGATGTATAATCATGGTGGAGATGCTGTAATGCTTTGCCCTTCCTCCCGGGTCTTTACTGAAGGTGCTGTACTCTGTGTGAGATGCTCCGCAGCCAATGAATGGAAGGAGAAGACAGGATATTATGTGAGAGTTTGTGTGATTTCCAGCTGTCAGATATCAGTGTCATTCAGATTTCCAGCTGTCAGGTATCATTGTCATTCTGATTTCCAGCTGTCAGGTATCATTGTCATTCTGATTTCTAGCTGTCAGGTATCATTGTCATTCTGATTTTCAGTTGTCAAATATCAGTGTCATTGTGATTTCTAGCTGTCAGATATCAGTGTTATTGTGATTTCCAGCTATCAGATATCATTGTCATTCTGATTTCCAGATGTCAGATATCAGTGTCATTCTGATTTCCAGCTGTCTGGTATCATTGTCATTCTGATTTCCAGCTGTCAGATATCATTGTCATTCTGATTTTCAGTTGTCAGATATCAGTGTCATTCTGATTTCTAGCTGTCAGATAGCAGTGTCATTCTGATTTCTAGCTGTCAGATAGCAGTGTTATTGTGATTTCCAGCTGTTAGTTATCTGTTTCATTGTGATTTCCAGCTGTCAGATATCAGTATCACTGCAATTTCCAGCTGTCAGATATGTGTCATTGTCATTTCCAGCTGTTAGTTATCAGTGTCACTGTGATTTCGAGCTGTTAGTTATCAGTGTCATTCTGGTTTCCAGCTGTCAGATATTGTTGTCACTGTGATTTCCAGTTGTCAGATATCCGTATCTCTGTGATCTTCAGGTTGTGTTCTCCCCTCGCTTTGAGACTTGGACGGCTTTCTTCTCTCCATTCCCTTGGGCCTGCGGTTCGGATTTAGACCTGGTCACGTCCTGCAGGGTCCGTGCTGAGGCAGAGCACTGACCACGGCGCGTTGCCGGCGCGATTACCCTTCAGCCGAGCCGCAGTGACCGAGAGCGCCCTGGAACCGCTCCTCCAGAAATTCATTTAAATGATTCTTGTTCTGTCATTGGTCAGCTGTGTGGGTAGCAGTGTTGCCTGAACCCCTCCCCCGTCGCTTCTGTATGGGGTGTCTCCGTGTTACTCCCATGCATTGCCTGAGTCTCCTCCTGGAATTCCAATTTCCTCTGGCAGCCCAAAGACATGCAGTCAAGCTAATGACTATGTCTTAATTGCCAGTAGTGTATAATTGTGTGCCCTGTGATCCAGGGTGTACCCCAGCCCTCTGCCCCCTGCTTCCTGGGATGGTCTCAGATAAAGGAGATGTGTTTTGAAACCCTGGTTCCAGGGCAGTTTCTGCAGAGGCTCCATCCCGGCGGCGGCGCAGCGGCCCTCGACGTGCAGCTGCAGTCGCAGTTCCGGCACAGCTGCAATGCAGAGCGCCCCTTGTTAGCCGGGCCGCTAATCTGCACTAAGCTATCCGGTGGCTTTGTCTCATGGTTATAAATAGCGTTTATCTGGGAAGCGTGTCGTACAGGAATGGTGCTTTGAAATGCAGCTTACAGATTACGGCCCTATTGTCGCACCCTAACCCCCCATCCGCGAATGGGAGAGTGCTCCTCATCGATTCGTACATCAGCCCCAAGCGAGGGCTACGCGTCTCTGACCGCACGGGCAGATGAGGCGGGGGGGTAGGAAAGTGTACAGCCTCTCCCTCCCTCCCTCCCTCACTCCATCTTGTCATCTTGCCTCCCTTTTTTTTTTAACCCCCTGCCTCATCAAACACGGACACAGAGGCAGTGAGGTCTGTGCTCATGGCTGCGAGTCAGACTGATCGGGTTCAGATGGAATGCGTTGAGAGCAGACCCAAGGGTGAGGTGGGGGGGGTTTGGGGGTTCCCTCAGGAATTGGGGTAAATTGGGGGGGGGGGGGTTGGGGGCGTTACTCTGTAGATCAGGGACGAGCTCCCGTGCCCACCCCCGCCGCTCTGTTCGTCATTAGTAGGGTTGCTAAGATACGGCAGGCTTATATTTGGTTAAGCTATCTTCTATTATGGCTGTCGCTGTATTTCACTTTGCAACGGGGCCATTTGGAATGAGGATACCAGATCTTTTGGTTTCTCTTTCATATCCTTTCTTTTTCTTCCCTATCCTTTTATCCCGATAAAGCTCTCATTTTTCCGTATTTCCTTTAATCCCGCAGAGAATCCCCAGCTCAGTGACCGGCACCGTCTCCTTACACCTTCGGAGCTGCGGCTTCAGCAGTGACCACACACTCTGCCCTCCCCAGTACTTCCTGTCCTTAGACATGAAGACGGAGTAAAGAGGAGGCATCCTGTGCATAAATGAGAGTGAGAGAGTGAGACGGGGTGAGACTCTCCAGCACAGCAGTGATATCTGGTATACAGGTTGTGTGCTGCCTAGTTGCTTCCCAAGGTGCCTTCCAGGGTCAAGGACCAGGTGCCTCATTGAAATGGATGGATGGAGTATTATATTTTTCGTGGAACTACTTTGTCTATACCAGTGTTTCCCAACTTGGTCCTCAGGGATCCACAGTCGGTCCATGTTTTTGCTCCCTCTGAGCTCCCGTGGGTTTCTCCATGTCATGTAAAGCAGTGTTTCCCATTCCGATCCTTGGTGATCCACAGTCGGTCCATGTTTTTGCTCCCTCTGAGCTCCCGTGGGTTTCTCCATGTCATGTAAAGCAGTGTTTCCCATTCCGATCCTTGGTGATCCACAGTCGGTCCATGTTCTTGCTCCCTCTGAGCTCACGTGGGTTTCTCCATGTCATGTGAAGCAGTGTTTCCCATTCCGATCCTTGGTGATCCACAGTCGGTCCATGTTTTTGCTCCCTTTGCTCCCTCCCAGCTCGGTAGCAAAAACGTGGACTGTCTGTGGGTGCCCAGGGACCAGATTTCTGCCAAATGTAATAAGGGAGGCATAAGGGTTCAGTGGGTAGTACCTCTGCCTCATGTTGGCGGATCCCAGTGCAGCCCCCTGTGTGTGTGGAGTTTGCATGTCTAACCTGTGTTGTGTGGCTTTCCTCCAGGGGCTCTGGTTTCCTCCTGCAGTCCAAAGACATGCAATTAGGCTGATTGATGTTTCTAAATTGCCCGTAGTGTGCATTCTGTGATGGACTGGCATCCCTTCCTCGTGCCCTGTACATCCTGGTATAGAGGGTTATGGAATAATACTACAGTAAATAAAATATGAAAAATGAAGTTTGCGGCAAATATGAGAGCTGCGGTTAATATAAATGCTCGTTGCCGTCCGGAAGGCAGGCTGACACTGGCACGTGAACGTCGCTGAAGGACGTGGGCTGTCTTCTCGGAGGTGTGACATGGGCATCAGAGGGCTTGACGTGTGAGATCGCGGCTTCGCGATTCCCGCCGCTCCGGCCCCTCCCGTGTTTCCCTCGAGGTTCCCGCTGAAGACATGCACGGCGAAAGGTTGTTTAATATTTGTCCCCGGTAATGGGCTTTTCGCAGAACGTCATTAATCTCAGGCTCGTTTTGACTGCAGTCGCTCGCCTTGGCGGCGGCGCAGCACTGAGGGGCTGGGTACCATAGACTGGAGTATGAGTTCATAGGAAACATGCAGTGTGCCGGTTACTCCTATCAAAATGCAGAAACAGTGTAGCCATGGCTTCCTCTGCAGCCTAGCCCCTTCCCCAGCAGTCCCACCACTTCCCATGCATCCACACCCCTTCCCCCAAAGCCCTACTTCTTCCCCTTGCAGGCCCACCTCCTCCCCTTGCAGCCCTGCCCCTTCCCCTGCAGCCCCGCCCCTTCTCCTTTGGCCCCATCCCTTCTCCACTCAGCCCCGCCCATTCCCATTCAGCCCCGCCCCTTCTGTGAATTCTGTGAAATCATGTCCCTTCCACACAGCCCCGCCTCTTCCATACACATCCCTATTGTCCTCGAATACCGATGCAGAGATCTGAAGGTTGAACAGGTACCGTGGCAGCTGTGGGCAGGCCAGTGCATGGTCCAGAATGGATTTGCAGTTGTACCTTCTGTATAAAATGTTGCACGTGACATCCTGAAAATAACAGTACCGCTACTGCCACACATAACAGTCTCCTTATACGTGGTGGATGTCAGTCTCTCTGAGTAGAGGATGCCGGCCTTGCTCATGACGTTTGGGTCAGCCCAGACCCGCCCGAGGATCGCACAGGCCACGGCGAGATGACGGAGTTCTGCCTTCCTCTTCCTCTTGCTCCCTCAGCCTCCTTTTGCCTCTGTGCATGGGTGGGGGCTCTGCTGGAGTGCTCTCCAGCGATATTAATATTCCTTTGAAGCCTGTCCCGACTGCGGTCCGATTTGCTCGCTTTGTCTGTCTGTCTCTGCCCTCCCGCACAGATCACCCTTTCCCTGGTGGCCCTATCTGATTTGGCGGGTCCTTCTATTGGAGGAACACATGTGCAGAGGCACGTTTAGGGCACATAAACCAACCCCCCCCCCACTACACACACACACTCCAGGCTTTTTTCAAGGGGCCATTCCGCACACACATGCACCCTCGCATTAATGCACATGCACGCATGCACTCACATATAGGAACGCTGCTGTAGATGGTCCGCCTTCTCTTCCTGGTGCCGTAAAAATGTCTTCATGCCAAAGGGCCAGAGAGGGGGCCAGGGTGGCTAAATAGGGTGCTTTAATACCAAAGCAAGCATTACATGTTTCCTTTCAAACTGGAGCTACCCCCCTCCCTCTCCAGCTACACATACCTGTCCTTTATACCATGCTACCTGTCCTCTATCTAATGTCCACCCCAGTGGTCACAGTCCATGTGGGGCTTTGCAGGTTAGGACTCCGTGCCCATGATCAGAAGGTCGCCGTATCAAGTCCCATGGCTTGCAGAGTGACGTCATCATCAGGCCCTTGAGATAGGCCCTTAACCGGCAATTGCTCCAGGGACACTGTGTAACCCTGCTCTACTTGTACATCGCCTTGGAAAAACAGCTTCCGCAAAATAAACTGAATGTAATGTGACAAATGTGCAAGTTATAAGTATGGGCTTTTGGTCCTACGCTGGGTGGTGTTGTGCTGTGACGTGCTCTGAATGGCATTGGGGGGGTCGGGATGCATGTTTGTTCGGTGATGATGACATTCGCATTTCTGCTCCCCCCCACCCCATCTGTTTTTCAGTGAGTGACAGTTGCTTCAGAAACCTTGCTGAGGACCGCAGCGGAGTTAACCTCAAAGAGCTCGTCCACGATCCCTCTCTGTGAGTAACTCCCCAACTCCATCCAGAAGCGAATCCCTAAGCGGTGTGTTCCTCACGTACCTCCAGACACCCTCTGCCCCCAACCCCCCGGGACAGACAAATGCAGAGTCACATCCTCTCCTTTCTCCTTGCCAAGAACCTCCCCCACCCCCTGGGACTGGGGGTCAATTACCAGCATGTAACGTGTCATTTACATAATTGATTAATTTCAGTCCAATTACACCCATGTCACTCTTGATATTTCACTCTGGAATGTGACACTCTGGAGGACTGAGCTTGATGGATGAGGTCTTGTCAAACGAGGTCTGCTGGCTTCTGCCCGGTCTCATACCTATGGTGTAACACCGTTACTATCAGCGCCAGCTGTAACCGAGGATCATCATGGCGCAAATCCTTTTTTCCTCTGGCGCTACAAATAAACACGCGGCGTAATGACGACAGTGTGACGTAGCTAATATCGGCACCGCTCGCCTAAGAATAACGTATCAGTTGTGCGCTAATTTCTACCTTGCGCTGAATCCCTACCTTGAGCTGATATTATTAAGAATGTGAAACCTGTAGTTAAGCACAGCGACTGGAGCAGATTTTCAGGCAAAGTTAAAAAAAAAAAAAATAATAATAATAATAAAAAAATAATAATAATAAATGCTGTGAACTCTGGTTGACTCTGGCGCAGCTGGAGCCTGGCATATATGAAGCGCAGCAGCGCGAGGGTTAGGATCCATCTGTCTGAGACAGGGCAGTCCTGGATCTCTGCCTGCCCGCTTGAGGTCTCAGAAACTTCTACTGGCACCTGTAGCCAAAACTGACGCTTCAATGAACTTCTCTTCCCGGTCGGGTCTTCTGCGGGAACCGCCTGTTGTTGGCATTTGACGTCCTACGCAAATCGCTACTTTGTCGAATGCAGGAGATGTCAGGTACTTTTAATGGGGTTTGCATGTTCTCCCTGCGTACAAGTGGGTGTCCTCTGGGTACAGCGCCAGCTTCCCGTGGTCTGAAAAATGCGCAGTTAGGTGAATTGGGCTCTCGAAATTGCTCACAGTGTGCGAATGTGTTTTTACCTCGGGAAAGCCTCCAGAATCAACAGAATCCAAATCATAATGATCTTTATTGCCCAAGCATGTTAAACATACAAAAATATGTCTTGGTGGGTCTGTCCCTGGTATAACTTATAACATGCAAGATAATCCACAACACATACTTTTAGCATCAGGCTTTCTGCCTAGTTAGAAGCAGCATAGGATGGATGGATGGATGGATGGATGGATGGATGGATGGATGGATGGATGGACGGATGGACGGACACATTGATACGTTGATAAATAAGTAAATATATAAACAAATAGACAGACAGACATACATAGACAGGGAATTTAAGTAAGCAAATAGCAGAGATGCCCAAAGTCCCTCTACTGGACATGCAGTTAAGGAACATTGATGAATAAGTTTAATTGAGGTATTTTTTAGGCTGAAATGGTGATATTTAACACTGTAAACTGTAAGTGTTTAGCTTTATACAAATTTCCCAGCAGTTGTGGTGGTTTCATTAGGCTACGAGGTGAGGAAGGTTTAACCGCCCCAGCGACGGTTCGCACCGGTCCCGCTGACGTCATCCCGCCAGCGTGAGGCCGTGCCCGCAGGAAGCCGCGACACGGACAGGTGGTACGGGGAGCGGCAGAGAGCTGACAGGCAGGGGGGCCACTTCCAAGGCGTCACTGCCACGCTCTTGACCGTCCTCTGAGTTTTGCCGGCGCGCCTCTTTGGCCGCCCCTTGCCGCTTCCGCGCGACGCCTCTCGCTTTATGTGCCGGCGGCTGAGTGATGATTGCCAGCAGGTCTCATCACAGCCTGTCACCGCCGGGTGACTTGGGTCTTAACGTCCCACATCAATTTCCCAAATTAGCAGATGAAAACAGTTGCTAATAAATTGCTGCCAGTGGCACGTGCTTCAGTCTTTTCTGGCCTCCACCCGACGGGCTGCAGGGAGGCTGACACGCCGCCTTCTGTCGGGTTCCTTGCTGGACACATTCAATTCACCGTCGTCGTTTCACCGTCGTCATTTCACCGTCGTCGTTTCACCGTCGTCGTTTCACCGTCGTCATTTCACCGTCGTCATTTCACCGTCGTCATTGCCCCTGCATTACTCTATATGGGCAAAAGTATATGGACATCAGCTTGTGCAACATCTCATTCCAAAACCAAGGACATTAATATGAAGTTGATCCACCCTTTGTTTTTGGAAGGTTTTCCATTAGATATTGGATTATTGGTGGGATTTGTTGCCATTTCGGTTGGATATTAATGTCGGGTAATCGGGCCCTTTTCTGTGACCCTGTGTGGCTGACCTCTTCGCAGCTGAACTTGCTCCCCGATGTTCCCACTTCACAATCGCTTCATTTGCGGTTGGTCAGGGCAGAAATACAGCGAACTGACTTGTTTTGAAAAATGTCGCCCTGTGATGGTGCCAGGCGGAAGGTCGCTAAGCCCAGGACACGCACCCAGTCGTCCGTCGGTGTTTGTCTCTGAAGATCGCATGGCTTATATATTCAGCAAAGGGTGTGGCTCATGAGGCCAGTAGCTAATATGGATACTCGTGCTTTTGGCCACATAGCATATGTTGCTCTTGGGAGTGTTTTCAAACATCTGCAAGCCTACGAAGACAGAAATACAAACAAGTGAAAAGTTTGTTCGGCGCTTATGTGATTATATCTCCAGTACTCAGCCCAGGTTTAGTGACTGGTGAAGTCAAGCCTGGTCTTTGTTGTCATATTCACTGTTATCTGACTTTTTTTTTTTTTTTTTTTCTTTTTGTTGACATAGGAACTAGCACTGATTTTCTTACTTCCCGTTAGCCTAGGAGTAACTTTGAGACTTGTCTAATCGGATGTTGATATACTGACTACACATCAGACATCCACCAATTTGAGCCAAGGCTTTGCAGTGATTATGTATGAAGTTAGCTTAAGGCAGTTTTGCCCCAGCTTGCCCCAGCCAGCCCCAGGAGCCGGTTCATACCCAGAGATATTCCCGCCCTGTGCCCTCTTTTCCTCTCTCTATTTTCTTTTTCCCTCACAGACGCCATGTCTCGCACAAGTCTCACCCTCTTCAGTCACCTCTGATTTAATTCCCCCCCCCTTCCCTCATCCTTCTTTCACACGCTGCATCCTCAGAGCTCTCAGTTATTTCGTGGATAAATTATCTGTATATATCAATGATTTTTTTTTTTTTTCCTTTTGCCGTTACTCCAGAAGCTTTAGGGAAGGCTTTTCTTCCTGGCGAGAAGGTTAATGAAAGGCACGAACCCAGTGTCGTTTGCTTAAGTGAGAATTTCCCTGCCATGAGGCGGGGCCCCAGGATAAGCGTTACCACATGCACGCGGGCACCAGGCCCCATCGCGGAAATACCTGCCAGAGCCGCACTCGAGCCACCCAGATCTCTTCATCCCGACCGTGAGTTCCGCAGACAGAGGTTTCCTTGGAAACTAGGTGAAAGAGCCCTGCTACTTTGTGTTCCGCATCTCATTTTGGCTCGGAAATAAAAATAAAATCTGAAGGACTTAAAGAAAACAAAAAAGGAGGTAATGGCGGTAACTTTTAAAGCTCACATTCCAGTACAAGAAACGGGTCATCTTTCGGAACAGGAAATGAAAAAGAATCTAATTTTCACCTACGTGGTAGAACTGTTTTCCAGGCCCAGTACCCTGAGGAATAGCTACGCAGATACATATCGGACTTAGGCTTGAAAGCCTCTCAGATTGCATCACTTACCTCTGTTTTGTTTGACTACACTGTGTTCTTTGTTTGCTGTCTCTCTCCCATGGCAAATGAGCCTCCAACCTGATCTCCTGCACCCCCCCCTCTCAATGCAATCTGGTTTGTAGCAGCTGAATTTCAGGCATCAGTGCCAGGGTCTCCCCAGTCACAAAAAAATGTACCTTTTGTGCTCCTCTATAATTCCAAATTGGCCATCTGCGCACCAAACATGTACATATGCCTTGTATAATACCTGGACCTATGTTTTGCTAATTGTTAAGTATTGTCTTTATTTATTGCTAGCTCATTTAATGGCCCCGTTTTGTGCACCAGTAGGCTGACATTCCAGCTGTCCGTTGTTTCAATAGGACACGTGTGCACAGATTAACGGTGGAATAAAATTTGCACCTGCAATTCTCTTTCCATCCACACCTGAGGGGGTGGCGCTGCTGCAGCTAGCTCGTCTCGCCCTCGTTGGCACCACGGGATGATAAGCAATGGTGCAGAAACGTTTGCTTCAATCCTGGAAGGTTGATGTACCGTGTGCGTCGTCTTATTAAAACTTAGAGCATTACCGTTAAAACTCATAACAAAGTTATTACGGTTGTGTAGGTGTGACCGGTTTACGAGTTTATATAAATGCCACAGTCTTTTTTTCATTTTTGTGTTAGCCTCTTTGTGCGGCAGCATGCTAACGTTTCACACCGGGGGTCCCAGCGACTCGCAGGAGCAGGTGTGAGCCATACTGAGATCCGTCGTCGGTAGTCACGAAGTAATAAAATTTCTCTTTCCCCCGCCCCTCCCATTCTGAGGCTTGAAGGAGTACAGTTCATTAGCGTCTCAAACCGCCAGCAAAGCTTCAGAGAGATTTTACAGCAGCAGGAAGCAGCGCAATATTACAGATTTACCTCGTGTAATTTGGGGAAGGGAAAAAGCCCGCTGTTGTAACTGCCTCGTCCCCCTTTAGCAAACCCACCTTTAGGCCAATTTTGAATATAGTTTTATGAGCCAAAGAACCTTCTTGACTTTTGTGGTCTTTCTCTTATTAGTGCTAATTGACTGTTTTTACGATGGTTATAATGACTGTGCCTGAAGTAGGAACCCCACCCATGTCGTCTGTGTGCCTTTATGGGGAAGGAGGCGCTAATGTAGCATGTAGTTATTTTACTGACTCAAGGGCACAGGAGGGGCCCCCACGCTGCATTTTTAAAATTCTTGTTTTCGTTGTCTGTAGCCCTGCACTGAGGAAAGCGCAACTTTTATTCTAAGAAGTACAGTGGTACTTCAGTACTCAAACTCATTAGAACTCGAATTTCTTAAAAGTCGAACCAACCAGTTCGAAAAAAAAATTTACCTAGAACTCGATCTGAATCTCAGAAGTCGAACCGTGAATGCCGAACTTGTATGCGCGGCATGCGGCACGTCTCTCAGCGGAAACAAAGGGTAATGCTTCAGTCTCAGCCTCGCATTCGCTGTGATAGCATCGTTTGTTGGTGATAGTGCTTTTTTTGTTGAAAATATCAGGTAATGCACTGTACTTTATATTATTTTGGTAGCCATTGCTCAATACCCAATAGTTGTACAAATGTTCCAACCTAAAAGTTTGTGATTTACAAACAAATTAATCAATACAGAGTAATAATAAAAATAAACAATAGACCTCATGGCATAGTCTACTTTTGGCGCAGTGTTGGGGCACGGCTTGGGGTAGTGGGGGTACATTCTTTATCGTTTTGGAAGCCATTAAGAAAAAAATGTTACGCACAGAGTACTGTTTTGCTATTTGTGCTTAGATGTGTTTAGTACAGTATATGCTCTTCTTGTTTTATCCTGTTCATTTTGTGTTTAAACACAAAAAAAAAAACATATTTAGGTGTAATTTTTTGGGCCCGGGAACAAATTAATTGGTTTTCCATAATTTCTTATGGGGAAAATTCGATCAGAGCTCGAACTTTTTAGGATTCAAACCCGAGTTCTGAACGGATTAAGTTCGAGTTCTGAGGTACCACTATACTAATAATCACTAAGTAATGTTATGAGCTACAAAAGTGCGTTTGTTACAAGTTACAAAATATCGCCTGTGCACACATCGGCTTTATTTTTAATGTAAATCAAAAATACAATTCGTAATTCGTAAATTTTTAATGTAGGCCATTACGTGCATCTGCCACAAGAGGGCATCAGTAGATACAATTTGAATTGTGAAAGCTACAGAACTGCTATCTTTTACAGAGCTCTCCTGCAACAAAATTCTAATCTGTATTGATGGTTTTAGTTTGAGCCAGTACCAGTGAGCTTTTGGAACTGTTCACACAGATTTGGCAATGAATTTTTTTTGGCATTGAACTTGGTATTTTAATCACTTATTTCACAATGTGTTGCTAAAGATAAAATGCATAGAAGGTCCTTTAAAGAGCAGCAGGGGGGCTAAGTGTTTGTAAACCTGCTAGTGGGAGGAGAGAATGAAACCGATTTGACCATTTAGCCAAAACAGCCACAGACTTTGCTCTTTGGCCTTAGCCTGTAGTTCTGTACTCTTTCAGTGGGAGTGTGTTGTTATGCATAACATGGATATGAAGTTAATGAGTCGGTTTACTCAGTGGTTCCTCCTATTCACTCTGGCTTTGTGCCTGTGAGCGCATCCCCTGCCCTGGAGAGGGGTGCTCTGAGTGTAAAGTGTGTAAGTAGCCGATGCATTTTGTGTTCCGTCTCTTGCAGGCTGGGAGGAACAGTCGCAGCCTATAAAATTGTCCCGGATGAGATCGATGAGATCAAGGTAACGCCATCCTCCCCTTTCGCCGCACATCAATCTGCAGCAGCCCCCGGGCCCCCCCCTTTACCGTCCCTTCGTCTCTTATACAGGAGACTCTGGTGGACTGGTGTGACGAGAAAGAGCTGAACCTCATCCTGACTACCGGGGGCACTGGTTTCGCCCCCCGCGATGTCACACCCGAGGTACATGGGGAGCCACCTGTTTGTGTTTGTGTCCATGTGAGTGTGCGCGAGTGCGAGCGGCACGCGAGTGCGAGCGGCACGCGAGCGTGTCGGCTGCATGCACTGCAGCGTGTGCACGCGTCCGCGGCTCCAGATCGCGCTAGCTTAGCGGTACTTTCCCTCACCCTGTTTCAGGATCCGCAGTCAAGTCTGAACGGTAATCCGAAATTTACATAAGCGATCTTTACAGGCCGACAGTGTCCCTAACCAGACAAAGATTCCAAATTCCTCCCTGTCCCGACTAGAAGGCAGATGTCCAGGATAAACTGGTACTGCTCTGTACTGTAACTTCACTGCCTTGATTACAAATGGCACGGAAAAGGCAGTATGCAAATAACAAGTAATAACATTCACACAAGCAAAATATGCCATGCATTCTGCTACAGCTGTGAGGTACACCATTTAGCAAGCTTAGCATCGCTTATTTGGCTTAATCCAGCAAAGGGCCACGGGCCTTTTTTTTTTTTTTTTAGGCTTGCTGGGGGTGGGGGGGTCTCCAGTGAGGCAGAGAGCAGGGAGGACTCCCGAGTCAGCGTTCTGCTGCTGCTGCCTTAGGCGTGGACATGGAGGCAGACATGAGATTGGATAGATACAGATTCTGATCCTGAAATAGATACTGACACAGTTACAGATGCTGAGAGTGACACAGATACAGACAGCCAACCGTGTACAAGTATAAATATACAGGGGCTGACACCGGCGTGGCGAATGAGATAAATATACAGATACTGAAATGGCACTGAAATACAGATATAAATAGACAGGTACTGATACTGACATACAAATATAAATATACGGGTACTGCCATGGACACCGATATACAGGTACTGATACAGACAGTGAGATGCAGGTATCAACATACAAAGTACTGACACTGAGATACAGGTATAACCATTCAGGTATAGGTACAGACCCTGGAATACAGGTATAAACATGCAGGTACCAACATTGTCACCAGGATACAGGTATTGTCCCAGACACTGAGACACAGATATAAGTATATAGGTACTGACAATGAGAAACAGACATTAACATACAGGTAGCAACAAAGAGATACAGGTATAAACATACAGGTAACAACAATGAGATGCAGGTATAAATGTACCGGTAACAACATTAAGGTACAGGTATAGACTTACAGATACCGACATTGACACTGCGATACTGGTACTGTCACAGACACTGAGACACAGATATAAACATACAGGTACTGACACTGAGATACAGGTATAAACATACAGGTATCGACACAGACCTGTATGGATACGGATACATACTGTTATGTAGCTATATATGCTGGTCTGTGTGCAGGTATTGACACAGCTACCCCATAACATAGTTGCATGTTACAGACGTAAACATAACCGTACCTTGTTATAAATACTGCTATGGCTGCAGACACAGGCACTGGACTGAAACGCTGACTCGGATGCAGACACTGTCACGGACGCCAAGACGGGTACAGACGCTGACACAGCGCCGTTTCTGGGATGTAGAGGCCTTCTGCATTCATGCATGTGCCTCTTCGTGAGGTTCACGCATGCCACTTCCTGGCTCCATCACGATGGGGCTGCGGGGCTGCGGGGCGGTGGGGCGTGGCATGTTCACACTGAAGGGATTGAGCCGTGGTTTATGCTTAGGGAGGGAAGACGCAGCTGTACAGCGTGACGTAAGAGAGCTGTGCTTCCTCTGTGTCCGGATGCTGCACCCTAACTGAGCCTTAACCAGGGCAACTGCTTTCTCAAAACCTGACCAATGGGGTCATTCTCACGAACTTGAGTATTTTTCTGGGGAAAAAAAGGTTGCAATGAAATATGGTTTGTTTTTTCCACCACCTGTTTATATTTAAATGTGTAATTTGTTGCTCTCAATTTTTATGTTTTTTTAAACCATTTTCCCAAAAATCTCATTACCGTAACAGTTCTAGAATCAAATAACACTAAACTACATAAAATTTAACTATTAAGTTTAACTATTTCCACTTCATTGCATGTAAGCCACAATAAACAATCAATCTGGCAATATGTAGGTATTTTGTTGGTTTTGCCTTTATCTCTCCTCTCTGTAATTCTTGCCCTGGATTTGTTCAAACACTCCTTGTTTATTACAGAAAGAAGTGATAACATGACTGAGTAAGTACCCTAGAGGCAAGATTGACAGCGTGGACAAAGTTTAATTCGAAGGCTGTCTTCGAGCTAATTTTAAAAATTAGAGAAAACCAATGTGGTAATGAGTTTGCGGGAATGACCCAGTGGTGAGCAGAGGGAAAAAACATGGTGTCCATTCTTAGTGGTCCGGGTGGTATTTCCTTTATGTCAATGTCAGTGAAGGTCTATGAGCATTGTCAATATGGGACGAGTTAAGTGTGGGCTTATTAACATTATTAATGCAGTGTCTGTAGCTCAGCAGTAATGCACAAGGACCCGGAGGGCGTGTCCGTGTGTGTGATCTGTCCCGAGGTGAATGTACGGTTTAATCGTGGTCTTAATGCTGTCTTCCGCCTCGCCAATCGGCCCCTTTTTGTCGGTATGGGGATATGCTTGCCGCTGATGTCCTCTGTGGAAACGGGGAGGTGATAACAAATAAAAAAGTTTTAATGTAGCAGTTAGGAGCTGAGGGAGGGAGGCATCGACACGTCGTGCAGTTCTCAGAGAGCAGGGATGCAGTCAGGGCTCCTCTGTCAGCGTGGGAGTCCCTGAACTTGGACCCTTCCAGCCAAGCGCTTCCGCCTGACCTCGCCTGCCCCCCTGCGTAACTGTACCTCTGCAGCATCACTGACGCCTCTGCGGGGGGGGGGGTTTCTCGCAGCGGGTCCTCACGAAGGCGGCCGTCAGATGGGCTCTCCGTGCATGCGCTGTGCATGTTCCACTTCCACTTCCAATCAGCTCTTTATCGGATGAATTAGTGTGTCAGCCACTAATTAAGGTGTGTTAATAAAAACCAGCTGGACTGTCACCCAGTTGACCTGGAGTTTGTTATCCCTGCCTTTAAACAAAAAAAAAAATGGGGAATTTTGCCAGAAAACACAAACCGATAAGTATCTGTAAGCATCTCACTGACAGCAGGAGATGTCTGGGTGGTAGCTGTCAGCGGTGATGAGGACCAGTGATGCCTCACTGTCATGGGGCCTTCTGGATGCAGTTACTTCAGGCCGGCGACTGATCTATGCCCCCCCCCCCGCCCCCCATTCAGGCGACGAAGGAGGTGATTGAACGTGAAGCCCCAGGGATGGCACTGGCTATGCTGATGGGCTCCCTAAACGTCACCCCATTGGGCATGCTGTCCAGGTGAAGCACACCTCCGGTCCATGAAGCTCTGCCTTATGACACTCCCTCCGCTCACCTGTGTTGCTTCCTGTTTCACCTGTGTGTGTGCGTGTGTGTGCGCGCGTGCGTGTGTGTATGTGCGTGCGTGCGTGTGTGTGTGTGCGTGTGGACTCACAGGCCCGTTTGCGGCATCAGAGGCAAGACCCTCATCATAAACCTGCCTGGCAGCAGGAAAGGCTCACAGGTAAGACTGGCAGCTGTGGAGCTTCAGGGTGGAAGGCTGCCCATCTGTTTGGGGTAAAAATATATTTGTAAAAGTGAGCACTGCACACTCATTTAAGGGCTGTCATGATAAAAGTGTTTTGTGTGCAGTTTTGGTGATTAGTTATTAGTCCCTTCCATACTGAATGTCTTTGTTTTTAAAAATGCAGGAACTGATATCGTCAGCATCTTATCTTAGGCCTTTGCGAGAGTTTCATTCCAGCGATGATAATGTCGCGTTAGTCTCCATTACCCATCAGCCCCTGCGAAAGACAGAACACGCCGCTGCGTTAGTTTGAAGGCAGCAACCTGGCATGAGGAGGTTACCCCATGAAGGCCTGCTGCCCTGACCGGTCCAGCCGTGTTCATCCAGTGGTCTCCTCTGGCGAAGCTTGCCGGCTTTCGGCCGCCGCAGGGGAGACCCACGTCGCAGGGGAGACCCACGTCGCAGGGGAGACCCACGTCGCAGGGTTTTCGCATGCGTCGCTGCAGACGGCCTCGCTCATTTTAGTCTCACAGAAATGCTGGAACACCGCTAGGGACACCCTAGGTTCATGCTAAGAGCTGTAGCCGAAGGGGTGGGAGATGTTGATTCTGCCCGTAACGTTGATCAGATAACACCAGGCGTGTTGCTCTGGCCAGGTCAGCGGTTGCCAATATGTCACCTGTGTTTGTGTGTCTGTGCTCGCCAGCCCCCTACAGGCTGCTAGTAGCACAAACCGGCCCAATGAGTAGCTCATTTAAAATTTTGTGTAATTTTAATTTTAATTATATGTGTGTTCCCCCACCCAACATTTTATGTAATCTTGTATCAAACACTTATCTCCCCAGATTACTTTCTTTGTAAAAGTACTGTAGCTCTCACAGTGAATCAAGTTTGAGAGGCCCTGGTCTGGATGCATGTGACCGGTTGATGTTTGTCCTCCTTGGGGACATGGGTCTTTTAGGACAGGACGACCGAATAAGGGAGCGCAGTTAGCCGCTGCTGTATCTGGGATGTTCTGGGTGATCTCTGCATGGGCAGACTGAGAGGAGTGCAGTCATGGATTCACTTTGCTAGTTTCAGGTGTAGATTGCATAAGAGCACAAAGTCAACGACCCTTGTTTGGCTGCAATATGTTAAGGTCCATTTCCAGATCTGAATGGTGCATGTGATACTCAAACCATCATAAAATGGCTTTTTTGATTAATCAGAAAAATAGAATTAGCTAATGTTTACCTTAGATGTACTTTAGATACATTCGATTATTATTGCAGTAGGTAATTGTAATTGTTGTCTTCATTTAAATGTTCCATTTGCCCATGGTGTGTTTTCACTGTTTAGGGAAAGACTGCAACTTCTCTGCACTTCTGTTTCAGACATCTGTGTCCATGTAGAAACTAGCATAAACCCTGAGGGAAATCCCCAAATGTTTACATGGCCATAAACACGATGCGCTAATTAAACACAGAAAATACCCTTAGTATTGCAGCAGTAGTCAGTATCAGGCAGATGAACAGTAGATAGCTGGATCAGTAAGTTGACACTGCTGCCCTAAAGGTTAGCAGGGCAATTAGTTGAATACGGCAGATCCCTCATTATGGGTACAGCAGCAAGGTCTCCTGAGGGAATAGAAACTGCAGCTCCGGTCACGTGTCCGGTTCCGCGGTCGCTAGGCCCCCTGCTGTCTGTACCAGCCCTCTGTCACGTGTCCGGTTCCGCGGTCGCTAGGCCCCCTGCTGTCTGTACCAGCCCTCTGTCACGTGTCCGGTTCCGCGGTCGCTAGGCCCCCTGCTGTCTGTACCACCCCTCTGTCACGTGTCCGGTTC
>JAODLC010000028.1:11647962-11662949 GCA_026781145.1 Hippopotamyrus pictus
ACCCCCCCCCCCCCCACTACCATGGCAACCAGGCCCGGCTTCCCTCAAGCTCATCCACCTATAGTGTTACTGAGGTACTCTCGCATGTGTTTTACTGCACCGCCATCTGCTCGTAGCTCCGATACAGCCCCTCCCCCTTCCTCCACAGCCCCTCCCCCTTCCTCCACAGCCCATCGCCGCACCCCCCCGGCCCACAGCTGGTTACGCCGCTCACTGCTGCTCGGGGAGGGGGGTGCTCTCCATCCGGCACTTCATCTCACATTCCACACACACATTGGCCCATTTGACTCGTTAAATTTTAATATTTATATATTCGTTTTACTGACAAGAGCTTCTAATGCTTTTGTGGCAGCTGTGTTTGTTTATAGGTTTTAGGAAAGGGTCCTATGCCCATTTTTTAAAAATTTATATTAAATTATTATACCCACTCCCCACCCCAGACTTTTTACAGGGTTGAGCATTAAAATTTTGCTTCCTGTTACTCATGGCTTCTGCAGTCACGTCATGGGCACACTGACCCAGTATCTTGTAGTCTCCAAACTCCTGTAGGCGGAGTTTAGTAATCTTTTTGTCACAGGCTTTAGCGGTGGCGGGGGGGGGGGTGTCATCTTTCCCCAGATGCATCAGTGTTCAGCTGCAGAATTTATCAGAATAAATTTACACATTTCCTTAGCCAGCATGTAGTATGATGTCGACTTATGCAGGTGTTTTTGCGTCAACCTTTTCAAGTAATTGTGGGTGAATGATGAAAAATGAACAAATTGACTAATTAGCAGTGTTGGTTTCGCTTCTTTGACGCAGCTAGATGGTAGTACACTTTTATTTCTATATTTAAGCGGGCCCTGATTGTTTTTCCTCCCTACATTTATCATCATCATGAGTAATACTCCACATCCCCGACCCTCTTTCTGTTCTCACTGTGGCCATTTCGTTTCTGTGCGGTCGCCTTGTTTTCCATTCATTCGCCATCGATTTCACTGGTTGTTCGTGTCCCAGCCTAGTGCAGTGGATCCCTCACCCTTGTGTATGTGTGTGACTAAACGTGTCAGGTGCGCAGATGAGAGGAAAGCCCTTCGGGGTGCGCGGTGTGGAAGGTGCTCGCGCTGGTGACTGTGGAGTAAGTGGGAGTGCACGGTCGCTAGTGAGAGAAAGTGTGCTCGAGTTATCGAGGCCCGGGTGGAGTCTGTCTGTCTGTCTGTCTGTCTGTCTGTCTGTAAGGAGGCTGCAAGCAGGATGTTAACAGTCGTGCGTGTGGCTGTGTCCGGCCAGTGACTATCCTGTGGCTTTCTCCAGGCCTCACGGAGAGAGTTCAGGGCTCACCTGGATGAGGTCATCACGCTCAAGTCAAGGTACTCTACCTTGGACCAGGTAAACAGCTAACCTTCCTGCAGCCTATCAGCACCCAGATCACACCACCACCGTCGACAGAACCGACGCATAAATTAGAAAAATTATAGCCGTTGCCCAAGCAACTCGATTCACGCTCTCATGCACTGGCCTCCTCGGTTTCTTCCCCCCAGTGCACAGCACACAGTGCTACAGTTCATGTTGCATTGTACCCGTCCCAGTGGGGACATGGCCTTCTGGGGGGGGAAAAAACAATCTCACTGGGAGCATGGGGAGCATGAACGGACTCCTCAGTACACCAAGCCGTCAGATTTTCCTACTTCCGCTCCAGCTAGAACCTGGCACACTGTAGAGGGGGAGGGGAACCCCATTTTCTCATAGTCTAAGAAGGCCAAAACCCTGGAAAGAGACACTAAACCCAGGATGTGGCTCATAAGCGCTGGTTTAAAGTTTGAAGCTGTCCTAAGCGGCACATGGAGGCATCACAGCTGTGTCCCTTTGCCCTCAGGGCAGACAGCAGGAGACGTCGAAGGACGTTTCGTATCCTTCCGTTCGAGCACTGAAGAATGGCACAAGGACACTGCACAAGTCCCTCACGGTTAGCCATGCCCACCTTGCTCTCTGTCCTCACGTGGTCGAGCACAGCTTGCCTCACCCACACCTGTAGAGGCCGTCGTGGCCTGGAGCCCATAGGGCCGCCGCCTGGGGGGTGGGCGGGCCCTTTTCCCACCTCGCTCGTGCCTCACTGTCACCCGTCATTTCCTGTCCTCCGTATAATCGATAGCTGCCACGTGTGAGCGTGCTCAGATGCAGGGGGAGCGGCGAGCTGAAGGTATGGTACCGTTGACGTGGGAGGGTCCCGCGGCGAAGTCACCCGAAGGTCCGCTGCCCGCAGGTTTTCTCCTTACATCCATCCGTTCATCCATTCATCATCCACTCATCCGTCCATCCGTCGCCACAGTCATCTGTCCTATCGTTCGTTCTCTTCCGCTTCACCGTGTGCGCGCCTCCGTGTCTTGTCAGGCTGTGAATAACCAACGGAACGATTCCCTCAAAGCCTTCCGTTTCAGAGAAGGAGAGTAGCCGTGGACTGGGGCTCGTGTTCCACAATAGACGTGCGCCACCTGCTGATTACTCAATGACACTCGTACGTCATTAGAGTAACACCTAAAATCCGAATGCAAACGACCACAAGCTTGAGAAAAACTCAAAAACAAACGAAAAATGGTATCAACATAAATGTAAAATGGTAAAGATGCTGGCTTTGAGAAATGCTCCCTAGTATGTCTGGTTAGGCTGAAAAAGTCGATGCGCGATTGCCGTCTCATTTAGCTACAATTAATCAAACGTCTGATGATAAAATGTAGCAGGTTGGCACAATCACTGAGGTGGAACGCATAAGTGCAGCTATGTGTAGCGCTATGTGGGAGGGACAGGAACAGTTAACAGGACGTCGTTAGCGTTCTGATAAATGTCCACTTGTGATACAGATGCTGGTTTCATAATCCGCTCTGCCTGGTGGTTTCCAGTGTTTGGTAATAGAGTGCGACAGCGCCCAGTGTGGAAGAGGGAGTTCAGTCAGCTGAGCAAGTCCGCAGTCCGAGTAATAATAATAATAATAGTGGCGATTCGTAAATCGCAGGTACCGCTGTGCTCCTAACAGGTGTGCATCCTTGGAGGCTAAAGATGAGGCACGGTGTTGAGCTCTGAAAAGACACGCGGGCAGCGGCTAAGGTCAGGGAAGCTGAGCTGAAAGACGCTAGGAGAGCAGCCGAAATGTTGGGTCTCATGCCAGTCTCGTTGACTTTTGTTTGTTCCCCTCACCGCCTGCTTTCGGGGTATTTAGGGGTTCTATTTGTGTTCCGTTTCATTCATTCGTTTCTTGAAGGGGATTTAGCTTAATTTTTTTTCACACAGCTGCTGCGGTGGTGCAGAGGATCACCCCGGGCTTCCGTCCTTTGGTTTTCCTGCACTTTAATGTACTTCGGTCTGCTGTCCTCCCTGATGACCTTTCTTGTAGGTTCGTCTGTACTATTTATTGGAATTTCTGGCACCGGTCATCTCCGTGGCTGGATATCGAGCCTGGAGCATTCTCCTCGCGTCCATTCCGTGTCATTAGCGATTTCCCAATGAGGGGAGCAGTGTCTCATTGCCGGGCAGCCCTTGCATCGCGGTCACCTTGGGCGCGATCCCTTTGACAGCCCCTGAGCCCGCTCTGGGACGGCCGCTGAATCCCGGGCACGGGGCCACTGTCCTGCGCGCATATTAAGTCTCCCGCTTGGGGTTGACCTGCCGCCTGCTGTCTCCGAGCTGGTTCCCGTAGCGACGGAGCCGAGCGGTCATTGAGAAGGATCAGTTGGCCGGGTCTCAATCTCCAGCCTTCAGTGGGTTTGGTAGTAAGAGGGAAACTAGCGAGTAAAGCAGTGTGTGCATTAAGAGTGGATGAAGGGCAGGTGACATCACAACCCTTTTTGACCTAGTTGTCATTTGTCATCAGGGGTGGGCAGTTTTATCCAGAAGGGGCCGGTGTGTATGCAGGTTTCCGCTGTAACTCCCTAATTAGGTCACTAATTAGAGAACTGATTGGCTGAAGATTTCTCGCACTTGAGTTTGAACAGCTGACCCACTCTGACAGACTGATCAGATGGGGCCCCCCTGCTGGCCACTGGGCCCTTAGCAGCTGTTAAGTTTGCGTATGCCTTGAGCCAGCCCGGGGTGATGGATGCTGTCTTGTTCAGGGGTCTCCGACTCCGGTCCTGGAGAGCTACTATCCAGGAGGTTTTCCATCCTTCCTGACTAATGATGAGCCACACCTGTTGTCAGGTAAATGCCAGGAACAGGTGTGGCTCATCAGGAGCCAGGTGGGACAGAAAACCTACTGGATTTTAGCCCTCCAGGACCGGAGTTGGACACCCCTGATCTAGTTTATCAGGCTTCCTCTGCTCCTCTCTCTCTCTCTCTCTCTCTCTCTCTCTCTCTCTCCCTCGTCTCCATGGTTATCTTTTAATTAAGCGCACGTGGGTATGTGTCCCAAGCAGATTATAGAGGCGTCCGGTCCATTCTAGTGAACCGTCGGCCATCGCGTCACTAGAGGTCACTTTCTTGGTCGGGCCTGGAAAAAAAAAATCACACCCGAGCGAAACTACGCAGAGTGATCATTTTTAAAGCCCAGCCAATTCAAAAAAAAAGGAATGGTGTTTTTTAATCTTAAAACTGAAACGCAGGTTTATAGGAATGCCGAATGCCACCCATCTCTCATGGTTTGCACACGTCATTCCCATGTCAGACATGCCGCGCTATTTCATTTTTCCACAAAGATGCATCCTGTTTTGTTCATCTTCAAAAGATTCTCTTAATTTTGGAAATTAAAACGAATACCTGACCTGACCTGAAAATAAACAGCCCTGATCCTACTGATGTCCGTTGCCGACACCCCCCCCCCACCCCCCAGCTTTGTTTCTTTATTTCTTGTCCAAGAAGAACCATCCTAAGAAAAGACAAATTCCATGATTTTGTTCTTTAAATATTGGCTGCTCTGACGATCTCTGTGATGTGAAATTCAAATGCAGATGTTCATGAGAAGTTCATCTGCATCTCCTTAAATATTGGCTGCTCTGACGATCTCTGTGATATGAAATTCAAATGCAGATGTTCATGAGAAGTTCATTTGCATCTCTGGTGTTTCGGGGGCTGTGCATGTGCGCATAAACAATATATATTTTTATTGAGAAATGGTAAGTCCTACCAAAGTTCAACCTGGACGTTTTCATAGCGAGTTCTAATGTACGTTTTTTGGTGTTCCTTATGCCCAAGTGGTGTCCCTTTTTATGTCACTTTCTTCCTTTCTATCTTCACTTCTCCTCCTCTGCCTCTTCTCCCTTTTACCCTCTCTAACTTAGGTGTCACATAGACATGACCTAAAAAACAAGGCTCTCTTTAGCCCTGAGAATGGACATGAAATTCTGGCTTCTTCCTCCCGCTGGGATCTTGTCTATTTTCCTTCGTAACACTTTGTCTTGCTTAGAATGGTTCACTGGTGATTTAAATTCATTCCTGTTTCCTCTGCTTTCCTCTGCTTTGTCTGTTATAAACCTTTTGTTTTTGTCCATGCGATAGCTCCACCATAGGTTGGAGGGCCTTAAAGATGATCGCAGGAGCCACCGGACCTTCGACTCGCGAGTAACTATTCCCTCCAAAGGACCCGCTTCCATTCGCAAACTCCGCTCAGCCTCCCTCGTTTCTCTCTCTCACTCTTTTCTCTCTCGCACCACTCACCCTTTCCTCCGTAGCGATCTGTCTGTCCTTCTAACATTCTCTCCTCTTTTTACTAGCTGTGTGATGTGTTGGATCTCTTGTGGGTTTTCAGTTCTGTTCTTCAGCCTTCCTCAGTTCCTTTTAATTTAATTCCATCTAGATGCAGTTTGTCTCTGATTTTTGCTTTTCTTCTGGGCTGTACCTCATCTCCACCCCATCCTCCAATCTAACCCCCCCGCCCTCCTCATGCCGTCTCTCTCAGTTTGGTTGGTTTTGGTGTCTGTGGCGGTCTTTTTCAGTTAATTTGATTTTTTTTTTTTTTCCACATCTAAAACAGTGTATCAGATGACCGTGCTGGACTTTCGCCCATGTGTGTCGCTCCTTCTAGGCCAAGGACGTTGGTTCACAGAAGTCAGGGGTTTTGGGGTGGGGGGGTGGTGATAATGGTGGGGCACTGGCCGCCACACTAGGCATTCCTTTGAGGAAAACTAATAAACAATTCCACTATATGGTTAAATTATTCAATAAAGTAGAAATATGAAAAGAAATTGCTGTAAGTTTCTCATTACCCCCGTCCCGCAATCAAGACAGACATTCTGCAGCATGAGGGATTGGGGGTTCGAATCCCGCCCTTGTCAGAGAGGTACACAGCATCCAGGTGTATCCAGCGATTATCGTAAAGGAGAGACTTCCTTCACTGAAGTTTTGGCCTAAGGAGCATCATCTTTAACTATCATTCATGTTATGGCAATTGTTTTAATATCGTTTTCAGTATTATCGTCACGATATAATTTTATTGTAGAATCGTTATTTTGTATTTATATTGTATATATTGTATTTGTAGTCAGTCACACCCATCACTGGTAGGAATGTTGTTGTAGATATTAAGGAATTGGAACCAGTAGTTAGAATGTAGGTAAATGGACAAGGCGGGGAGTTGAGATAGGTGACCCTGGGCCAGATAGTGCTTGGCATGAGCAGTAAGCGCTCAGCCTGTCCTGAGTAGACTCTCATCGCTGGGTCGAGCCTTTCCTGTCTCCCTGGGAGGGTCTTGGTCAGTTTTCAGTTTTCCCCCCTGAGCGGAGCCCTTGACAACAATAATGATACTTAATATACTTAAGGCAGGGCAGTAATACAGCTTTGATTGACATTTTCCCTTTCTTTTGCTGGTTTTTGTGACTATAATGAAGAATATCATGTTATTTGAGAAGGCAATAATATGAATAACTTATAGGCAATTATGATAGGCGATTACCGCTCTCTTTGGAGAGCGCTCGTCTTCGTCAGGGTTCGTGGTCATTTAGAGGAATATCGTAATCTCTGGCACTGGTTTTTAAATCATGTGTGGGGGACAGATTTGGGGGTTCCCCTTCTGTTCTCATACCATCTATCTATCTCTGTCTCTCCCCCCCCCCCAACCTTTCCCTGCTCCTCTCTCTTCCTCTTCAGGTCCAGTCTCGGTGCAGCAGTAAAGAGAACATCCTGAGAGCGAGTAGGTGTTGCGCACCCATGCAATACCTACCCATACCTGCCCATGCAATACCACCAAAGGGCCTGTTTGTGTCTGCATTTAAGGGTGGGGTCTATGGTATTATGATGTCACAGTGCATAGGAATTAGCAGTGGATTCATGGCTTGTTCCTTAATGGCCTTTAGGTAAATCGGTAGACATCAGACGGTCATGACATCATGAGATCGGTAGACATCATCGGTAGACATCATGAGATCGTTGCTGTCAGTTGCCCAGTAGTCACACTGCATGGTCCAGCTGATGCACCTGTTACCTTTTAGTTCACTAGGGAACCATGTGTATTGCAAAATCTGCTATACAATTATTACAAATAGCAGTAATTGCTTATGTAGCTGTTGTTATAGATGTTGTTAGTCATATACAGTATATTTTTTACTGCATGTAATAATAACATGCATAACATCCAATTATTTTAAACAGTTTTGAAATGTTACAATCTATATTTATACCCTTTCATCTTATCCACATTGAGGACATATCTTACATATATATGTACATTAGCATTGTTAGATAAATGTCCCTCATTTGGATATCTCGTTTACAGACACTCAGCATGTAAGATGACAGTTTACTACAAAATATCAACGAAAACAAAAAAAAAAGAATGAAACTGAAAAATCCCAATTCAGTGTCTTCATTCACCCATTAAATTATGCATAAATAAATGAATAATAGATGTAATAAAGGATACGTTGCACGATATGAGGATTTCCAGGGCTATTTTCTGTTAAAAGCTTGATGGATAGTTCTCATTTTCCAAAAGCTGGCAATAAAATCCAAGAAATTTTGATCTCGAACGTGCATCCAGTTTGTTAAATGGTGCGACGCTGCCATCTGTTGGTGATACCAGCAAGTGCTACTCTTAGTTTTAAGCTACCCCTGAAAGACCAATCTTTATATTCTATCTGTGATCTGTATCATTCATTTAATTATGCATTGTGCATTATCAGACATCAGGAATACCTTTTAGGAAATGTTGTCTGCTGGGTAATGATACGTGAGTTTCTCTTTGAGAATTGTTCCCCAGTTACATGTAAGTCTTACAATAGACTTAAAAAAAAAAACACACAGGAGATAATGGAAAATGAAATGTAACTGGTATAAATATTAGCTTTATTAAGGTATTGGGAGTGCATCGCATTCAGGCGTACCGTGTAATGTTTATCTGCTTTGCTCCAAGGTTTGAAAATTAAAGACACAAGTTACCTCTCCGGTGCAGGACACCTTAAACAGGCATTAATAACTTAATATGTTGATATGGTTTCGATGTAGGCGATGCATTTAAATTTGGATTTATGATGTGAGAATGGTTCAGACCAGTGTTTCCTATCCCTCAGGGACCCCCTTGACCTAGGGATCTGTTATTGCTCTCTCAAAAATGTGGACTCTCTGGGAGGGAGCAAAAATGTGGACTCTTTGGGAGGGAGCAAAAATGTGGACTGGCTAGGAGGGAGCAAAAATGTGGACTGGCTAGGAGGGAGCAAAAATGTATACTCTCTGGGAGGGAGCAAAAATGTGGACTCTGGGAGGGAGCAAAAATGTATACTCTCTGGGAGGGAGCATAAATGTATACTCTCTGGGAGGGAGCATAAATGTGGACTTGCAGGGGTTCATGGACCTGGGAGGGAGCAAAAATGTGGACTCGCAGGGGGTCCCAGAAGGTCGGTTTGTGAGACACTGGTTTAGACGTGTCAGGGTCTTTGGCTGACCATGTTGGAATGTGTGACTGTGTGACGGTCGAGCTGTCCCCAACTAGCCTGTCCCCGGCTTGCCAGGTCACAGCGCAGTGGACATCACCAAAGTGGCCCGGAGACACCGCATGTCTCCCTTTCCCCTGACCTCCATGGACAAGGCCTTCATCACTGTGCTGGAAATGACGCCCGTTCTGGGTACGGAGATCATTAACTACAGAGGTGAGGCAGAGCCTCGTGTTCGGTCCCCATACCTGACTTGGTTTCTCCCACTGGCTCTCGTGTTGTCCATCAGCCAGTGTTTTCCCTGGGTGTTTTTATTATTATTATTATTATTATTATTATTATGCCAATCAGGTTATACGCAGTAACATTCTCCAATCATGTGCCCAAATATTGCTGATGAGCAGTAGGCAGACATGCCATTTATTTAGCAGATGCCCTTATCTAAAAAAGCAGTGTCAGATGGTCAGATGGTCCCTGGAACAATCGGGAGGTTAGGGGCCTTGCTGATGGGCCCGGCGATGAAATCATTCTCTCGACCTTGGGACATGAACCCGCCGACCTTCTGACCACAGGCACCGCGCTCAGCCCCACTGAGCCACACATTTCTGCACTCATTGTATTTTTATGTTTTGAAGGACAGTGGATAAGCTGTGTTTTGTATAGAAGTCAAGCCGACTTCCAGTTTGAGCTGTATGTATGTGTGTTCCGCAGTGCGTACATCATTCACTGTGCAGACAGGACAGCAGAGAGCGGTTAATAGGGTTAAAGTTCCAGCTGTGTACAGTGTTGTGCAGTGCCGCATTCCATCCGGTGTTTTGTTCACTGTGGGCTTTGAGACGTCCTCACATTTATCCACAGCAAGCTAAAGGCCCCTTCTGGTCACGTCGCTAATGCATCACGGCTTACGCAAGCAGACGTTCACGTTATATTCCGACAAAGCGACCTACAGGACCAATAAATATTACGACTTGTGCGTGCCCCTTGGGATTTGAACCCGCAACCTTTGTGCTGTTAGTGCAGTGCTCTAGTCGTTGAGGCAAGGGTATGTTTTGCTTCGACTCTTGTGTTTTTTTTTTTTGAGGGGGGGGGCGGCAGTAAGGAGAGTTTCTCATGAAGGGAATTCCTCAGGAAGTGCTTGATCTACAGTCAGAAAGCCATCGGAGCTGGTGACCCTGCATGCAAAGCGCTTAGGCTTCTGTGGGTCCTGAGTTGCACGAAGTCATTGGAAGAGCCTGCATTCTTTTCCGCTTCCTGAACAAGGGCCGAGAAGATTATTGGCGCTGATGCCTCCGCAGTACACTGGCAATCAAACAGGCCAGCGCCTCCCCAGTCGCCTGCGTGATGGGGGGCGTTGGGGCATGGAGCTGGGCTGGGTACCCGGGCGGCATCCAGCGTACGTCCCTCTCTTCGTCTTTCCTCATTGCCTTAGACGTCCGGTCCATTAGGGGCCGACGCAGCTCTGAGGACAATGCAGAGCTGCTGCTTTTGCACGAAACTATGACTGCATCCTTCGCTGGAGTTGCTGAGCCCCTTTCTGAAGGCAGGAGTGACTGGTTCCCAGCATGTAACTCTCCCTGGGATGTGGCATTTCACCCAGAAAATGGGGGGTGACACATGTGATCTCATCTCTAGTCGGCTCCCCCCGCATTCCTTGACATTTCCTGAAGTGGTGGTGTGTACAGGAAGAAAGGGTGTGCAACGGGGGCCGGGCACAGAGGAATTCTGAATAAAAACAAAAAATAATCGGCCAGTTTGGATATGTTGTTTATGTGTCGGAATCCCTTTGTGTTAGGAGCGAGTCAGTTTGCTTAGGGACACACTGTCCTACCCCGTCGCGCTTTCCGAGGAGTCGGACACGACGTGTGCGCCTGTCCGATCACGGATCTGTCACCTCTAGAGCTCAGCCGAGTCACAGCGCAATAGGCGATACTTCTGACATAGCGTGATAATGCGTGATAACTGTAGGACTGAGGAGAGGCGAGACAGGCCTTGGGGAGCGTCTCTGTGTTGCAGGCGTCTCCGAGTTCCCGGGTCCATTGCTTTGAGCTTTAAGGTGTCTTCGGCCCGTCTTTGATTCGCTTTATTCGCAGAGCCTCAGAGAGGCTCACGCCGGGTTTGGCAGCTACGCAGACGAGCGTCCCGCCTCAGTCCCGGCCCCCTGCGTGCGGTGGTGCGGAGGGCCACACTCGCCGTCGCTTGGCTTTCAGAGACGGGAGTGTCCACGGCATCGCGGAGCAGCTGGGTCGCTCCACAGCGTCGGTAAAACTGATTATTTCAGGTGCACCCTGATGCATACACATGTCCATGACAGGTGCGGAGAAGAACACTGTCCAAGTACAAAAGCCTACATAAAGTAGCAGAGAGGTGTCACTGCAAATTGAGGTTCTCCGGTGGTGGAATGAGCTGCCGAACCACATCCGATCATCAGACTCCCTCTCTACCTTCAGGAAAAGCCATAAGACCAATCTGTTCCAGGAATTTCTCTTTGAGAAGTCATGGTTGAGTTTGAATGGTTGGCCTGGTGTTCTCTCTGACAGCCGTGTGTCTGCAATCTGCTGTTTGCCTCACGTATATGTCGCTTTGGACTGAAACTTCTGCTAAATACGTGAAATGTAAACATAAGATAGAAAAGCTCAGCCTGTGAATGAGGGATGCCTGATGGACTGGAGTTACTGATGAACATGCTTGTCTGCAGTGTCGTTTGCATGGACCGAGACTGTGTGTGGAAATGGCTCTCAGCTCAGTCTGCTGTACAGCACCGGCGATGGAAAAAGCACAGGGGAAAGTATCAAGCAATATGTTGTTAACTTAATTAATAATGATTAGTACTGATTGAAATACAAGGGTCTATTTATTGGGGGACTAATGGAGCCATAATTGGAGGTAAATGTCCCCCACCCCGGTTTCTGTGCCCCTGAGGGAGCGGTATCATGGGAGGCATGGTGCCTCACCTTACACCTTCACGGCTGGAGTTTCGAATCCTTCCCCTGCTGGGGGTTCAGAGTTTGCATGTTCCCCTCGTGTTCCCCTCGTGTTCCCCTCGTGTTCCCCTCATGCCACCTGCGTTTGTCTGGGTTTCTACAGACCAAAAACATGGGGGAAAAAAAGCATGAGGGATGAGGGAAAGAAATAATGTTTATGCATTTGTAATCCCACCCGGTTGTGTCTTACACAGCCTGAAATAACCCCCCCCCCCCCACACACACACACACAATAACAACGTGCCACTTGAAATTTGAAAATGGATGGATCTTATTGTTATGTTAATAACATATGAGAACAGTCTAAATAAGGAGCAAACCACTAAGATATTAATAGAGAAACACATGTGGAAATAAGGTGTTTCTAAATATCCCTTGTGTTTAGCTATAGTAAACAGATATTAATATATTTTAAGATGTTGAATCCCAGTGAGCATGGTTAGTAATCACTGTAGCTTAGCACAAGTCTAAACTAGAAGCTACTTAGGAAATACAGGTGTTACATGCTGTCCTGTAAGCCAGATAACCATTTCATAATGAAACTTAGTATAAAAAATATGTATAGGCTTGTAGTCAGTAATCAATGGATGGATTATTATATATGTATTTCCAGAAGCTGTGATTTGCTGTAAGCAGAGCTCTGAGTTGGTAGATAGACTTAAAAATCATAAAACTTGTGTCCGAGCTATTCCGTACAAAGCCGTGCTATTGGGCTGCGTTGCTGTGTAGACGACCTCTCCGTTATGCGCAAGGCCAGCAGTGACCAGGTGCTGATGAGGAAATCCCTTTGCGTCGGCAGCACCTCTGCCACCTGGTTCTGTGTACAGTCTGCTCAGGTGCGGTCTGTGTGCGGTCTGCTCAGGTGCGGTCTGTGTGCGGTCTGCTCAGGTGCGGTCAGAGCAGAGACCCCGATGAGGGCTGCCACACCCCCAGGGAAATGGCCCAATGAGCAGAAGCCTTCCTTCCGGTGCCATCATCGCATCTGCGTTCCGCTCCGTGTGGCTCCGCATTCATCTTTTACTCAGATTGCTCGATAATTAGCTGTTTAATTTCCAAGTGCAGAGAGAAGGGTCTATATTTAGGCTCTGGGCAGCTGTGGGTATCTTAGTGCTGTTAGATAAAGGCCCACAGCATAGAAAAGCCCCCCTCCCCCCCAATGCTCTGCTTTTCCTGAGTGCTTTCCATACCCTTTATGTGGAGAGCTGGCAGTCGCTTCCTTTGCCAGAGGCGTCTTCATTCCTGCCCTTTAAGTGAAGGGATGCAGAGGAGTCTTAATTAACCTGCCTCTGTTTCGCTTGGCGGAGTGCATTCGCTCGATGAGCTGCTGTTTGAGATTAAGGGAGCCCAGTCAGTATAAATGTGCACTGAAACATGTCTCCTTTGGATTGTTTTCTAACCCACTGCTCCGTATTCGTTCCTTTGGAAGCGGCGATGTTGTGTGGATCTTTATCATGCAATGCTAATACATTATAATACGTTATTCGCTATTATGCTGTATGTTTGTATTTCTTTTTTTTTTTAACCAGCTGGAGTTCTATTAAACAGACATACACACACACACACGTTATCTCAATGCCGAGGAAGTGAGGAATGATGTATGCTTTAGTAGAGCAGTGTTTCTCAGTCCGGTCCTCGGGAACCCACAGTCGGTCCATGTTTTTGCTCCCTCCAAACTCCCTACCAGGAGTTTAGAGGAAGCAAAAACCTGGACTGTCTGTGGGTCCCCGAGGACCAGATTGGGAAACACTGATGGCCTCTCCAGGTTGGCTCAGGTGCCTGCGGCTCTATGGTCAGCGATCTGAAGAGGTGTGTTCACGGCTGTGCCTCAGTGAGGCATGGAACAGAGGGCACACTAGGACATGAACATAGCCATCGGGCACAGCTGGGGTCATGGTCACATAACCTTATATTTAAGGGGCATACAATGCCTCATGTTGTGCGCTCTCTGCCCTCTGCCTGCAGACGGGATGGGTCGGGTCCTGGCGCAGGACGTGTATGCCAAAGACAACCTTCCTCCTTTCCCTGCCTCTGTCAAGGATGGCTACGCTGTCAGAGGTAAGGCCCCAGTGAGAGTCGTTTAGAAGGAATACGGTAAAATACACACAGGATGGAGGAAGTCTACATGCTTTTTACGTTTGCATGTCAAACGTGCATGACGTTTACATGGTTCACGTTTATTTAAATAAGCAATGCAGCTATGTTTTAAATGCCATTATATACTTTGCTTAACTCTGACTTGTATTTGGGGTTAAATGTGAATTTTCCATTTTATTTTAAGTGTTTTGGAATTCAGGAACAAAGAAAGACTGCAGTGGTAGTTAATCTTTTATGAACTGTGAGCAAATGATTACTGTGTAACAGTAATGGATAATCTCCAGTTTAGCTCTGAATAAAATTAAGTTGACCGGTAATATCGAAGTTATGCACTTGTATCAGAGGGTATGATGATTTTCACTCCAGCTGAGCACTTAATAGGTTTGTAGCTGTGTATTGACTAAATTTAATATTTTAGATAAAACAGTGTTGGGTTTTAATATATTAGATCAAGTTTCATAATAGTTACAAAATTTGGTAACACTACTTAAGGCTATGTTTTTAGTAATTTATAAACATATTAATCACAAATAATAATGTTTTCATAAAGCATTATAAACATGGCTATAATAATTTATCAAAAGGCATGAGACATCATAGCCATGTGTATTATGCATTATGAATGCTTTATGAAGCTCTCATCTAAAATGCACTCTACATACATTTATAATGCATTATATGGTCGGTATAAGCATTAAGGATGCTTTTATAGTGTGTTATAAAGGTATCTGTTATGACTGAGAGCTTCATAAAGCATTCATAATGCATAATAAACATTGCTACAATGTGTTTTGCCTTTTGATGAATATGTATTTGCTTTATGCATTATGAATGTATTTATAAATTGCTAAAAACATGGCCTTAAGTGAAGTGTTACCCAACTTTGCAAGTGTTAGTTCTTTTAATGGGATGTGCTATACTGGATTCTTTTGGAAACAATGAATATTAAAAACATAATCATAAGTGATTTACAGTGGTACCTCGACCCATGAACAGTCTTGTTCACGAACAAATCGGGTTACCAACCAGATGTTCGAAAATTTTTTGTACCGATTTGCGAACCGCGTTTCAGGCTGCGAACACA
>JAODLC010000028.1:11668763-11700043 GCA_026781145.1 Hippopotamyrus pictus
TGTCCCCTGTGTGTCCCCTGCAGCCCCGACGACCTCCTTAATGCCTTGAACGAGGGCATCAGTCGTGCTGATGTCATCATCACCTCAGGGGGTGTGTCGATGGGTGAGAAGGTAATTGTCACTCCGCAGGGAGAGTTTCTCTTCACACTCTCAAGCTCTGTTTTTAGAGCTCAGTAAGTCAGAAGACCATGCAGATTAAACCTTAAAGCTCCAAACTTTAAACATACACATACAAACATATACATATAAATTGCAGAAAAATTAAAATGGATATTGTGGTGAAGGCCATCTCAGTAATTTACCCATCTATGTGTAGATGCAGAATGTAACGCAGATTCATGCAGAATGCAGCACTGGTTTACAGATTTGGCACTCAGTATTATTTTATTATTTGAAATGTAAGGAATATATTTATCTGAAATACATATTTTAATATAAAGTTAAGCAGGCACTGTAGTGTAAACTCTAAAGTGTGAATACTTTTTAGAATATACTTTAGCATGGATGCATTTCACCTGTTCCATTCGACACGAACAGGAATATACTACCTAGATGTAGGTACACCCTGAAACGTACAAACATTTCTGTAATAATGGCCAAAAAAACGGCGATTGAGCTCAAGGTCGTAAGTTTGACCGTTTCCATAACAGGACGTGCAAACGTGAGGGGTCGTAAAGATTGAAAATATATGGTTAATTTTTGGAAATTAACCAGCCGTTCCACAATACAGCCAGCAGTCTGCGGCAGAGTGGAATGCTACTCACAGACCGGTGGCTGGGAGCCCTAGTTTAGACTTAAATGCCACAATGTTTTTTCCCCTCATCTCAAGAGACATTTATCAAGATTTCAGATGACCCAGCTTCCAACAAAAACAGCCTTCTCCTGCTTCTCTTTCTGTAGACCTTTTTCTTTTGTCCTGCACTATAATTTGCAGGCAGGAAACTAACAATGACCAATTTGAATGAATGAATGAATGACCAATTCAGTGTGTTTAACAATGTATCCTGCCCTGCATTCCTCCGTTACGTAAGATGTAATAAAAGGGATTGTGCACCCCTTCGAAGGTTAAACATTTTAACATTGTGAATAGCATACTGTTTTTAATAAAGCATTTCTTGAAAATGGATGTAATTTCGCGGAAATAATTCCTCGTTTTGAAAACTTGCGTCATTTGCATTGTTAGGGGAGCTCGTGGCTTCATGGTGCATGGTCGCCATCTGGTGGCGATGTCTGTGTGTCGCATCAGCTCTTCGGGATTTTCACTCTGATACACGCAATAATGTGGTGACAGTCTGTCAGCACACTGTCTGCCTTAGACATTATCCAAATAACAAGGGTGTTGGGCACCATGGAAAATTACTCACTCAGGGTGAATGAGGCAGCGCTGCTATGCTGAAGTGCCTTAATCGTAAACCTTCTGGGGTTCATTGCAGGACTATCTGAAACAAGTGCTGGACATTGACCTCCATGCCCAGATCCACTTTGGAAGAGTCTTTATGAAACCAGGGTAAGGTTTACAGATTGATTAATGTATTTAATGAAGCAAGTCACTCATTTAAAATATTAAAGAAACAATAAGGATGAACGATCACCACCATTAATTTACTGGCAGTTTGATTCTTCATGCTGTGTAAGGAAGAGTGACCAAGTGTAAGAAGTGACTCCCTTCTGTGTGCTGCTGGTCTCACTCTCTCCTCCTGTCCGCCCGCAGGCTTCCCACCACGTTTGCCACCTTGGACATCGATGGTACCCGGAAACTCATCTTTGCACTGCCAGGTATGGGGGGGCCTCAGTCCAGTGTGCATTAACAGGAGTATGCAATGTGGTCATAAATTATTATTCTTTTTTTAAAATATACTCTTATATTTGCAAATGGTTGTTAAACAAGGAAGAGTTGTATAGAATAGTGATACTTCATTAATTCTCTTTATCCCTCCCCCAAGCTGCTCCCTGCAGTGAAGGGCAGCCTCCTGTTGCGCCACCCAGGGAGCTCAGGGTTAGGGGCCTTGCTGAAGGGCCCACGGGTGTGGCAAAGGCCGGGCTCAAACCGGCAACCTTCTGATCTCAGGCACAGAGGCTTGGCTCACTGAGCCGCCTTACTCTTATGAGATGCACAAACAGTGACAGCAAGCTTGTCGGGGGGGGGAGGGTCACAGTACAGGGTCAGTCAGCATTCAGTCCCCGTGGAGCTGGGAGGTAAGGGCCTTGCTTAGGGCCCCAACGGCAGCATCGGTCTGCCAGCCCCGGGATTCAAACCGGCGACCTTTCGATCCCTGGCTCAGTGTCCTGCCCCGCTGAGCCGCACGCACGTTAATGCAGGCCTGGCGGCACAAGGGCGTTCGAACCCGAAGGCAGCCGGCCACCAATCAGCTTTAAGAAATCCCAGCTCAGGGGAAAAGACTCTGTGCAGCTAATCTCCTCTCATGCTACCTGTGTCCCCTGGCTCACTTCACAGCACCCGCACTGTCTGCATCGTGACATTTGAATAGGCGTAGCCCCCTTCAGCTGCTGAATCGTGATAGTCTCAGGCAATTGCTGATGCAGATCACATGCGTGGCGTTTGCCCAAAGCAGAAGTGAATTCTGAGACCCCCTCATGTGGGGGGAGGGGCTTAAGTGGCCGCGGATGCTGTGTGATTCTCTCCCACCTCCAAGCAGCGCGGACCGAAATGACCCCAGGCTACAGCTCTCTGCGTTAAAATGGCCACGACCCCCAGCTCCCGTCTTTCAAACGAGACGTCGGCTTTCCCGCGTGACAGGTCCACTCCCGCAGGCCACGCCGCCGAGAGCTCGGTGCCACAACGCACGGCGCAGTCACACGGTGTCACATTCACGTG
Source organism: Hippopotamyrus pictus (assembly GCA_026781145.1). Classification (NCBI taxonomy): domain Eukaryota; kingdom Metazoa; phylum Chordata; class Actinopteri; order Osteoglossiformes; family Mormyridae; genus Hippopotamyrus; species Hippopotamyrus pictus. The sequence goes on from JAODLC010000028.1 coordinate 11,671,600, forward strand.
AAAACACATCCTTAAATTTGGTTAAAGTGCTTTCAAAGCATAATACCTTTGCATGATTTTTCTTTAAAAAGACACTCGTGCTGTAACTCCATGCCAACCACTGCTAGACTAGCCGTGGTTAATAAGATCAGCTGTATTCGTAGCATCACTCTTGTCGCAGTTTTGGCCTTTTAGGAAAGTGCACTTTTTGGTCCCAAAATCAAACTTCCATTTGACACCTGGCCCCCAAACTGATTCAGTCCTGTTCCTCCATGGGCTGCCTCCCCTGCTGTGGTGGCTGCCTCTCAGGGTAATTATACCTTTACAGAGACAGCGGTGACTCTTCTCTAGCCTACACCATTAGGTGACCATTCCTCAGGCAGCAAGACGGTCAGACAGCCTCCCCTGTGCTCACACAGGGGGGTTTACATCACCCTCCTTACCATCCTTGCCCCCCCAGGCAGACACTGAAGCAGGTACAGAATATGGTAATGCGCTGAGCTTGGATAGACTGTCTTCCTTCCAAACATTTCATCTAAGAACACAAGAGCAAGTTTAGATCAATAAAAATCATCTTGATAATAAAACATTCTCTGGGCCTCCCTGTTCTGTTTTCTGTGAGGGGTTTTTGACAGATGTTCCCTACGGGGGTGCATGATGTCCCAGGCTGTCTGTCTCGCCCACGTCCCGCCGTGGTCCTTGTCCCCTTCCTCTGACTCTGACAGGAACACTCACTGACATCGTGCCACACGACAGCTGCTTCTGTGCAGCATGTCTACCTGTCAAAGCATCTTCTTCATGCCTTGTCTGTAGTCCTGCATGCGGCCTCCCCCGTTTCGCCTGTTCAGCACTTTCCGACCCCTCCCTGCGACTATGAGCAGATACAGGGGTGCATGTGTCACACACTTCTCCACCCTTTCACCGTGGGACGTGGCCGCAGAAGGCATGACGGTTAATGACACAGAACGTAACCTGAAATCCCAGGAGGGCTGGTAAATAACACTAGGAGTATTATTAAAGCTGAGCTCTTCACCGGAGTCATTTGAGGGTAATATCTATGAGCAACTACAAGGATATTAGAGTAGTAGTAATAATAAGCAAATATGATGTATAATAGTAATAATACTGTGTGTTCAGTTTGTACACAGTACCTGCCATATCCTTCCCTGTTCTGTTTTACAGTCTTCCTTCCAGAATCACGAGTGTGATAGTCCCATTTTTAGTTTTTCGAGACTTTTCCGTGAACAATTAAACAGGAATATTTTTGGATGACTGGCAAGCCAAAAACTGTAAACAATATAATTTGGATACATTTACATAATACATTTATATTATGTAACAATAATATATAAATATCATGATTGTTGTTGTTATTATTGTTGTTATTTAATATTTGATAGTGTATATACATACTACATGTTTAATAGTCAGTTATTTTTGGTAAAAATGGCTTGGATTTTCCCTGTGTATCCTTGTGCCTGTGGAATCTCACCTTTCCCACAGTAACTTTTAAACTTTTCAGTGCCATTAATTTTGCATTTTTAATAATAATTATTCACAAATTTTCACATTCTCTGGAATCTTCTGCCCCTAACCCTCATGAACGTGAAGGGGCGACTCTATTTTGTTTTTTAAATTGTGGCTGTGTTTTGGCTCAAGCTGGCTGCATCAGTTTAAACAGTGTTTCTCTCTCTCTTCCTCTTTTCCTCCCTCTCTTCCTCTCTCTCTCTCTCTCTTTCTCGTACATTTGCAGGTAACCCTGTGTCTGCTGTTGTGACCTGTAACCTCTTTGTCATTCCTGCCCTAAGGAAGATGCAGGGAATTCTTGACCCCCGACCCACCATCATCAAAGCCAGGGTACGCATGGGACACAGCTGAGGCATTTTTATCTTTTCCTTTTTAAGAACACGTGGCCAATAGTGAGTCTGTGTGTGTGTGTGTGTGTGTGTGTGTGTGTGTGTGTGTGTGTGTGTGTGTGTGTGTCTTGGGCTTTGCAGCTGTCCTGTGATGTGAAGCTGGATCCCAGGCCAGAGTACCACCGCTGCATCCTGACCTGGCATCACCAGGAGCCTCTGCCGTGGGCACAGAGTACAGGTGCACGTGGCCACACTTTCGCTCCACGGGGAAGGACATAGTGATTAAGGACCTTAACTAGCGGCGTTACCAGGATGCCATTCTGGGGTGGGCAGTTGAGTCTGTTGGGTGGGCACCATTGTTTGGATTGTGTCAGAGGTCTTGGGGCGGAGTGGGGGGGGGGGGGGGCAGGCCAGGCCCCTGAATTTGCCTAGAGCTGAGAGGACGCTTAAGCCAGGTGGCTAAATTTTGAGGGTTTAGTAGATGTCCAGTTGTGAAGGAAGAACAAGTGTAAACCTTAAAGCTTAGAGTAAAATACTAACTGCTATTGTAAGTAGACATAATACTTGTTATATGTATAATAAAATATATAAATATATGTAAAAATCTCTCTGGACTCAATCATGACTGTGGAAAGTTGAACACCATTCATCTCAACGCACGACTGAAATTAGGAGCCGCATATGGTGCCTTTCTGACTCTAACCCCCCCCCCCCCCCCCCCCCACCTGACAGGAAACCAGGTGAGCAGTCGGCTGATGAGCATGCGCAGTGCCAACGGGCTCCTGATGTTACCCCCCAAGACAGAGCAATATGTGGAGCTGCACAAAGGCGAGGTGGTGGATGTCATGGTCATCGGCCGACTATGATCGTGCCCTGGGACGGTGGAGGCACACCCTGAGAGACACGGAGGAGGGAGAGTTTTACGGTGCATGTCCACATATCATTATTCTTCTGTAATATGCAACGGCACAGCTGGTTTTTATTGGTTTCGATAAAATTGATCAAATATAATCGACGTGAATATTAAATTAGTGAAACCATGGGAGGAAAAAAAAGAATTTAAAAACTTAATTGTATTTCAAACAAAGGAAATATATTAACTTTTAAAGTAAGAAATTATAAGAAGATAAGAGATTTATTCTGTAATATATTATTATAATTATGATTACTATCATCATATTTAGGCAACTTTTTCTCTTTCATTGCAATTGCTTTGTGTGTTCTAGACCTTATATAGCAGTAGCATTTAAAAGAAAGCTATGAGAGACTGCCAGGATAAAAGCTTATTTTCTCACCGTCAAAAATGAAAAGGAGAATATGACAAAGGCCAAATCCAAGGTGCTCTGGCAGAGGAGAGTGCTTCTCGCTCCCCATACATGTGCTTAGGTGACTTCGCTGTATCCCCCTTATGAGTATGCTTCATAACTGCTTCACAGAGCGCTTTGCTTGTCGTTTATCTCGTGAGTCGTGTTTATGTGCACAGTGCCAAAAGTGTGGGTAGGGGGTGAGGTCACCAGCTCGAACCCACACACAGGCCGGACTAAACCTGGAAGCTTCCGTACCGCCACCAGAGTTGGTACGTCCCCGCCTCGTAGGGGCAAGGCAACTGGAAAGCGACCTTTTATTTAACTTTAGAAGGAAGAAATGGCATCTTTACATGCTGCCAGCCTTTTTAACCAACTACAAAAAAAATGTACAGGGAAAAAATGAAAAAGAATGATATTGTACAGACATAAGTGACCAGCACTCCTGAACAATTACTAAGCAATGAGGAGATATTGAACAACTGTACTATACATTTTCTGTAATGATATTAAAAGTGATTAAATAATATTCAATTCTTGATGATTATGTAAAATATTCCTTGCTGGTTTTCTTTTTTAAATGAATATAAATAAACGTGAAATAAAGTTTTTTTTTTCTTGAACAAACAGTCTTGGTTTCTTTCTGCGTACCATGGCAATGGCAAAGATGCTGTATTTATGATCTGAATTTACTCTGATTGTCCTCAGACAATTGTTGAAAGTTTATCTGCAATTCTGTTTTTTACTTTAAATTTCACTGAGATTCATATTTATATTTAGATGTAGAAAACAAAAATGACCACATCATTTATATAATTTATGCAATTTATTTGCAAAGACTATATATTTTGTACATGTTATTTGTCCATTTCAAAATCAGCTGGTCACCAATAAAATATTGTCATAAACATTTCCATGTTCAGGTTTCCCTATTAGAGCAGTTGTGAGGATTATTCTTATTATTGTGAAGTATTTTGCATTTACATAGAATTTGACATTAACATAAACTTTAAAAATCATATAGAAATGCACTTCCCTCACAGAGAATACACTTTTGAGCTTTTACACTACTCTGTCATCATTGCGGTCTTCCAAAGGATTTATAACAAGTTATAACAACAGTTATAACAAATGGATAAGGTAAGTATAACTATGCTTATATAACTAATCGTATACCATGTATTATATTTGAATGTATCCATGTAATTCACATTTTATTTAATGTTTTTGTGAATTCATTATAGTCGTGTGTTTTAACTGAATTTTGTATCATTAAAATGTTAGTCCGACAGTTTGGTCAGGTTACGCGCTAGAAGCTTGCACTTATATCAATATACCGTATACACGATACCCTCTTTAGGACAAAGGCACTTCAAATGCACGGATGTAAAGAGAGCTCTCATTGGACAACCAGGTTAGGTATATCAATCTCTGTATTGTAAGGTTGCCCAATGAACAGTAGTGTCTCATGATGTAGGGAGGCGCTATGGAGTCGGCCTGTAGAAAACTGGACTGTGGACTATCCTCTTTACTCCAGTCGGAGCGCTCGAGTAGTCGTGGGAATGTGCTGTTACCAACTTGTATAGGTTTATTTTATATTTTCTCTGGAAAAAGCAGCTGGGGGAGAAGTGTCCCCCGTGACATGCTTTTACTTGGAGCGGCTTCTTGCGCCGGTGAGTAGTTTCCCCCGCTCTTTGTGGCTGCCCGGTCGCTGCCGTCCTTCTCGGCGGCTGTATTGTTGCAACAGGTTTTGCGCTCGGAGGAACTTGGACGCGCCGCCGGTCGGCAGGCCCTGGGCTCTCGGTCCTGCCACGGTTCCGCACCGGCTCGGTTACGGTTAAAACGAAGTAAGTGGAAGGTCGCTAAATGCTGCTGAAAGGTTCTGCTGCCTTGTGCGAGTGAATCGTTTAGAGGATAAAGTAAATATTCCCGGTATATAAACAGAGGAACTGCTACTGTTTCTGCTAAATTCCCTTCGTTTTAATGAGCCGTGTGAAAGGCGCCCTGGATATAGCATAAATGGCGTGTTATTTTTAAGCTACACACTCTTTTAAAATAAAAAGTAAAGCAGAGGTGCTTCACATGTAATGTGCCAAATGTTAGTAGTTAACCAAACAGCTAGTTGGTCACATACTAACTTTACAAAGCCTGCAGTATTAGTATAAACTTAGGTGTCCATTAATGTGCGGTTTGTTAGCTGCACATTTTAATAAGCGTAATATATAATTATGGATTTTTTTTAGGGTGTACACTTAATTACTTCTACTATTAAAGTGTATTTCCCTTATTATAGTCGTGTGTACGTGTTTGCTGCTAGCTAGTGTTCGGATGTTCTTATAATGTTATATGCGTATGTCAGCATAGGGACCTTAGGTCCTCAGATCGCGTCCGGCTGTCTGACAGCAAACTTAACTTGTTTCTCAAGCTGTCACATTTCAGTCCTGTTAAAGTGTCACTATGTGTGAAATGGTGTTCCGGTATTACTTTTTTATGCATTATTTACACAGTTTGCATTTATCAATGTTTTATAATGTGGAGCTGCGATCGGAGTGTTTGACCCGGACTTCTGCGTAGCCGGGCGGTTTTCACCGAACTTCACGCGGCTGAGCTGCTGCCCCGTAGCAGCTTTTATAAGTCGCCGCATTCTCTCTTTTGTTGAGAAACAAAGAATGAAATCCTTGGGTTGGGCTACTGTGTATATTAAAAATTCCGTGTTTTATGGCTCTCGTGTATCAGGGTTGTAATGTTTGAGAGAATCTGTCCTCTGTCACAATAGGGTAGCGTAAATGCCCCACCTGTCCCCGGACTGAGCAGCGGCGCTTACGCACCCCATATTGTACCTCAAATCGGACTCCCTTTGCCTCAGATATCGGCGCCCTTTCATATAGGCCTATCTGTGGGGAAGAAGATGGATTTCCACAGAACATATTTTCCCATAACACTGACATAGTATTAATTCGTGTAGGTGCTCGATACAGGTAGTTGTAAGGGTATCATTTGAGGAGGCCGGGTTTGCCAGTGATGCGAAGGGTTTTTCTCGCACTTGATGGATTAATCCCTCAAGTGTCTTTGTTCTTGTCGTAAGTTTGAGCCTGCCACGTTATATATAACGTAGGGTTGGAAAGAATCCCGGCTTATTGTGCCTTCTGGCGGTGCTTAACATTGCATGTTCTGTCCCTGCCATGCTACTAATAATGATTTTTTTTTTTCCCTAAGCACATTTTACTCTTAAATTCATTTTAAATTTGGATGCTAGTGTACGAATTGTAATACTTGGGTATTGTGTTAGATGAAGCAATAATAAAATATAGTGTAGGTTAGAACTGTTACACACTGGCATCTGTCGTTATCTTTGTGTCTGCTACACACACCGGCTTAGTTGGGTTATGTCTTGGGCATTCTGTGTGGGTCTTCTTTTATATAGCCTTATTAGTCGGATTAGGGTACATGAACGCTGATCTGAAAGCTTCTAGTAAGCCTTTTATTTATTTATTTTATTTATTTATTCATTTTAATTGATTGCTGTGAGTGAATCAGATGATCTGGCTGAGTCAATTTAAAAATGCATGAAAAGCTATGTGAAAAGTTTCTAGATCCTAAATGGCACTTGGTTTAATGTCACATGTCAAACTCGCATGGTCACTGTTTACAGGGCAGCCTCTGGGAACTACCTGTTTTCCGCAGTGCTCAATGAGCACTCCTGTCAGGAATGCATTTTGGAGTTTTTCCTGCCTGCCTCATTTGCAGAAATCCCCTGTGCTATCTGCTGTTGACACGTGTATGGCGTCTTTCAAAAATCCTTCTCATTCTTGGTTCGTGGTTTAACTGTCTTGTGCCGCTGCGGCAGTGGCACCTCTGCAGAGAGTGCGAGGTGAGGACAGAGTCCTGTGGCATGTCTTCACCGATGAGCACCGTGTCCAGTGTTGAACCAGAGAGCACTGGAGTACTCGTCTGAGAGCCAGCGGGCTGCGCAGAGAAGAGCCACTGTGCTCCAAGCTGTCAGAACTTCAGGTTGTGTATAAAGACTGAAAGAACAGCAAACTCTGCCTACTGTAATGATCAGGTTTTTGTGTTTTGTCGTATGAAATATCATGGTCTGTTTGCCAGTCTTGTTCATTTCCATGGCAAGCACCATTTGCTGTGGTGTTAAACAGAAAATCAGTTAATACACCGAATTCTGCTACAGTACCAGAAATATGGCCTGGCTTCCGAATCTGCAGATTGCCAAGATGCTCTGCCATGTACGACAGCCGGACATGTAGGCCTGCATAATCGGGCGTACTTCTAGTGTTCTAGGTGGCATCTGTATCTTTGCAGGATACATTTTTTTTTTTTTGCTGTTATTAAATAATGTGATGATGCTGAATTGTATTTTTTTTTGTATTGGCACATTCCCTTATTAACTGCAGCAACTTATGTCAATTAAAATGCTTGTGGTTCTGCTACATCATCTAACATTCAAATATATGAAAGTAAATCCATTGGATTTCTGTATAACCATGATTAAGGGAATGTAGTTGTAGGCAGGAGATTTAGATACAATGTAGCATTGCTTATATGTTAACAGTTGAAGCATTGATTCTGATTCAGTGTTTCCTTTTAAAAAATGTCTTTGTTTTGTTAGCCTTAACCTGTAAGAAGCAGGCCGTAAGTATTCCTGCACATATGAATCATTACTGTTAATATATAAGTAAACTCCCAATATCTTCTGTTGCGTCATTGTGCCACAGCTATGATTTCAGTTTTTTTCAGTTGGTAAATATATTCATTATGCATTATTTTTAAGTATTTTAATTTTAAGAATTAACAAAATGAGTATATTTTTCAAAGGATATTCAAAACCAAATGGTGAATTCATAATCTGCAGAAAACATCTTTTGCAAAAACAATGACAATGGCAAGCCTGTGAAAGGTTTTTTTTTTCCGCATTTTAAAATGAATGCTACGTGAACTTGCTCAGGTCATCGTTTGCAATCAGGTCATCAGTGATGCAGATGGATTAGCCAGAGACTCTGGGTCACATCAAAACGCAGAAGTCACAGACATTGGGCCATTGTACACAAGCATAGGCTCAAAGGGGGAAATAAAGTAGAACGACAACCTTCCTGCTTTACATTTCTAATGCATTATGACGGGAATGGGTGTGGACCCCATATACATAAAGGGATTCTCAGAGGTGGAGACCTGACAGCTAATCATTCAATTCATAGAAGTTTCAGCCCTGTGACATTCATGCGTTAATTATCGGGATGGAGCAGGATGATTTACTTCTGGGTTTATAAGTATGATTGTGAAACGCAGAAGATGTTTCAGGGAAGGGTTAAGGTAAAGGGACAACCCCATCTGCATACCTCTGACTAATTTTTAAGGGTGTAATGTAAGTTTCCTTGTGTGTGTGTAGAGAGTGGGAGAATCGGCCTTGTTTTGTAGATGTATTTGAGGCCTGTATCACAAAGCGAGAATTGTTTGTTGGCTAAATAAATTGTTGGATCCAAGGTACCCCAGTTCAAATGGATTTTATCTTCCTTCACTTACATTTAGCCCAGACTACCTTAAATCCGATAAGTTATCTTGCTAACTCAAAAATCCAGCTTTGTGATGCAGACCCTTGCTCATAAAATTTAGAGAGCAAACTATTTGTTTTGCTTTGTTTTGTTTACCTGTCCCACCATGAGGCTAATCAAATCTTCCAAGTTTCCTCCTCCAGTAATTTGTTTGCTGTAGCAAAGGAGCCCTTCTTTTTCACAATGATTCATTATGACTTGTTGGGAAATAGATTTTTTTTTGCTGTTGCTGTTGTTCCTTTAAGGTGGGTAGAAGAGATCAAGTAAATGTATGGAACCGAGAACTTTTCAGAGGTATCCATTTGTCCTTGGGACTGACGTCCTGCTGAGAGCTTATCAAAGTTTAACACCTAGAGCGGCTGACCAGTTCACCTGAATGCAAATGGGATTTATCTCGAAGATAAACATGGAAGTCAGGGTGGAAGCTGAACACAAAGAACACAAGGGAGTTTAGTACATGAAATGGCCTCTTATGTATTTGTCTTTACATGTACTTATAATGTGGAGACTGTCGCCAATAAAGCCAAGTAATGGCTCATTATAAGTAGTCACAGCTTACTAGGAGAGTCCGGGGACAATTTCTGAATGGTGACAGTTGTTTGAAGGGGTATGGTAGTGACCTTAACTTGGATTCCCCCAAATATCACTGATGTTTAGCAAACTAGTTCAACTTTAAAAGAGTAGAAATGTCTTCTATCGCTGTCTCTCTCACACACACACACATCAATATTTTATACTATAATATTTTAAATAACATTAAACTGTTGTCTGCGGTCTCCCCTGCGCCTGCTATTGGGGCTACAAAAAAGTCGCATGTGTCAGTATGCGTTGCCCTGAAAATGCAGTTCTTTTGGCTGTGCTGCGCAGAATCTTGCAAAGGTTTAGGTGGAAACGTTAGATTTTATTTCTTCACATCAAAAGCAATCGACATGTTGGTGACCTACCCCCCCCCCCCCCCCCCATTTACTCACAAAGTATCAGTCTTGTCCTTCCATGAAGTTCAGTGCATTGGGGGAGTTAATTGTTAACTTTCGCAGCTGCCCTGCACACTTAGGTTGAGGAGTAGATGCCTTGGAAAGCTGTAAGGTTAATGTCACAACTTCTGGTCCCGTATCCTGTGCTGTCATATAAGGCGACAGCATTGCCCTGATTGTCATGAAATCTGACTTAGGGTCAGCAGTGGTCGCTGGTAAGGAGGCTGCATGTCTGCCTTTTCACCTGGTTGGACTGTATTCACTGACTGTACAGCCAGTGCAAAAAGGGTGTAACAGTACAGCTTCTGCCTCAGATCTAACAGGCCTAACATCTAAAAGACATCAAAGGTGCTTAGAGGAACTTGGCCTACTTTGAGGGAAAAGGAATTTTGCTCTGAAGATTAGACTTTGTGGCTTTTCTGACTTTTTTTTCCTATTTAACTCCAAAAGTGGCAGGTGAAGTTGGGAGACGTTTGTGTCCCCCTTCAAAGATACTGCCTAACTTGGCTGGCTGCTGGCCACTCGGGGTCAAGGTGTGTAGTTCAGTACATCGGAGTCATAACTGCAAAAAGAATAGAGCAGCTCATCCTAGAAATTCTATTCTAGACTGTTTGGCATGGCACTCTGCCCCTCCCCACCCAGTTTTTTTTCCTTCTCCCTCTGTTTCTTTTCTGTGTTGGTGTGATGGCCTCCCATGGTCAGTGTTGTTAATTCCTTATCTGTGCTTGTTTTTCCCAGACTGATAATGGTTCTCTCTTCCTTTTCTCCCCCTCCCTCTTTCCCTCTGTCCTTTTTTTTTCTTTTTTTTCTCTGTTTCCTTTTCTTTCTTTCGCTTTCCTTCCACGTCACGCTCCTGCTCTCTTTCATGCTGCCCTCTCTGTTGTTGCTGGTACGAGCATCTCCGCTTACAGGCAAACGTGGAATTTTCGGCCTGACGGTTTGTAGTGTTGGAATGTTAAGTCAGCACTGTGGAACTGATTGGAGATGATAAAAAAAAAAAAAAAAAAAAAAAATCACAACCTGTTTCTCTTCCCCGGTGACACATTCCCCTCCCTCACCACTGCATTTTAAAGCACTGCAAGGCTTTTTTTTTAATGTTTTGTTGTTATCAAAAGTTTTGTTTTAGTAGCAGGGAAATCACCACAGACAAAAATATGAAATTTAACCATAAAGATATGGGGATACATTGTATTGTTTTATTTTTCTAGCATTGAGGTCATATTAAGATGGACATCTGTGGTATTTATTAACAGAGACTATGGGAAATCACCACAATAATTAACTTATGTGAAATTCTACATGAATATAAATGACAGACACTGTCATTAAAGCCTGAATGGTCATTACAGCCAGTTTAAATTCTGGGCATTTCATCAGCAAGAAGAGCTCATAATAAATTCATTGCGCACTGTAAATACTACGGGGTCAGTCAAAAGTCTGGAACCGCCCACATATTTAAGATGCCTTAATCCTGGACTAACGTGGCCGATGCCGTTTCGAATTTGACCAATGATTGCTAGGTGAGGTATGTGTGAACAGCACTGTGGGGACTATGTTGAAGGTGACCATCTTAAATTCAACTCACTAATAGGCTTATGTGACCATTCTCTACATTTTTTAAATTTCAAGACGCTATGCAGTGAGGTCAGATTTTTGATATCTTTATTAGTTGTGAAGGTTGAACTGTTACAGTTGTAGAGGAGGTGGGTCCAAGCAAGTAGAGGAGGCTGGACCAACCAGTCAGATGCCTTGGTCTCACCTCCTTTAGTTGCTTAAAGCCACCTCCTCTACAACCTGATTGGTTCAGAGAGATAGCCAGTCATTTTTCATTCTGCCCTTTAGAACATTTCTCTGTAAAACTTCCATGAGCACAGACATTGCATTCAGCACGGTTGCTTAATGCCATCCATAAACCCAAGACCATTCTGTAGAATGTGTTCAGAGTGCTGTCCATTTTGAGCAAGGTACAGCCGCAGAACATCGGTCCAGATCGGTCACAATCCTCAGCGACATGTACTAAGTTTCAACGTTTTATCAAGTCATCTCACAAAGTACCATGATACAGAAAGATGAATGACGAAGCTCATGGTCCACAGCGTACACACAGTTAGGACAGGGCAATATACCGGCAGTATACATGGTAGTTAAATGTACTGGCCTAAACATACAGGCACATTCAAATTCAGTTTAACAGGTCTAACACTCAGTTTAAATCACAGCTTGGGAAGGGAAAGCTGCCTGACTGAGATGTCCAGTCCAACATGTTCAGGGGAATGTGAATGGGTGCAGAATAGGTGAAACAACGTTACAATACAGGACAAAACAGAAGTGTAGCAAAAGACAAGACAATGTAAGACAAAAGGGAGTGCAATATAAGAAGTGACAAATAGGTGGTGCATCATATGGTGCTTAACTTCAAATGACCCACATTCTGGGTCTTGGTATTGGTTACATCAATCCAGAATTAGGTGAATTTGGTGGTTTCAGACTTGACTCTAGATATGCACCGATCCAACGTTTTCAGTTCCGATACCGATACCAGTACCTGGGTTTTGGATATTGGTCGATCCTAAGTACCAATCCGATACCAATGTTTGATTAATAAGCTGTAAGTCTGGAAGGAGACTGAGATTATTCTGTTAAGTTTACAGAATCACCAGGATTAAATACTTGACTAAAATACTGTTTTCCTAACTTTGAGAAAATGTAACATATATACACATGTATATGCTGGATTATTATTAACAATCAGTCAGCTAATGGTAACTATTAATCATTAACCCATATTCGTATAATTTAACACCACGTGTGGGCTCCTGCCCACTAGTAAACATTACATACCCGGGGCAACGACAAACTACGAGCTAGGCAGCCGAAACCTGGGCATTCCTCCATATGCATGTGATGGACTTTCGCTAGATGTTTCGACAGATTGCTGGTGTTACCGCCCTTACATGCAAAACACTTGTTACTTTGCCATTGTCAGCACACACACGGCTGCGGGAAAGATCCTCCTTCTGGATTAAGAATAGCGAAAATGCAGCCAGACACGTACACTTGTATATCACAAAGTGTAGTGAGTACGCAAAACAGCCCAAGTTACAGTAGCGATTCCCAGTCATAAATTTGCTTTTTCATATTACTTCCACCTCTCAAAACTTTATTTATTTACTTACTTACAAACATCGCTGTGCTATTGGTAGTTGTTTCAAGCATAAAACTGTCACTCACTTATCTGATATTCTCCTCCTACTGCAAAGGGTATGCACATGTAATGTTGTGAAAATACACTATATAAAATAAAATGGTCACAGCAAGCGTAAGTCACCACACTCGCACCCAGACTGCACGGCAGCGCTGGCGCTCAACGTGGATGCTGCTCAGTGGCAAAGAGCCGTCTTGCGGTTGTTTGCGCAAATCGACTTAAGAAGAAATGGGATCTTTTTACAGACTGCAGAAAACCGAATAAGTATCGGACGTGGATCACTCGCGTACGGCCGATTCCCGATCTGTATAATAGGTATGGATCGGCATTCACCATGTAGATTTAAGAACAAACTGATTAGATTTTGTTTTTAAAAAAATTTAAAATGGACATTTTAGAGTATTGATGCTTAGGTTTTGGTAAGAATAAAATGCACACAAATATGGTCAAAATGCAGAAATTTTAATGGACTTGTACTGTGACCTTGTACTGAGTAAGATAGAAGATTCTACTCTGTGAATTATGTAAAAATGGTGTTTTTGAGTGCTGTCAGTGCATGGGTCGGTCCATTGTCAACTTTGCACGGGGGTGCTTATGTCGTACTGTTTGGGTGCACAGGCATAATCCTAATTAGCAAGTTGACGCATGTCTATATTACAGGTTTGTCCTGTAGGGGTGTGTTTTCATACACCTAAGGACAGCCAGACTGGTCCCACCATGATTATGTATCAGCATTGCACAATTTGTATGCATTGGCATATTACCTGTGTATGAGCATGGTAACAGGCTTATAAACTTGACACAAAAAAACCCCTCAGCCTGGACTTTGCTACTGTTTTGGTGTACTTCAGTGGTTGTGATCAGACATTACACAGGAGGAGGAATTCACCTGTTGCTGTTTGAGAAGTAAGGCCCTTTCCTCATGGAAACAGAATTTGCATAGTGAATGTCGTGGAAAAGGCCCACATAGATCAGCCTTTACCACTGACTAGAAGAGAAGCCCAGTTTGAGCACTCTCTTCTAGCACCAGACATGGGATATGCATTCATACATTTCTGCTAGTTACTTGTGCAGCATGGTGACCTGTTGGATCGTGGTATAGCCTCCTACACCGAAGGTTGTGGATTCAGTTCCTAGGTCTTTGTGTGTGTAGGGTTTGCATCTTCTTCCCTTCTCCTGGGGCCTGTATCACGTGGCCCGATTTCTCGCTTAGCAGGATAGCTTGTTGGAACCTGTGCATAAATATTTATTGCTATTGTTAACGACCAGTGTAAATTTTTCGAAAAGACCAACCACTAAACAGCACAGAAAAACAACGCATGAAGGAAGCACTACCTGATTGGCTACTTTCACTTAGACTGACCAGTGGTGCGCCTATGTGGAAAGTTTGACCGATAACGATAAGAGAGATTTTGTCTAATATCCCCAATACTGATATCTGGTTTACCTCTGAGCCGTTTGCCAGCAGTGAAACTTGCGAAGCTTTGCTGGCGCAGATTAGCGGATTTTTTTTTTTTCTGTGGAAAAAAAGATCAATCAGCAAGCCAGATTAAATAATGAATCATAAACATGTCATGGGCTGGAACTTTGAGACTTCTTGTGTCAACGAAATCTCTAATCCTCCCCTATGGAAAATGGCTGATGGTTCAATGCAATCACCTCCATTATCTCAGTAGTTGTGTCTTTAACTTAGCACAAAGAATATCAAGCATTCTGCACAACAAAATGCAAAAAAAGTTTCCCAAAAGTGTCGTAGTCATCAGCTATTGTTTCAATTGTGAATAATAGTGAATCTTTCCTTGCTTTCCTGCGTTTCTGGCAATTCACATGCCTGACCGGCTACTTTGCACATCTACCAACGTGCCTGCAGCCTGGAAGCAGGATTTTCGTCCCCCAAAAATCGACCAATTCTGACATCGCAGGCCGAAGCGATTGAATCGGCATCTTAATAACAGATTTAACACCAAACATTAGCTTAGTCATTGATGTATGTTTGTAAATAAATTCCTAAAAGTTGAGGTGGGGTGTGTGAAGTTTTGCTTCTGGGGTGGGGTCCCTTAGCCAAAACGTAAAAGGTGAGTTGTATTGGGTGGCCAGTTCAGGGCGTTTACTTTCCTCGAAGGAACTTCTATGAGCTCACACCAGCGTTGCTTAATGTGTTCTATGTGTTGCGTGTTGAAATGGCTTGAAACTCCTTTCCAAATGTCATTGACATTCCAAAGGCTGATAATGAAAGTATTTCTCTTTACTCACTATGGTAGCTGATCAAGTTCCAGGCATTTCGATAATGGGCCCAAGGAGCTGGTCATTATCAAATATCAGCTGTAACACGCAGTCAGTTTCTCAACTCTTGGATGCCTAAACAGGAATGTAACAGGCTTAAGTTTAGTATTGGGTTTTGCTAAGGGGGCTTAACCCTAACCCTAACCCTTTTTCCATCTTTGAAGTTTACTACCTTTCCTGCTTGTTCATCCCTTTCGAGCCATGCAGCCTACTCCTCATTTCATGTACCCTGTCTTGCAAGAACCTCTTCGGAAGGGGACTTTATTAAAAGAACCTCCATCTGGCGACTGTTGAGTCCTGCTCCACATTGTTGTTTCTCTTTCAGAAGGACCTGGGCGTTGAATGTGTATCACGCGTCCAGCCATGGCTGTGGCTCCCACAGCCAAAGTCAGTGCCCAAGCCTAACTTTAAGCGATATCTAATTTTTCATACCGTCCAGACATTATATCGTGGTATGCGGTGTTTTCTAAGTATTTTCAAAAACAGCGCTACTTTGAGCGCGGGAGGGTCCCTATGATAGAATTTGCCAGAGACCACCCCATCCCCCCCCCCCAAAGGCCCTCGGCTAATTTCGTCACTGAGGTTTCTGAATACCGCAGTATAGCCAAAATATAACGCTTTACGATATTACCATAACGCCACCCAAGCCTACACGAAAATACTAACAGTGAGCAGATGGGAAGGAAGATGAAGTTTATTGATCCCGAAGGGACAATCCTTTGCAAACAACTGCAAAGTGCAGACAAACAGTGCAAAACAAACCGAAGTGCTTCATCTGTGCAGAGGATTCAACGCACAGCAGATATACGTACATAAAATATTCTCAATAGCTTTGTGAACCTCCCTTTCTGCGCTTGTTTGGACTATAGGTGTATGACATTAGGAGCATGATTCCATTACTGCAGTTCTGGCTTATGATGAGGTTTTCCTTATGCACCCTGTTTATAAAGAGGGGGGTGCCATGTACTGAAGATTTCACAGAATAATATTAATGGGACGTTTCAGTGAAAGGGGCTGGTGTGGAGCTCGGGTCAGGACACCGTGTCTATGCATGGAATGTCACCAGTTCAGATCCCAGGCTCAGTAGCATGATTTCACTGTCAGGCCCTTGAGCAAGACACACAACCCCCCGAATGCTCCAGGTACTGGCTGGCCTTGCCTTCTCACTCGGGATGAAAGCGTCTGCTAAACAAATCAAAGGTGAAAGCAAGACCAAATCACTCCTTATATATGTGTAGGCTTGTTGAGTCAGTGTTCTTGCTGAACGTGGAAACGCTGATGTGTCGCAGTAACACACCTGCGCTCTCTCCTGATCGCCCTCAGTTTTCCCCTTTGAAGTCCACTCTTCAGCTCCTTTCGCAGCTCCCCCGACCAGTCGTCTTTCCCGTGTGGATGCATGTGCCTGCAGAGCATGGCGGATGCGGGCATGCGCTCCTCCACTCAGTAATGCTCTTGTGCCGTGCCCCCACACTCCCAGGGCACCTCGCGTTCCGGCTATTGCTGCCCAACCCCTGTGAGGAAGCAGCCGTGGCAACGGAAGAGGCTGGGAGTCAAACATTGTCTGTGGGGGGTGGGGGGGGATACGTGAAGCGGCCTTAATGTCTTTTAGTTTCGGCCCCCACAGCGGAGGGCGCCCACACTCAAAAGGCGGAATACCAGCTTGCATTCTCAAACGGCCTCTGTCAACACGCTCCATACAGCTGAAAGGGCTGAAGTTGTGTGTTGCATTCTTCCTGTGCTCGATTTTCCCTTTTTACTTTGTTTTTTTCCCCCTAACGATTTATGAACGTTGTTTGCTTTCGTCTTTTTCAGTCGCATGAATAAAATCTGATCTTACTGCCCTGGAAAAAGCATAATAGGGAACTTGTAAAACAGAACTATTGTATGTCTTTAAATGGAGTTGGGTCACAGGTGTGTGTCAGTATGTTTCAGCAGTGCTTTCTGGAATTATACAGCAAAACTGCAGGAATGTACAGTATAAAGGCTGTAAATGCCTCCTCCCTTTAAGATTGGTCTTTATGTGTGGTTTTCAGTTTTTGGCTAAAGTACAAAAAAATGTTGGCTGAGTTTTTTTGTTTGTGGTTTTCTTTTTTTTTTTTTGGTGTCTGCCCCAGTCTGTAAGTGGTCCGCTGGCGTGACCAGGCTGCCATTATTGCCCCATGACGGAATGCTGCCAGAGCCTCCAGTGACTAGTTGGAGTTTCATTCTTGTGGCCCTGGTCTCTCCCACCCCAGCTCTTGACGGAAGTGCGTTCCTGCTTTTACGTGGCCAATCGGTGCTCAGCTGTGCCAGCCTGCCGGGACCCTGAGGTCAGGGGGCTCGGACAACGTGGGCAAGAGGAACAAGCGGGGAAAACGAGGAAAGGGACAGACAAATTAGTTATTTCGGGTAAGTCATCCCATCCCCCTTCCCCCCCCCTTTCTTAGCCTCAAGACTGCTAGCTGACAGAGCCGTTGTCATGGTGATTCAATGAGCAGTCACAGCACAGTGATCCCCAGCATAACAACAGGCAAGAGGAGGCAGTGTGAACTCTCCGGAAGAAAGCATGCGAGGAACTCCACGTGAAAGATGTCGGCCTGCGAGTGGCACGGATGTCTTTCAGAGAAACCACCACTTTGAAAAATTTTCCTATCATCTTGAATAACTTGTTTCCAAAGTAGAAGTTGACAGTCAGTTTAAATTGGCAGTGTTTCTGTGTATCTGGCATTTTTTTCTGTTTAATGGTTCTGTTAGCACCGTAAATGGACAAAAGATACGTCAAAAGTGTTTGTAGTGTAGTGCACAGGTAATTTGTGAACCGTGTAAACGCTGTATATGGAATACCTAAAACCAAGGGCAAAAGCAACTTTCTAATGCCAGAGATGACCATCAACTTATCCAGCAGTGCCTCATAAATCAGAGGATGACCTCAAGTGACCTTCAAAAGGAATGGGAAACATTATGTGGTGTGAAGTGCACTGCAAGGACAGTTAGGACTCCTAGGACTCCCAGAAGCCCTTAAAGACCCATAAAGCAAAGACGAAGCCCTTCATCAATGAGAAGCAAGGGAGTGCCAGGCTGCAGTTTGCAGAAGCATGTATATTTTGCACAGGCACATACTCATAAATTAAGTAATAAGTGAAACTAAAAATGTTGCTGTGGTCTCTCAGTTTTTTCCAGAATTATAAATGTTTGTGCATTGGGTGAGAATTTGGCGTTAACCCTTTCCCCACAAAAGGCAATTTTAGCCTACAGTTTACATAATGTCTGAATCAGTATTTTTTTAACATGATACTTTTTGTCTATCAAATAATGACTTAATTACTTAATCCTATTCAGTGCCTTCAGATTCTCGGTTCACATTTTTGGCTCATATGGAAATGATTTCTTCAGTAATATCAGCTCAACCTTGCATATACTTGTTTTATTAAGTCATGTGGTGTTTTTTGCGCAATATTAAAATAACTTTTTAGGGGTGAAAATTTTTTTCAGAAAAAGCCTTGGTGAGGATCTTGTGACACCTGCTGTCCACCCAGCCAGCTTATGAACTCGAGCCCGAGAAGCGTTGCTTTCTCACACCCCTTTCACGTCGGCAGACGGTGGAATTGCGGCTTTAATCCTCAGCTAAATCCAAGACTAATGACGGGATTAAAGCCACTGTCCGGCTGCTCTCTCAAGGTCCCTGCAAGAGAGCTGCACTTCGGGCTTGATAACTGAACAGTTTGTATGCAGACACCAGAAACCTCTGGAGGTGCTGGAGGGAGGGGCCACAGCTGCTGATGGTTAAGATGGGCTCACGTCTTCCCAGAAGTTCTATGTCCCAATCCACTATATTAATGTCCTTGAGATCATACAAAATGGGGCCCCTACCATACCTGAGATGCTTGGGCTGTTTTTTTTTTTTTTTTTTTTAAGGAGGCTTCAGATACTGTGTGTGTGTGTCTGTGTGTGTGGGCATTGGCATATATATGAGGAGGGAACCAGGTCTTTTAACCTTGCTGGGACCTTTTTTTGGTTCTGGAAGTTTTGTATTTTGTTTGGTTACTTGTGGTTAAGTTTAGGGTGGGTACGGGTTAGTGGTGTCAATGCTGGGATTGGGGTTATACCCAAAGATATAGATACTGACTGGGTGTGGGATGAAGCGGAATGCAGCAGGGCTGTCATGGACCTGGGGGTCTGGGGGGGTTATCAGTCTGCTGGAGAGATGCTGTTTGAACACTGTGGTCCAGCTGCAAGATTGCAAGGTCACAAGATCACAGGGAGGATTCTCCGTCCTCCCGCGAGGGGCATTTTGCACCTCTGAGGTCAGGAGATTTCGGAGCAGCCTGTGAGGTCTGAGTGATGGCCTACAGTCGTATAACTGTGGGGTCTGTTCAGGGCTGCCACACGCTGGAGCCCTTGAAAGTATGATCGTGCACGGCCTCCAACCCAGACTAATCCAACAATGTCCCAAATTTTTAGGTCCCCTGTCACTCATGGGCCCTTTGGAATCGTCCTAACCCCCCTCCCTCACCCCCCGCTCTTCTCCTTTACAACACCCCTGTGTCTATATGGAGTTTACCTTTAGCAGGGGGTAGATATGGGTTTGACTGATGTTGAATTACCAAAACTGAGTACGTGTATATGCATAAAATGAATGAAATGCTGCTCTTGTAAAAAAAAAAAAAAAAAAAAATTGAATATCTGAAAATAATCATTGGAATGTACTTGTACATCGATCATCCTGCCCTAAAACTATTTTTTTTTTTTTCCCTCTCAATATTGTACGACCTTCAGGATGCTCTTGCGTGACTTTTGTCACTGCACTATGTCAAAAGAGCGATATCAGTGCAGAGCAGGCTTGAATTGGCCTATCTGTGGAAGATTGCCTCTGTTTTTAGCTGTTTCACTGGTGTGAATTGATAGACTTGTTTAAAGAGAGGCCTGGGTTGTCTCAGCGAAGCAGACGGTAGGATTACACTGCTGAAGCCACCTTGGACCATGATGGTCTTTTTCTCAGCACGGTGTTTTGGTTGAAGAAAGGAGGGCACCTTAAGATGGCCAGGCGGTGGGGCTTGAGCCCGGGCTTAGCAGTAATCCTCCAGCTGGCATCGTTTAGCTCTCCGTGTCACTTTGCAAACAGATTCTCTCTATCTTTTTTCTTTCGCTTCTTTTCCTTTTTCCCCGCTCTCTCTCTCTGTCATTTACTACTTTGTCAGCTGTTGGGAGTCTCATAAATATCCTTGATTGTTAATCTCATCACGAAATGTGTGCCCACGCCCATGCATAAAAACTGGTCAAATCTTAATGCTGTGCCCTTTGGGTCTGGCACATTTGTTTGCCTGGGGGTGTAGCGTTGATAAAAATGTACCTGGTCACTGAAGGTAGGAAAGCTGGGGGAGACTTTACGCTATTAGAAAACCAGCTAATAGTGATTAATACTGTACGGTGTAAAAAAAAACACGAAGCTGAACTAAGTTATAATAAGGTTTGTGCATAATATAATACATCCTGTTAATTTCCCTGCCTCTGTTTAACAAATAGTGATGTTTAACGGCAGAATTATCATGTTCACGGTATATCCGCAGTTCAGGTATTACGAGATGTTTAGTAACCTTTATTTACTTTAAGAATTTCTATTTGAATTTCCCTTCTCACAAAGGCATTTTTTAATTAATTGACAGATGAAAATATCTTGTGGGTGAGATTTAGGTTTCTGTTTATTTCGTTGGGCATCTGCTTTCTCATTTATCCAAATAAACCATATCGTCAGTGTGACTGTTTTATCTCGGCGCTAAGCCCTCGCACTGCAGCAGGAAAGGTGCATCAGGAGCTGTGTGATCTGACCTGCCCCAGGGAGTTCAAAGGTGCACAATGAAATTGCACAGCTGAGGAACATGCTTTGTGTCAGCCTGAGAGCTGCGTCAGTTGTGATTCACTTTTAAAGTTGAATTTCTTGGTTTCAATTCAGTTCTTTGAGGTTGCGGATATTATTGCGGATATTATTCATCCTTTTTTTTTTTTTTTTTTTTTTAAAAGCACAATTGTCACCTAAATTACATCTTCTAAAAACCTTTTGTCTTTCAAAGGGTGGTGAAATTTCTAACTCCTCCTAACCAGGGAATCCAGAATATTAGCCTGCTTTTCAGTACTGTTGCTCCCTACAGTAACTTTGTGTTAAACCAGGAAGTGTTCCGTTACCCTTATTGCCTGCACCTTTGACAGCGCTAATTACTTTGGTAATTAAAGTAATTGGCACTTCAGCTAGTAGCACGTAGTGTCTATACATAGGGCTTTTGCTCCCTGATCCCGCTTCTTGGTAAAGCACTGTTAACGTGCAGATTCCTGGAACTGGAATTAATTTTTAAATTTCTGTTATCCTTTTATACCTACTTCAGAATTTCCACGGTTCATTGAATTTTTGGAATATCATGGAATTTTAAGTCAAGGTTTTTTATTTTATTTTTTTTTTGGGCCAAATCATGGAATATCAGAGAATTTAGTTGTTTGTCGCCATTGATCAAAATGTTGTGTTTTTCATGCAGTATTTTTCCTTATCGGTTTATTGCACGCGGTTCCCATATTGCGTGAGCAGTTGTTATTGGTTACTTGATTTTTCGGCACCCATATATACCCTCCCCGCTTGTCAACAACGGGAAATCACTTCAGTCAAGATTTGCAAGCATACCAGGAAAATGTAAACTGGTAAATAAAACTTACAGATTGAAAATACTGTGGCTGGTTTTTGTTTGCTCAGCACAAAAGCCGCCTGTTTTTCCATCCATCATAGGTCATGGAAATTAAGCTTTTTAGGTAGTGAAAGTCAGGTGATAGGGAGTTTATTTGGCATTTGACTTTGTGTTTTGCTTTCCTTTGTATTGCATATTTCTTCAACACAATCCACTTCACTACACAGTAGTGTGTATGTGACAAAGAAAGCTTGAAAACATGAAGTCATTGATGTGTTTTCCCATATGTTAAAGGCTGTAAAATGGATTTGTGCTTGAGAACTCAGCGATTTTATTGTGCTGAGGTGTTGTACGGCCAGTTCTGACTCTTGATCTTCGTTGCAGGTGAAAGTATCAGTAGAAGAAAACTGTGTGTCATGGCCGCTGCCCTGCAGAGGTGCAGAAATTCCCCATCGTAGCGCAGACACCCTACCATACTCAGGTTGAGCCCCAGAGAACAGCGGGGATGACCACCTCGTACATGAACGGCCACATCGCCGAGTCGGATGCCGAGGGGAGCGGCGGGGGCCCTGCGGAGGGCCTGGAGGAGTCTCAGTGGCACAGGGAGATGCCCGTGGACTGCCCCAGCGATCTGGGGGCGCGCACCCTGCCCGTGAGACGCAGCGCGCAGCTGGAGAGGATCCGCCAGCAGCAGGAGGACATGAGGAGGAGGAGGAAGGAGGAAGAAGGTCGCAGCAAGCAAGAGCTGGATGTCAATTCCTCCATCCGCCTCAAGAAGCTGTCTCAGAATTCTAAAATCGGCATCGACAACCCTACGTTTGATCCGATTGAGGGGCCCGGCGGCACTTTGGGGCAATCGCAAGGTCTGGGAGAAGCCCCCACATTGCTGGGTGAGTTGGAGGCAGTGGGTAATGTTGCTTGAGAAGTTAAAACAAACTTTGAAGTCCTTCAGTGATATTCATGGCCAGTCCTTATACAGAGGAAATCATGCCTAGCAATAACCCAAGAGAGATCTGAGTATGTCTGTCCGTGGTGACAGATGATGCCGTATTTTTGAAAACGAGGTCAGTTGTAGGGGTACTTAACAAAATTTCCTATATGCAGAAACAGTCATTTGGGAAACTGCTATTTTATGGAGGAAAAACGGGTTCTCAGACCTGGAAGAGCGTACATTTTTACTGGAGAATTTGTCTGACCTCATCGTTTAGTGTCTGGCTTTTTTTGGTCTGATGCTCCAGTATGCTTGTGTGATATTCCAGATTCTGGAGTTTGATCAGCAAAAGATCCTGTCATTTGCGGCTTTTTTAATGTACCTCTCTCCCCCCGTATTCTTCAGAAGGCCTGGCTTAGGAGTGTAATCTCTAATCTACAGAAAACTTTAAAAAATGTGACTGGATTGGATTGCAAAGGTCCTTTGTGTGCTCATAGGTATTTCCTTGCACAAAGGACTCGAGATGAGTTTGTCGGTGAGGCGTTCCTGGCTTCCTAAGAACCACTCGCCGCCACCCCTGAGTTTGCGGTGGAAAATCAGTAATGAGGACTTTCAGACAAATATCAGAGGGGGGAGAGCTGCCTTCCCACTAATGAATGCAGGGGAGGTAATGCTGGTGGAATTCCTCAGGGAGGGGGATGAGGACCTGCAGGCTGGTGGGCTAGAGGCTGGGGGTGTGGGGGTGTCAGTTTCAATTAAAAAGCTTTATACGCCGTGCTGACCTGGTAGGCTTTGGCTGTAGGAGGAGTTCACCGTTTCCTGCCGTTCACTCCCTGGCGTCCCTTCTCCTGACGTTCGGTATGTTTAAACCACCCCATACGGGTGTGGGTATGCTGAATGTAAGCTTTTTGGATGGTATCAACAAGAAAAAGTGGGAGTGTCTGTCACTCGAAGAGCTGCCATTGGCCTTTGGTCCTCCTCCTGTCATGAGCTTCTGGACACGTGAGCACAGGCCTTCTCCAGCGAAGACATTATTGGACGCACACTTCTGTAAATCATGGATTCCGGTGCTTAGCGTGGATAGATACCCAGGGAAAGTCTCAGTTACTGGTGATGAATTCATGCTGTGTGGTTCAAGTTGAAGAACTGGTAAGGTCATGATTGCACAATGTTTTGGTGCCTAGTTACTATAAACATACTTCTAGAGTCCATAAGATAATAGTATTAATAGTGTTAATAGTGTTAATAGTATTGCATAACACGTAGGCTGTGTCGGTTCTGTAGTACGTCCGTGACATGGACTGTAATTTGTGTGCCAGGTGCGATTCCCGTGTCAGCTGAGCACGCGTCGTCTTCCATCCCACTGTCCCCCCGCAGATCTCGAGGACCTGCTGATGTCCCTGAAGCAGGTGCAGCACTGCCTGGGCGACACCCAGAGCCAGGAGGATGTGGAGTTGGTACTGCAGCTGGTGCAGAAGACGGACTTCCAGAAGGCCTTCACCATCCATAATGCTGTCGCGCAGCACATGAACCAGGCCAGCCCGCCCTACCCCATCATGGGCCGAGCTCAGACCCTCGTGCAGGAGGTACGGGTGGGGGTGTGGGGGGGATGGGACGGGCAGCCCTGAGGTGGACATCTGATATAACTTTATATGATTAACCTCCGCACCTTGCCTAAGAGTCCCTCCGGGCCATAAATACTTCACATGAGTCATTCGTGTGAAATATGTTAGCCCCATTCATTTAATCTGTCTGACATTAATTGAAAAGATAGAAATATCTCCTGCTCTCGCTTACTATAGGTACATCTTTCATATAATGCCAGTATATGTCCATCTAACAAGCCGGCTAGATTTTATTTGAAACACACCCAGCTTATGGTCAGTAGTGTAATGATGCCTAGACGCCCAGAGTTTCTTTGCAGTAAATGTACTGATGTGAGCGTCATAGTGGCAAACGCAGCCTGTAGAGCAGGGAGGTCCTGTTGCTTGTATGTTCCCCCAAAGTGTCGTCCTCTAATGGCATTTCAAACACCAGTGAAACTGGGTCGCATTCTGAAGTGTAGAAAGTGCAAAAGGTTTGTCTGTCAGATATAGAAGCCCACTGCTACATTAAACCTAAATAGTCACATCACAGGTAATAAATATATTGTTATATTTAATATTATTAAATAATTGTATATTATGTATTCTGCCTTGAAGCCAAGTCCTACCAACACAAATTTTGTTACATGTATGCATAGAATGTGTATTCTATTCTATTCTATTCAAGGTCTTTTAGTAAATGAAACAATGTACAAAGAGAACTACATTTTTATTTTATTGGTTGCGTAAGTTGCATCCATCCATATGTCGTGGTCATGGGGAAAAGTTGGCTCCATTGTATTTTTGATGAGCAGTGCATTCATGAAGAGAAAATGTTTTCACACTGAAGACTGACATTTGTTTGAAGAATGTCTGGAGGATGTAGTTTTGGGTAGGGTCTGTGTTTTTTGCAGTTGTTTATGTCTGATTCTGCAAAACCTGACAATATGTGTACACTGGAAGCCGAAGAAAGCAAAAGTCGGAGAGGAGACCCGTGTAATGTGAGGGTCTGATTTGTGTTCCTCTCATGTACTTTGGCCAATTTTCTTTCAGTTCAGCTGCTTTGCAGTTGCTTGATTGATTGAAGTTGTATTGAATGGCTGTAACAAAGGTGCAGTGTGGTGCAGCTGAGAAACGGCAGGATGCAGGCCCAGAGTGCCAGACACCTGATGACTTCTGAGGAGCAAATGCACCCCTGACTGGCAGCCAGCGATGTTTAATTTACTTCCCCAAGTGTCTTTGCTGTTCACAAATTGGTGAATTCAGTATTTCATCATTTATTTATTGGAATTTTAAGCTATGGCTAAATTTGTGCCTGGGTTACAAAAATAGAACAATGTTTTTGCCAACTCAAGTCTATTTCCCAGCATGCACTGCCTTCATTACGGGAGAGTACCTCTCTAAAGTGACCTACTGTACTGTGGTTTCTTAATGAGTCACAAAAATGGTCCTCTTGTTGTTTCCTGAAATTCATTATGATACAATGGGACACAGAGCTCCTCTTTGTCCAGTCCTCATTAGAGTCTAAGCCCCTGGAGAGTGCATACCCTGCACCATCTGAAAGGAAGTGTGCAGTCGCCCTGACTTTGCTGGGGTGCTTTCTGCTACCTGCGTGTCAGAGTGAGCTCGAGAATGCGCCGCTTCAACCAGCCAGCCAATGAGCACTAAGCAGCTCCACGGTTGGTGGGAAGGAATTTTCCCAAATATTTTGACGATGTTCCACACCATGTGTGTCTGCTGCTTTTCCCCCCTTATATATTATCGGTGATGTGATGGAGAATTCCTTTGACCTAGTGTATCTTAATGTGTTGAAAAACTGGCTTTTTTGCAGTTGTGGAGGCAGCCGCCTGTGGATGTTTTGATTTGTACTTGTGAAGCTCTGTTGATGCGCTGTGGGCCAGCAGGAGGAGATGATGAATGGCGCTGGACTTGGTTTGCGGGGTGTGGAAGCTGCTATGACTTATTACTCGTGCGTGTTTTTTCGGCACAGCAGTGTATTCTTAAGTGAATTTACCCCATGTGACTGGGATTCTTCTCCACCTTCCTCTTGGGTAGATCTCATTCATCCCTGTCATGTGAACTAGCAGTTACAATGTTGCGCTCCCGTTGGCCAGTAAATACTTGGGTAATAAGAAACCCTGAATTTTGCCTAAGGTCCTGTGTTGTTTTTGGCTCTTCATTTTCCCACGAAGCTTTGAGATTATTTTATTTGCCATGCAACCCGGCTGGTGGTATTTGGACTGGTTTCAGCACGAGTGAGTCATCCGGGCACGATGCAGAGAAGAGAGATGCAACATGCAGACATTGACAGCATGACATAAAGGCATATTCAACTTCAACTTCAACTACAAAGTGTAGATCCCGTACAGCCATAGTGGGTAAAACATTAATTGCTTTGCGTGTTTCCAGTGTATAACCAGCAGCCGTGCTTTGTCTTGTGCTCCGTTTCTAACACTCTAGCCTCACCATTTTGCTTCCCGCCTTCTCCTGTGTTGATGTGCCCGCTTTGTCCTACCAGGTCCTGGCCGTGCTGCAGTCCAGCCCGCACAAGGAGAGTCAGGAGCTTAATGTCCTGCTGACCTCGCCGCACCTGCAGGTAAGTTAACCGTTTCTCGCGGGCCGCTGCGAATGCAGAGAGGCCGCAGTCCGCCTCCCTGTCCGTCTGCGGGGTCTTGCTGGTGTGTGGTCTTTGTTCTGGCCTTTTGGCTCACACTCTTGTGTCACTTTTTAACCCGGGTTTTCCGTCCCTCTCTGTAGATTTTACTCTTGACCTTGTTAGAAGCCCAGAATCCTCTGTTTTTAGTGGTCGTGTGTGTATTTGTCCCATTGCCCTCCATGATTGCACTTTCACTGGTCTAACGTAGTTAACCCTGCCAGTAGTTAGTGTGTTATAAACACACAGCTTTGAGACAGACGGTGCAGGAATTTGGCACTTTCGTTTGTCCCGAACGGTTGACCCCCTCGTTAGCTGGGCTGTGGTGTCTTAATGGTTAGGGAAGCTCACTTGTAATTGAAAGATTGCTGGTTCGAATCCCCAACCAGCAAGGCACAGATATTAAATCTGTAACAAAAGCCCTTCCAGAAGTAATGCTACACATCTGTCCTGCTAGCCTTCTCCTACTTAGAAGCATCTGCTCTGGGAGTAGAATGACCATGTAGGTGTAGAATGACCATGTAGGTGTAGAATGACCATATAGGGCTCCTGTTCTGAACCCAAGTTGCGCTGAGGCCTTCAGGTACCCGGTGGCCCTGCATTGGCTGCAGAATGGTGAGACCTGGCCTTCATGTAAATGGTGCCATGCTGGATTCCCATGCTTCTGTTCCAGGCTTTGATGCTGGCTCACGACGGCGTGGCGGAGCAGGAGATGACGCTGGAGCCAATCAGTCCCACCGAGAAGCACGCGGAGATCCTCACGCAGTACGGGGGCGAGACGGTGAAGATCGTGCACCTGGAGAAGGCCAGGGACATCCCCCTGGTGAGAAGATCAGAGGCCCAACTTTTGGTCACCGTCTCTACGATCGCGTGACTTTGGTGCTGACCGTAGCCATGGCCGGCCGCTGTGCTTCCAGGGCGCCACCGTGCGGAACGACATGGACAGCGTGATCATCAGCCGCATCGTGAAAGGCGGGGCGGCAGAGCGCAGTGGCCTCCTCCACGAAGGAGACGAGATCCTGGAGATCAACGGCATCGAGATCCGCGGGAAAGATGTGAATGAGGTCTTCGACATTCTGGTGAGGACGGGCTCCATTGGACACGGTGATTGTGCGAGGCAAAAAATATGTGCTGTACATTTTTACTTAAGCCGTCAAGCAGTCCAGATGAATTGTTTCATAATTTAATTTCAAAATTAGAGGAGCTACTTACCTTCTCTACCTCTATTCCCCTTTTGTGTACAATTTACTGTCTTAAGGCCATGCACTCTGTATCCTGCATTTGCATCTGTACACAGTGTGTATCCACTTACTGCATCCTGCAATTAATGTGTTTGCTGCTTTCATAATTTATATTTTTATATTGTGTTGTTTTATGTGTGACTCTTCTCCTCTGTCTCTCTATTTTATAAAAATGATACGCACAAGAACTCCAATGTACTTGTACTGACCTGTACCTGTGCAAA
>JAODLC010000028.1:11704005-11734727 GCA_026781145.1 Hippopotamyrus pictus
AAAGAGCATCTGTAGCTTGGGAATCCCCTGCAGGGTATCTCCAGTCCAGGTACGCCTGTGCATTAAAGAGCATCTGTGCTTGGGAATCCCCTGCAGGGTATCTCGTGCCCCATGTTTCCCAGACAAAGCTCACTGCGACCCTGTACTAGATAGGAAGTCGTGGAAGACAGACAGATGGACAGAAGTGATTAATGTAAGTGCTACTTTCCCTCCATCCTCGGCATTGTCTTTCGCAGACACGACTCGGAACAGGAGAGACGTGGAGTTCAACGGCAGGGACTATCACTTCGTATCGCGGCAGGCCTTCGAGGCCGATGTGGCTGCCGGAAAGTTCATCGAATCCGGCGAGTTCGAGAAAAACCTCTATGGCACCAGTATCGACTCTGTCCGGCAGCTGATCAACACCGGCAAGATCTGCGTGCTGTGTATACACACACAGGTGGGCGACCCGGGAAATATAGAGAAATACGTTTACCTGCTTTTTTTGGTCCTTGTTAAAATATTTGACCCAGCCTTTAAATCTGTGTTTCATGCAAGACATTTCAGCTATTTGTTTGTAAATGGTTGTTCAAAGCTTATGGGAGTTTTGCTTACATGAAAATGTTAGTAGGAAAAATGAATGGTTCGGAGGTAACCGATTGGATTCTAGGGGAGGTGGGTCCGAGCAGCTAGAGGAGGTGGGAACAACTAATCGCACATCTTGAACATTTTTTCCCACAAGGTCATTTGAAGTAATTTTATTCTTTCTTCATTCCTGTCTTACTCCACACTTCTGCCATTGTCATGCTCAGTCCTTGAAGGTGTTGCGTAGCTCCGACCTCAAGCCCTACATCATCTTCATTGCCCCGCCCTCTCAGGAGCGACTGCGGGCCCTCCTGGCCAAGGACAACAAAAACCCCAAGGTACCCTCCCCCCCCTTTAAAAGGGGGCTTTCTGTTAGACAAGAATGTATAAGGACTATCAGGCATCCAGACTCGAGTATAGGACACACCATGAAGGCAAGTACTTTTAGTAAACATTCACCAATAACGTATTACCTTTTCAATAACCATACCACATAGCAATGTTTTGTCATTGATTCGAAAGTTGCCGTTATTTTCTGTGTGGCGGTGGCCTAATTGTTAGGGAAGCACATTTGTGTTTGAAAGGTTGCCAGCAAGGTACCGCTGAGGTACCCTAAGCAAGGTGCTGGCCCCTCCCCTCTGGGCGCTGAATGAGCTGCAAGCTGCTACGTCACAATGTCACACATGGGGTAGATGTTGAGGACGCGTTTCTTTGTTCTGCTGTGGTGTGTCGTCATTGATAATTAATCACTTTCATAACTTTCAAAATCGTCTACAACATGTTACCCTATTTAGACCCCATGTGCCAGAAAGTCCTTGTGCCATGTTTCTCTCCTAACTTGACATGTACCTTGCCGCTTCCTCCCCAGCCAGAGGAACTAAGGGACATCATTGAGAAGGCCCGGGAAATGGAACAGAACTTTGGGCACCTGTTTGATGCCGCCATCGTGAACGCTGACCAGGACAAAGCCTACCAAGAACTCCTACGCCTCATCAAC
Source organism: Hippopotamyrus pictus (assembly GCA_026781145.1). Classification (NCBI taxonomy): domain Eukaryota; kingdom Metazoa; phylum Chordata; class Actinopteri; order Osteoglossiformes; family Mormyridae; genus Hippopotamyrus; species Hippopotamyrus pictus. Next base: position 11,705,567 of record JAODLC010000028.1, read on the forward strand.
AAGCTGGACACGGAGCCGCAGTGGGTGCCCTCCTCGTGGCTGCGCTGAGACCCCTCCCACTCCCAAAAATCCTGCTGTGGAGACAAGTACCTGCAACGCTGCACCCCCATCTGGGGGAATTAACTGCTGAACCTGTCTGGATCTCTTTCAATAGCACCACCTTCTGGATGATTTTGGAATAATGTATTTCGTTTACACCTGACCCAACTGTCCTTCCTTGCATATTTTAGACCATTTTGTATTCTAATCAGATTTTTTTTTTCCCTCTATTTTATGCTTTTATTTTCCCCTTAATTTAACTATCAACATTCCAAATATTTAGCACTTGGTGACAGATGTTTCTGCTGCTGTCGTGTACTGCTATCCTGAAATATTTATAATTGTAAATATATATTTTTATGAAGTTTGAGTAAGCAGTAATAGGAAGTGTATGTTTAGGGAATCACACTACACACACAGAGCCATGTGTCTTCAGTCGAGATCAAAAGCAATTGCTACCTTTACGCGACGGATGTGTGTCAGGTTTTTTTTTTTTGTTTAATATTTTTCACTTGCATGTTTGCAAGACTCCACTGAATTTTGAAGGATGTCGTCTAGCTGTGGGACTTGGGTGAGACTCGTTCACTTTCCAAGTGCTGAAAGGGATTTATGTCTTTAAAAATGCTTGAGACAAGCTTGAGTACTGAAGAGCCTGTCTCAGCGATGGCTGTCTGTTCGTTAGTGTCTGCTCGTACCCTCGTTTCCACTTTGACTGTCTAACATCGGGTAGCTCTTTTTAATATTCTGTCAACTTCCGAAAAAGAACAGAAAAAACAGTGAATGAATACAGTTACGACTGGAGTCTGAAACTGAAGAAGCAATAATTCTGTGTTTCTGTATTAGTATTTGAGTGCTTCTTGGATCTGGCAGAAGTGTAATAAACAGTATTGTAGAAATCTATTTTGTTAATGGGTGAAATCAGAGTTAATCAGTCTATTGGTGATGTTTCCCCTAGCAATGCGTTAGCCTTTATAGTTCACCAAATATTAGGAGTCTATTAGGATGTTTTTTGAGTCACTTTTCCAGATTTCAGTTATTTCCCCTTTTAAAGCTGAGTGATGTACAACTTTAAAATGGGAAATGTATTTTGGAAGTTGTAGATTTGATTTGAAGAGTACATATGTACACAAGCACAGTTTTGTGAATGTATGTGTGGGGAAAAATTTGCATTAGTGTGCTCTTGAAGTGCGTGCATGCATGCATATGTGTGTGTGTGCGTACGTGCATGTGTGAATGTGTACATGCCAGTACCAGCTGCAGAGAGGCAGTGGTGCTGAAGTGTACTTTAGCTTGGGGGGGGGACTTTCTGTCATTCTCAGCGCATTTGTACTGGTCTGAACAAATTCAGTTCCCATAAAGTTATGTTATGGCGGAATGATATTGTAGACCAGTGGTAGGCAGGCCTGATTTTGTACTGTTAAGCAGCTATGTTTTTGTTTCCGTAAATTCTGACTTGGATCAATTACATTTGTCATGCTGATGTGTGTCCATGTAAACTGTAAATCAGGCGTGTTAGATGTATGCAGGTTTGAAACGTCCTCATTAGTTACACACTTTTGACATTTTTCCATTTTGAACTGCAAAAAAAAAGCAATAAGTCACCAATGAAGTCTGGGCTGTTTTAAAATGAAACCCCGCATAAGTCCCTTAGGTTGTTTGACACTCGTGTTTCCAGTTTTGATGGACTCTGTTCCATAATCTTGCTGCTTTTCCCTGTAAGCATGGCTGACTACCCCACGCGTAGGGGTCCTGCACGCATTGATGTGTAAATCTTAGATATCTTCCTGTACAAATTGCACCACTAGGTTGTCTCATTTCTATTTTTTTTCTTGTCCCACCCCCATCTTCCTCCCTGTCCGTGGTGGAATCACTGGCCTCCCAGGGAGGGAGGGGGGCGTTCAGTCCCTGCCTGTATGTGATGTAGATATGAGCCATTTAACTGGAAGTAGAACTAATGAATGTAAAGAACTGTATTAAATCACTGCTCCTTTTTTTGTATGAAGTAAATTAAAGACCAGAATGATAGTCCTTCACTGCTATTAATTTCTCTTAGCATTTTCTTTTTCTTTCAACGACGTGTGTCTCAAGTCTTTAGCATATCAACCTGTGTGTTTTGCTTTAACCCACTTCTCTGCTTGGATGAAACAAGACAATAGAACCTCATAGAAGCCAAAGGTTCCCCTTTCGGATGATGTTTATCAGTATTCTTTAACAGCCAGCCAGGCTTATTTTACTAATTGGACAGATATTGGCATCATATCCCGAGGTGTTCCCAGGCCAGCCGAGAGACATAGTCCCTCCAGCGTGTCCTGGGTCTTCCCCGGGGCCTCCTCCCAGCAATATAAACACTTGTGGGGAAATTAACTGAGAAGGCCAAAGCGAAGGTTGAGGTCAGTATAATCCAGGTTCCCTTTTTATACATTTGCATACATAGGATTTCCCCCATAGCAAGATTTTATAGACATAACAAACCAATACAGATATACACGTGGTTTTATTTGTGCTGTGTATTCTTTGAGGACAAAATCAGCATCAGAAATCATGGCAGGAATGATACTTGGTTCATGCTACCACGGGGCTTTGTCAGTCACTACTTCAGGAAAGTAGGTAACCTAGTGTGACTATGCAATCTCTTCCTCTGTGGATTTTAACGCGATGATTCAGCAAGATGATTCACGTGATACAGAAGCAAACTGACGAGACACTTCAACAAAAACAAATTGAGTTCTATTAACTCAATTAATATTCAGAAGTTACTAAACCCAGTAATTAAATAGCAAATACAAAGTCTTACATTCTATACATAAACACCCTGAGAAAATCATTAAAGAACTTAATGCTTAACACGATGTCTGATTTTTAATTTTTTTTTTTTTTTTTTACCCTAAAAATATGCAATACAGTTTAGATCCTAGCTGTTGTAAAGTTAAAGGTAATGGTTTGCAAATACTACTTTTAACTATTTCACAAAAACTGAGTAACTTCGTAGTTCCTATTTTCAAAGAATGCACATGAAAACAGCACTTTGATTTGGGTCTTTAAAATACTTCAGGAACCAGACGACAAGCACGAAATCACAGGACCAAAATTGCAGTCTCGCCCTTGGGGAACTGCATTAAGTTTGCACAGGCGAAAATCCACCAACAAAATCAGTAAGGCATGCATGTTATGAATGAACACCAAGCCCATAACAATTGTGCAAATTTTTCAAATAAATACTACAATCTCTACTAATCATTTTTGGTATTCTCAAACATACCTTTAGTACAAAGCTCCATTGTAGCGCTCTTTCCCAAAAGCAATACAGTATATTAATATGTTTTCCCTGCACAATCAAATTACATCAAAGCTTGGATCACACATGGAATGCATTGAGTTTTATAACGACAAAATAACTATGAGGTACTAGATGCAAAAAAGGGATAACTTTCTCCCCAGTACAGACACTCAGGGGCATTAAATAGAGCACGGGTCATGGGGTGCACGGGTCATGGGGTACACATGGCAGCAGACGTTCATTCAAACAGCAGGTCTTCGTCCGCCTCTTCTTTGAACAGGTTTGCAGGTTCAGCTATGGGCCCCAGTTTAGCCAGACGTGCTGCCATCTCCTTTTCTGCTCGCTCTCTGACCTGCTTCTTCTTTTCCTGGATCTTCTTCAGCCTGTTGACAGACTAAAGTCAATAGCGATCTGAAGCAGATGCAGGAAAGCGGGAAGAATGCGGAAGGGATGAAGAGAGCTGGCTTGCCTGTAGAACTCCTCCCGCTCTCTCTCGTCCAGCTCAGAGACGATGTACGTCAGGGTACGCTCGATCCGGGGAATGATTACTATAAACAGACAGACAGGTGAGTGCTGAGGGCAGAGGCAAATGAAGCTAGAATATTCCTTGTTATTTTTCATGTCTGTTTACTTCAGCTGGTAAATTGCTCATGGCTGGAAAGCAAGCTATTAAAATGCTAAATTAGTCTCCTAACGATGAATAAACGTCAGTACGCTGCATTCTGTATCGAATTGAGTTGAATAATGTGAGACTGCTGTTTGTCCAATGGCTTCTCAACATCTCATTTGCTATGTTTTCTGTTGTAGCCTCGTTTCCGGTGAGGGCTTCCTGTCCCCTACAAGGCTTACCGTGCTCGATGGCGTTCACACGACGGTTGGTGATCTTAATGGCCTCATCCAAAGTGACAAATGAAGTCTGAAGATAAATAAGGTATAAAACAGGCACTTTATTCATCCCCCAAGGAGGAAACTTTACATTGACAGGAAACTTGAATGTATTAATAAAATAATAATAGATTTTATTTGTAACGCACTTTACATTTAAAATAAATCTCAAAGTGGCACAAAAGTCATCCTAAAAAAAGTGAAAAAAAAACACATATTCCGCTACACCTTCACATAAAAATACTTTTCAACTGACATATGTAAATGAAGTCATTTTTTTATGTTTGTGTATATGCATAATTGATTAAAACAGATCTATGTTAAATATATGCAAATTCATGGCAGAAATACAGCCTAAAATTGACCACATCCATCTTTGAGTCTTCCATGCAGAAAATGGTTAATTTCAGTATCTATAAAGAAATAAACTCCGGTGGAAAGGAGGGAGGGACGGAACTGAGGCTTCTAACCTGAAGTGAGGCCAGCTCTACTAGCAACTCTACAGCCTTGGCGAAGTTCCTCTTCAGCCTGGCAAGCTGCTCCCCTCCCCTGGCCAGACCAGTCAGCTCGTAGCCTAGGATGAAGGGTTGTTCTTGCAGTTTTGGAACTGCATACCAATTCTATCGTTTTCTTAGATGCCAATAATGTAGCCAGACCATCTCTGTCGCATAGGACGACCTGGATATCAATAGCTTGTAGCCAAAACACTGCAATTTAAAATCTCGAGAGATACGACGATGTTTTTAAACACTGTGCAGCTGTGATGGACTCAAGGTCCTGTGTTACGGCACTTACTGTCCCCTCCTTCCTGATAGTGCTCAAACACCGGCAGGGTAACACCTGTCAAAGCACAACAGCAGAGCAGGTATGTGCTCAAGAGTCAAGTGCTACAAACCTTAGTGATTATGCAACATGAGGGTAAAGTGACAGTGCATATCACCTGCTACATTGTCCTTCTTCGCCCTGACCTTCACCTGCGCCTTATTCACATTCTGGATCACTGTGGCACTGAAAAAAAAGGCCACCACGTGTGATCATTGGTCACATTCAGCGGAACTAAATACTGACAGCCGCATGACGCTTGGAAAATAAGCGTGGAGAGATTTCAAATTCTGCTTCACTTTGCGTTTCACCTGAAATCACCAGCCGCAAACTTCGCTTCGGCCAAAGAGAAGGCCGCCTCCCTCATTACTTCACCCATCAAAGTTTTGGTCTGGAAAGAAACAGGAACAACAGGTACCAAGACGTGTTTTGTCATTGTGCATTAATGTGGGTGGGAGTTCTGGGGGTCTGCCTGCACACCTCGATGATTTTACGGAGTATCTGGCGAAAGCGCATTGACAAGGCATCTGCTTTCTTCTTCAGCAAGTTTCGACCAGTCTGTGCACCTTTCAAACGGGCCTTCATGATGGTTTGTGCCCTGGAACAATAAATTGCAGATTTAGAGATAAAATATCCTTTATAAATATCTGTTATGAAATCCAGTTGATCACCTTTAGATCTTTAAGTACCTTCTACCTCCTGTATGTTGCTTTGAAGGAAGAAAAAAAATCATCCGGCAAATAAAGAAAAATTAATCGATCTATCTTTCAACCCTTTATCTTGATCTGGGCCTGGGGTCTATCCCATAATGCACACGGTCAGGTAGAGCCTGGACAGAATGCCTATCCCACGCACGTTATAGGTAACTGAGAAAGGTCAAGAGCCTGGCTTTGGACTGTAAGAGGAAACCTGCGCGACATTAGGAGAACATGTAAACGCTACAGGGCTGTAAAGCAGCGGTGGTAAGTACTGCGCAGCCATAAGTAAACTTCTCATGTTCAATTCTATTAAATGACTTTTGTAACTAGACTTTATTTTTATAATATAAAACACTGAAAACTGTCTCGTGCAATTGCACCGCAAAGTTTTTATTCGTGTTCCCTGGAAATAGTTACTAATTATGATCGCATGGCTTATGCACAATCCTTCCTCTTTCGTTAGGACATGTTTCCAACATAAGGTCATCCTAATTACTTTAACTTCATACTTTATAACCTACTAGCCAATACCGATGTAATGACATCGGTTAAGTCAATATAGATTTTAAAATGTAGTGCACAAGGGAAACGCTCACATGGCAGCTACTAATTAAACAAAATACTACCGATTGAATAAATAAGATTTACTCACATTCGAGATGGAAATACCTCGATCCTGTCTTTTCCTGACATTTTCAATGCAGTAAAACAATATCTAACAGTCAGACCTCGAAGAGTTAAACGACTGAACTAAAATGGGAAGCTTTTCATACGATTATGACCGATGCTCTGTTTTACTGCCGATTAGTGTAAGAAGCAGTTATTCGGAACACCGACCGTTACAGACAGAAATATTACGAGCGAATTCAAGGTACATGCGACCTCTGCAGATCAACACGGCTATCGAGGCGTGATGTGTCACGTGACCGGTCATATGATCTGTCACATGACCTTCAAATAAAATCGGTAGTATGGATACAGTTAAAGGACAGTTATTAATTACATTAGTACTGTCCCGTAACAATAGTATGACGTTTACTGCAGACATGGAGGGGCATAAAAGATAATCAAACCAAAAATAACAGGACGAAAATTTAAAAATCACATGCAAATAATGGAAAATAAAAGGAGTAAAGAGGAAAAAGAAACAAAAAAGGATATCAGTCTCCTTCATTAAATATCTAAATGTGACTGTTCCGAAGATTAAAGTTCTTTCAGTTAAAGTAAAAGGTTTACAGGACTGCGCAAAGTGATGTGGTATGACGCACTACCGTAATACACCGCGTTATTGTACTAACAAAAAACATTTCTTCACCTGACATTAACCAATTTTCAAGAAACGTGGATGACACTTGATTATAATTAGAGATAATTCAAGATATGATAATTTACGATTTATAAAATAATTAAGTATTTTTTGAGGATCATCTGTTTCAAATGTAGGAAATTTAATTAAGCACCCAAAAATCTCATTACAGTTCACTTGAAATAAAATAAAATTCGTATGTTTAATAACAACAGTCAATTTTAATGGTAGGAAGATGAAAGACCAGACAAAGTTCATAGGTGCTTCAATGTATTCGTAACAAGGATTAATAGAATAAAACCGTAACATTCACACATCGAGGATCCACAACATAATGCAGGGTTGCCAACTTTGGTCAGCTGGATGGCGTGAGATTTCAGTTCAAGACAAGTCTGTACACGCATTTATATCTATGTATGAGTTTTATTACTTTTTATTACCTTGTAAAACGTCTGTAGGGTTTGCAAACTACCCCAATGTTTTGATACAACTAATTTTAGGTTTATGATGGAATAATATAGATTTGCCGTAAGATTCCTTCCGTAAGCGTGAGAGTCTTAAAGCGTGGATGTCAGGCCACATGCGTGAGGAGCTGCCAGCCCTGACAGTGACAGAGACGGTGAAGCTTGCGGTCTAGGCAGCCGCCTATGTCATCTAATGGGTGGACATGAACTGAGTTCACCTGGGCTCACCTGTTTAATAAGGTAAATTTCTATGGCCGTTATTTACTTGTTTTGTAGAATTCTTCAAAAATGCCCGTCATCAGTCCATTTCCATCCACCAATGCAGTACTGCACTCACACATCAGCTTTTTAAATGTGATAACAAGAGGACTTTATAAAGCTAGCAGTACTGGGCAAATCAGACACACGCCACTTTAGACTCTCCTTCCAATGAATTATTACACATTGATGTGACGAACGCAATCCGCATGTTGAAATGTAACTTTACAAATCGCAGAGTACTGACAGCTCAAACAGATGAGTAACCTTAGCTATATTACTGGTTTTACCAGTCCTGCGAGGACTTGTTGCTTACTGTCTGTCTGCTTACCGAGCGCTGTCCCCGGAGCTTTGGGCGCCCTGCTCTGTGGTTCCCGATCCGAGGGCGCTGATATCCCAGCGTCTGTCTTCGCCAAGATCCTCTCCGGCATTTCTACCTTTGCTTCCCTCCCCGACCTCTGATGCTCTGATTTGGCAACCTGTTCGATTTGCATCTGGGTCCCTTGTTCCGAATATTTTATTATAGGTAAAGGGTACCCCCCATACCTCGGCATATTTAATCATACATAACTTTAAAATTAAATGTTATTGACTTTAATACGCATGTTAAAAATAGCATTTTCATCTGGGCAGCAGGGGGTGCAATTGCACCACTGGTTATGCGGCCTATATGAAATTATGGAATCAGATTACTTTTGTAGATGGTAATTTCATTAATATTGGTAGCTTATGAGGAATGACCGGAGTAGGCAGGAGCTGAGAGCCCAAAGATAGTGGCGACTTCGACTCAACTATAACTCTGCTTTGAGGAAAGAATGGCGACCAGAGAAGACCAAGACTTCCAGCAACAACTTTGTGCCTTATGTATTAGCGCTTCAAAAATACGAGACTGTAACCCATTCCGATAACCTTTTAACCAAATAATAGCCAGTTGTACCAATAAATATTCGTAATAAAATTGCACATGTAACAAGAGGACTATGAAGTTGTTGTGCTCCATTATTTTCTAAATCTTATCACAGATTTTCACCTTTGCTTTACTTGTTTCCAATTTGGCACCTAACCCGTTTCACATCCTCATCTATCCTTCCCCATTTTCACACTTAGTCATCCTTTGTCTACAGTTGAAGAGATGGTGATTAGGAGGGGATCCCCTTTCAGTCAAAACACTCCAACATTTATTGTGCCTTAATGATGAACATGCTGACAAAGGTGAACTTGTATTTATTGAATGCTATTCTTATCGAAGTCTATTCTGCAGTGGCAAATCAGAGAGGAAGTCTCACTCAGCATCATCGCTCCATTCAGAGAGAGATTTGAAATGCTGCAGTGTTTCTTGGCTGTGGTGTCACCTGGTTTCTCACTTGATGTCCAAACAAGTAATAAGTAGATCATTTGAGCATAAAGTCCTCCAGTTCTGTTGCTTAATGTATTTCAAATCATTGAAGACCCAGTCTGATAAATATGATCTGCAGGTGTTAGTTTAAATAGATTTGTCTCTTTTTTTGGTCAGTTGTTTTTTTTTTATTATTTATTTATTGCGTTCTAATGCTGCAGTGCAAATAAACAAAATACACATGTTAACATCAAAATATTTATTTCAGATTCAGAGTATTTTCAGTTTCGTGCGGGATATTAATAACCCTCTGAGTGCTTTTGTCAAATAAATTTGGCCTTCGCTGCTTCTGCTGTATATTTTGATGACTGTATGTGTGACCTGTACTAAAGGCAGGTAGAAAAATGTACAGTAATGACCGCAGCAGGGTTAGTCGTTTAGCGGACCACGGCCCGCAGCCAGACCGAAGCACAGTGTAATCCTGACAGTACGATCGATTGCTATCCTCCCCACTCGATGAACTGCTCAAGCAGTGGACCTTGGCTTTGTACAGCTGATGGAATTTGGACCTTGGGGTGAAACAATCAACCCCTGACCAATAGGATATATTGACAAATAAACATAGGGATGATGCATTGACCCATGTGATGCAAAATCTTCTTGGTAGTCTACCTTTGGTAGTCTTCAGTACACACTACGAGCATCCTATATATAACAAATTTAAAACAAGAAAGCGATCATTAAATACCATGTATAATGTCAATATGTAATATTTAAAACTATTTCATTAGACAGGTTGGCGCTAATGCGATGCATATTATACTTTTATACTTTATAGGGCTCTTGTCCATACTGTGATGACATGCATTGTAATTAAAAATAATGCTATATTAGTTGCTTGCGTGGTTTGTTGTTCTTACAGCTACCTATGCTAAACTACGGAGCCCCTTAGCTGTCACGGTAGAAAAAATATTTCGTCCAAATAGTTCTCTACGATTTTCTAACAGTAAGTGATACTTTCATTGCTACTGGTGTATATGTTTAACTGCTTTGTGCACTGACACTGTCATACAGGACAGCAGAATCCAGGCAGCAACATCACTCAACAGTTTATGAAGACTTTGGACAGTGTTGCTGACAATGGCAAATGTGTAATGTTTTGCCATATATTGTTATACTGTTTGAAGTTACAATGCATTTTTTATATCTAAAATGAATTCTTACATTGTTCCAGCTAATCAGCTGATAGTTATGTTTTTTTTTTATTTTTAGTTTCAGGACTGATACTTATTTTTTGCATAATTACTGTTTAAAACATTTTATTCAATTCAATTTCAGGTGCCCATGCTTTTGTTCAGCTAGTTATGGAGCTTAGAGTCCATAAATTATAAGCTGGGAACTCCACCGATTTCATCGTTTATATCATATCAGTCTAAGTGTCATACAAGTTGGGACCCTTTGGCGAATATGCCCTCCCGTTAAGGCGCCTCGATCTCCACCTCTCTGTCCCTTCTGGGTCCAATGTTAAAAGAATCAGGCGTACATCTTCCTTCTGAGCACGAAGTCCATTTACTTTGCATTTACTGTGCATTCACCGGTAACCACGAAGAGCTCCAGAACCCTGTAGCTGACTTTTTATGAACTGTATGACATCTGCAGTTTTAAAGTTTTTGCGTCTGAACTGTCCGTTTTTCCGAGTGTTGCCAACATCACAATGTTGTTCTTAACAGCCAAAACCCAAAGAATGTCAGTATATTTCAGTCCAGTATCAAAATAAGACTGTATATTAAATCGAAACGTTCCATGACCCTGTGTCCATGAATTATCTATATGGCAGCAATACATAATTCGAGCGCACGATTTACTAATTCGAGGGTACGATTTACTAAATCGTGCGCACGATTTAGTAATTCCAGGGTACGATTTAGTAAACTGAGGGAGTTCGGTAAAATTGGAAAGACATTGACAGATTCGAACTTCGCGGCTCAATAAATCTTAAACAAAACGTTCTTAGAACACAGTATACGGGTCTATTCAACAGCGGTAAGGTAGACAATGAGTTATACAACCGGATTTTCGTCCAACCAATATGTATTTAAGGAAATACGGATAACATTACTCCCTCATAGGGAGCACCGAACGAAATAATATTTTTTTTCTACCGTGACAGCTAAGGGGCATAGGTAGCTGTAAGAACAACAAACCACACAAGCAGCTAATATAGCATTACACTTTCCAAAAACAGAAAAAGTGAGAGACAATTGGACTGTTATTTTACCTGCTAGTACATCCTGAATTTTAATAATAATTAATTAAAGAAATTAGCACAAATGAGCAAGATTTTTTAGATATTGAACCTGAGTCTCTTTGCATCAGAAAAAACCATAAACAATACTCTAAGCTCCATAACCAGCTGAACAAAAGCGACACTGGACAATTTAGAGATGTCAATTATCGACATGTCATTAGACTGATAGAGGAAACCCACACATCCTGGCTCAGAGCATGCAAGCCCCGCACAAAAAGTGTGAGACAGGACTGAAAGCCCCACCTCTGGGCATGTCAGCTGGTTGTGGGTCCCACGGAGCCACCGTGCTGCCTGAATGCATTCGGTTTCCATTGCTCACAGTGACAGAGCAGAAGCTTCCAATGTACAAAATTTCAGCCCATCTAACATAGTAACAATGGGAAATAATACTTAGTCCCCCACTATATGACATGTCAGCCACGTGTGCTCATACCTACCCCTATTCACTCACGCCTCCTAGTCTCATCTGTAAATTTTGACTGCATGTTTTCCCCGCTCCTTCCCTCTTTGTCGACGAGTCCCCCATACCAATTCTTGCACTGTACTATATCAGCAGCATCACGCCCCTTGTCCTGGCTGCTCTGCTACTCTGTGGCTTCTTGCTGAAACACAGCAGTGTCACCATGCCAACCAACAAAAGCATTAAGGGCTTCTTTCCAAGGCGTAAGCCACAGTGTGTCCTGCCCCAAGTTTTTTTTTATTATTATTTCTTTTGATCTGTTTTTTAAGCATTTCTTTCTTTAATGGTCATCAGTGATTGCTATGTAGAGTTTTGGGGTAGGTAAATAGTTACAGAAATTAGCAATTTTCAAAGAATTATACAGTAGATTATAATGACTAATAATTAGTTGTTGTATATATAAGACTGATTTATCAAATCATAAATTCACTACATTGTATTGAAGTTAGTTTATAAATTCAGATCTTTTAGAAATCACAAAAAAATTTAGTTTATTCATAATATGATTGATGCGTACATGTAATGGCTATTCAGAATTACAGACATTATAATTTAGTAGAGGGTGGCATGGTGGTGCAGTGGTTAGCGCTGTGGAGTTTGCATGTTCTCCCCGTGTCGTCGTGGGGTTTCCTCCGGATACTCCGGTTTCCCCCCCACCGTCCAAAGAGGCTGATTGGAGTTGCTAAATTGCCCATATGTGTGAGTGTGCCCTGCGATGGGCTGGCCCCCCGTCCAGCGTAGTTCCCTGCCTCGTGCCCATTGCCTCCGGGATAGGTTCCGGACCCCCGTGACCTAGGATAAGCGGGTTGGAAAATGGATGGATGGAAAATTTAGTAGTCTGTAACTATACTGGGCTGCTAAGGGGTTTAAAGATGGATGGATGGAAATTTGACAGGTTTGGAAGTAAAACCTATTTCTGAATTTCCCATGTCCAATAATACTGCGCCTCTGGTCATGCGAAATTATACCCTCAAAATTGGCTTGTTAATATGTTATAATTTTGCATGACGCGCATGAAAGCGGGTTTAGATTAGAAGCCTGGAAATTTTTTATAAATACAGATTCGATTGTCCACACTAACGTATGTTGTTGCAAGATGTTATCCTTCATTAAAAATTGTTCTTTTTTTAGACCGCTAACTCCCGTCTGAGCAGAGAAATGCTGCCCCTTTAAATTGTGGCGGACAGCCCCTGCCATCAATGGTTCGGAGACCCCGTGTTAACACTCTGAGGGGACCCAAGATGGCGGAATACTGACTGACGGAATTGAAATAATCAAAATAAACCGTTCGGGAAGAAATAGAAACGGCGGGCATATGTAAAACGTTTTGTAAAAAAATACGGAATTATTGCGCTGCTTTGACATCTAAATTTTGAGATGGTAGTATAATAGCAAGAAGAGGCTCGTCCCTCCGCGGCTCGAGCCCAGGACAGAACAACATGGCGGAACATACGGGCAAGATATAAATAATAAAGAATATATATGTTGCTAGCAAGTTACGTACAGGCATTTGGTTAAGTACCAGGCGGAAATTTTGAATGCATCTATTAACTTAAGAAAATTGCAGTTAGTTTCTTATAGGTTTGTTCTGACGTTTACAGGACAATGAGAAACAGGCAGTTGCGGGTAGCCGAAAACACCATTTATCTTGTGGTGCTCTGATGATTCTTATCCTTTTTTTCAAGTTTTTCTGTGAACTAAGATTAGGTACTGTGCGCCAAGTGTTCAGTAGTAGTCCGACTACAAATAGTCTTGCTTTATTTCCGAGGTTTGTTTCTTTGCCGTTGTGAAACGAAAGGGTCATATTCACTTTACAACAGCGCCTGAATGTAATAATGGCGAGAGCGCCACAAATAAGGAGGCCTAGTTAGCTGCTCCTCCCGCACGAAGCCACCATCCTTGCAAACTTCTTGTGATGTGTTGGCCATTGAAGTGAGGACTGCTGTTTCCCTACAGGACTTCGGTAGGCATTCTCGGAAAGGCGAGATTTTGAGGGTGGGAGGTGTCGAGTTCGGGTTTTCGGGTGTAAACAGGCGGGAGGGCTTGCAGCATGACGGACACTCGGCGACGAGTGAAGGTTTACACCCTGAATGAAGAGCGGCAGTGGGACGACCGGGGCACCGGCCATGTGTCGTCCGGCTACGTCGACCGGCTGAAAGGAACGTCCCTGCTGGTACGCGCCGAAAGCGACGGTAAGTTCTGCTTCTGTCTCTCTTTTTGCCCAAGAGAGAAAGGACGACACGACCAATTCTTATAGTTAACAAGCAGTTAGGCTACTTCTACACCAGTTTCGAACGCATAGATAACCGTTTGTTTTATTTTGCTAAATGGATTGATATTGCCTGTTGCCTCGTTCGATTTGATACTGTTTCTTAATGAGTAAAAGTTACAACCCGCTGACAGTAAAATTGGTGGACGGTTGACCTTTTTTTTTTTTTTTTACCGCTCCGGGTAATTAGGTTTGTTTTTATTATAAGCTTAAGGTACTGAGGTGTGTGTTTTTCTTAGGTAGGCAGCACTGAATTCTCTTCAGTAAATACTGATTTAATGTTTGTCGGGAGGAACCTTGGACTTTTTCAATGAAACCCATCATCTTTTCTATACCAAGTGTATTTGCATGAGTGACATTCAAAGGTGCTGGACATTGAGTCTCACAGGTTAATAGCCGTCCATTATTTTATACTTTAACAACCAATCTATAAATTAAATACATGAAACAAAGTATTAAGTTCCCGATTAATGTTCTGTAATTGAACAGACTCCTGTTTAAATACCTTTATTTACGTAGAACAGTACTAATGAGTTAATATGTGTAAATTGGTAACTGGTGATGCAGCTTGCTGTGGTCTTGGTCTAGACTTTGATATTCTAGACCTGGAACAATGATTGGTAGGGACAATTGGAATCTAGGTTGTTTTGACTTGTAAATATGTTTTTGTTGTAGTGTCTGTCTGGTTATTTCACAATAAAGTGAAGTGTCTGGTGTGCTGATTGTATATTTGTAAAACAGTAATAGTAAATGATTTTTGTTATCTTATTTTGTTTTCTCCCTCATTTACCTCCACTTTAGACTGTCAGAACACTTGCATTCCTGTGAGGTTTTTTTATGTTTGCAGAAGACAAAGAGCAAGCAGTATTGGTAGTTTTTAATTGAGTATGGGTATAGTTCATTATTTACCATTTCGTTCTTTAACGCATTTGAAGGTCATTGCATATTTTGCACAACAGTACCAGTTTCATTTTGTGACGTGTATATATGTATTTTTTTGCAGGCTCTCTTCTTCTGGAGTCAAAAATAAATCCTAACACTGCATACCAGAAACAGCAGGTTAGTATTGCAGTGGCTCAGTAGGACATTGCTGTCACTGAATGAATATCATACTTGAGAATAAGGTTTTATCTGTGGACTTTTCCTTTTTTAAATTATATTTTATGTTAAATTACAGGCGTCTCTGGTTTTAATGGTAATTGAAATATTTTGCACGTTAATTTCATACCTATATTCAAATGTATTAATTCTCCAGTTACTGTTCCAGTGCCCTGAGTTTAACACCCTGATAGCAGACATGATTGTCTTTTCTGACTTACACAATTTGGATTTCCTTAGGACACATTAATAGTGTGGTCTGAGGCGGAGAACTACGACTTGGCTCTTAGCTTTCAGGAGAAGGCAGGGTGTGATGAAATATGGGAGAAAATATGCCAGGTAAGAGGCACCTTTAATTGTCGTTTTGTCCCCTTCTCTTGTACTGTGTGTGTAGTTCAGAGTTTCCAGTTGTTAATTTGCCCTTAAAAGTATTGTCTTTGAATTTCTACACATTATTCACCCTGTAGCAAATCTTTAATGTATGACTTTAAACTTCACAATGTATAGGCTGCAATTAGCAGCCTAATGCACAAAATAACCCCATTTGCACATGTCCGTGAATTTGAAGTCGGAATTAGGGGCATTTTAATTAATCGGGTAGTTTTTGCATTTATGTTACAGGTCCAAGGGAAAGATCCATCAGTGGACATCACCCAGGACCTTGTGGATGAGTCTGAGGAGGAGCGCTTTGAGGACATGTCATCACCAGGCCTTGAGCTGCCACCTTGTGAGCTGAACCGGCTGGAGGAGGTGGCAGAGCTTGTGGCGTCCTCACTGCCCTCACCTCTGCGCCGCGAGAAGTTGGCCCTGGCCGTGGAGAATGAGGGCTACATCAAGAAGCTCCTGGAGCTCTTCCATGTCTGCGAGGACCTGGAGAACCACGAGGGGCTGCACCACCTCTATGAAATCATAAAGGGAATCTTTCTGTTAAACAGAACAGCACTTTTTGAAGTAATGTTCTCAGAGGAATGTATCATGGACGTGATTGGGTGTCTGGAGTTTGACCCCTCCCTGCCCCAGCCCAGAAGGCACAGGGAGTTCCTGACTAAGACTGCCAAGTTCAAGGAGGTCATCCCAATTTCAGACCCTGAACTTAAGCAGAAAATTCACCAGACATACCGAGTACAGTACATTCAGGACATGGTCCTGCCCACCCCATCTGTCTTTGAGGAAAACATGCTGTCCACTCTCCACTCTTTTATCTTTTTTAATAAAGTGGAAATTGTGGGAATGTTACAGGTAAGTGCCCCTCACTCATTGTGCAGTGTTAAAGTAATACTGTGGTGCTGTGTGTTACTGTAGTACTGTTTTTCTACTCTTGTCAAATTAAAGATGTTTTATAGCTAAGTGGTAGTAGACTGGAAATGTGGCGTCTGTTCTGTTGTGTATGTAGTGAAATACCAGTTTTAAACATTGCTGTGCTATTAGATTACAAAGATTGCATCATAAAGGAAGTATTTTCCAAATTTCTAAATCCTGGCTAGTCAATACCTGTCATTTTTGTGCACCATATGAAATAATAGATCGTCATGCAAATCTGACTAGTGAGAGCAGAGTTCACATAAAGGCCATATTATGTTTGTATTTAGTATTACAGAATTCTGGAAATGCAAATACACCAGAACATAGGATGTGTTACATGCTCTGAAAGTGCACTGAAAGGCTACTTAATTTTAAAACACAAATTTCTAATTCATATTTATTATCTTCTCATAGGTTATTAATACTGTTGCTATATACACGACCCAAGTGTAGCCTTTTGGGATGTTTCGCGTTCAGTTCCGGGTGGTTCTAAATAAGCAATCTGGGTTCAGTTGAGCTTCCATTTGAAGATTTATACATGCCTTTCTTTAAATTTTTTTTTTTTTTTTTTTTTTTAAATGTATTCCTTGTTTTTTAGTGTTTTGTATATCAGTAGTACTGTTCTAAAGATGAGCTATCTGTTGAGATGGTTGCACTTGAAGAGTTTGAGAAAAACACAATACCCTTTAAAATAACAGTAATCTGAATGAGCTTTTATATGTGAGAATCCTGTAATTCGTTCATTCATAACTGATGTTATTCTTGTCATTCAGCTTATTTCCTTATTTTTATTCCTGTTATCAGCTCTCTTGTTTCCCAGACCATTGTGTTTAAGGTACTTATGTAGTTAGTGAATGTAAAGTTCTTGCATCAGAAACTCACTCATTTTTTTGTTACCTTACATATTGTCAGTATGGCGCGAGTCTCATGTATGTGATCAGTAGTGATCATTTACATTTTAATGATATATAGCTGATGGGTTAATGTGTATCTATTCCAGTAATACTTTCAATTGGCTCTTTTTCTGTATTTGATACTTTTAAGACCTCTGAGGTAACTTATGCACTACTTTGCTCTTCATGCACAACCAACCAAACATTTGGTGACTGCTAGAAATAGCAGTGTAGTGTGTGCTTAAGACTGCATCTCAGTTTGTTGTCCTGAAGCTTGTTTCAAATGTTCTCGTGTACTGTGTAGTACTATGAAAGGTATTTGACAATATTGGTATCTGGGATTGATTGATTGATTTATCCTAAACTACCTAACTGCTATTTTGTACATTTATCATTGTATGTGTCAAATGACTATTGCCTCTTGTGCCATCAGGACGATGAAAAGTTCTTAACAGACCTATTTGCACAACTAACTGATGAAGCGACAGATGACGACAAAAGACACGAGCTGGTAATGCATCTGCATCAGAAATGCCCAGATCTCCAGAACACTGCAGTTTGATTACAGTTCTATATAGCAGTACCGTTAATTTTGCTGTATTCCCTATTGGACGGAGGAAATATGTTAGATATATTGATATTCTTTTGCTTTGCAGGTAAATTTCCTAAAGGAATTTTGTGCATTTTCACAAACACTGCAACCTCAAAACAGAGATGCCTTCTTCAAAACCTTGTCAAATATGGGCATCCTACCAGCACTAGAAGTTATATTGGTAAGCCAGAATGATGCTCACCTTGGGTATGGTCCAGATGCCCTGGCATTATTGGCAACGTATTTGCTCAGTGTTCAGGATGAAGCTCTCAGTGAATGAAATACCACATTGTCTAGTTGTGGCAAATGTTCTGTTTGCTGTTCTGGCTCTGAAATTCATCTTGGGAATGATGTCAATTTGTTGGCAACTGGCAGGGAATGGATGATCCCCAGGTGCGGAGTGCAGCCACTGACATCTTCTCCTATCTGGTGGAGTACAACCCTTCCATGGTACGGGAGTTTGTGATGCAGGAGTCTCAACAGAATGATGATGTGAGTAACCCAGCATCCCTGGCAGTTTGATTAATTATATTCTATTTCGTTTGAAATGGTGACTGGTTTTACTTTATGTCCCATGCTAAAAGATAAACATGAGCATATGGAGGGTAACCCTTAATGCTCAGATTTATTGCTGGGCTCTTGATTGTTGCAAGTAGTGATCATGAGCACCACCTGCATGGCTGTAAAACCATGCTGGACGTTGTGGTCTTTGCTGTTTATCACCTCTGATACCGAAAATGCTTCCTTGAAAAGGATATCCAAACTCAATCCTGCATATGGATTTATAAACTGTTTTTTTTTTGTTTCATTATAAATAATAAAAAAGGATTTAGGATGCACATCTCTCAAAACATTTGAATTCTAGTAACAATCTGTCTCCGAATTATCCAAGGAACCTGGAGCCTTTCCTAGATAGCAAAGGGCACAAGGCAAGGGAGCACCTTTGATGGAATGCCAGTCCATCACTAGGCACACTTACGCACGCGCGCATTTGAACACTCCGGGAAAATTAAAGACAGTGGTTCGGCTAAGCTAGGATATTTTCCCCGTTAATTGTCAGTAAGAAGAATCGTTAAGAGTTAAGATGCTGCGCAGTGTGTATGCGCTCGTGCTGGTGACCTTCATGTAAACTAATGGGCATTTATGGTTGCGCAATATCACATCACACCCATGACGCACGTGCAGGAAACACCAAGGCTCTCGATGACGGCCGTAGGCATTTCTCCGGACTCTGGCTTTTTGGCACTATGCCGATTTTTATGGTGAGGTGTACTGTGATGCCTCGTACTTGGTAATCCGATTAGGAAATCGTGGGCGAAGTAAACGTCCGTATAGCACCGAAGAGCCCAGACAAATGTTTATACTCATCATCCGAAGTCCTGGTGATTATTGCGATTGTGCCATTATATCGTGGTGTGATATCGTCCAGCCCTACTGGCATTATGAAATTCAGTGCCGTCAACGCTTATGCATGCACATTAAGCGATGTTAACTTCAACATTGTGTTGCTAGCCATTATGATATTGTTGCAATATGCGTCTTAGGACATACTTCTGATCAACCTCATTATCGAACACATGATCTGTGATACGGATCCGGAGCTGGGCGGCGCTGTGCAGCTGATGGGCTTGTTGCGTACGCTGGTGGACCCAGAGAACATGCTGGCCACCGCCAATGTGAGTGATATTGCCCTTGTAAATAAGCTTTGAGTCACGCGGGAAACTTTTTAACAAGGGTTGTTTCTAAGGTGATGACTTGTGTTTTATACTTCCTATAGAAAACTGAGAAAACAGAATTTCTGAGCTTCTTCTACAAACACTGCATGCATGTTCTCTCAGCGCCGTTACTGGCTAACACCACAGATGAGAAGCCCGGCAAAGGTGAGGCACACTGCCTTTGCTTTGGAGACCTGCGAGTGACTTTGCAATCGAATGTCTTCGTGGACCATTTACTTGGAGTGCTAATTGCATTTGTAATACGTAATACCGTAGCAATCAAAATGTTGTTATTTAAAATCAGTCTATTCAAAAGTACTTGCCTAAGGTCCCTCCACTTAAAGCAAATAAGCTCCAAGAAATGTCACAGGTCAAGCATTTTGCCAAAATCTTGATTGTAAGAAGAGGTTAAAAAAAGCATGTATACAGCTCTGGGAAAAATGTAGAGACCGCTCCATATTTTTTAAGTATTTGCATCATTAAATCCTGGTTTAATCTTGGTTCTGCTGGCAGAAGGCTTGCTTTGAAATTTGAAACTCGAAATTTCTAAGACGGCAGTACACAAGAACAAGGTGAAGCAGGAGACGCTGGCAGTGACAAAAAAAAAAAAGACAGTTTAAGGGCAGAAGCAACTTTTTAATCACAGAGATGACTGTTCACTTATCCAGCAGTGCCTCATAAATCAGACGATGACCTCAAGTGACCTTCAGAAAGAAAGGTAAACGTTAAGGGGTGTGAAGTGCACTGCTAGGACAGTCCATATCAGGCTCCTAGAAGCAGGACTGAAGACCATAAAGCAAGACAGAAGCCCTTCATCAGTGAGAACCAGGGAAGAACCAGGCTGCAGGTTACTGTGTGTATATGTGTGTGTGTGTGTGTGTGTGTGTGTGTGTGTGTGTGTGTATATATATATATATATTGTATAGAAGTATACCCGTAAATTGAGAAATCAGTGAAACTAAATTTTGCCGTGGTTTCTTAATTTTTTCCAGAGCTGTATATATTTTTGGGAAAAGTACAAGCAACTCCTTAGAATGAAATGGTGAATGTAGCAACTAATGCATTAACTCCTGAGTCACCTGATGCCCTGTCATAGAAATTAACAGGATATGAATCATGATAAATAACTGGAGATACATACAATTCACATATCGTGAAACTTTAAACATGCTGACATGGTTTTTACTATGCTGCTGTTCATGATTACAGCCTGCTGAGCAGGCAGGAGCTCTTGCTAGCGAGGATTGTGGCTTTCCATTGTAAGCCACTATGCATTTTAATTCAGCTTGCTGGAGATTCCCTGCTGCACAGTTTCTAGCATACTTTGCATGTGAAGGAACAATACCTTCAGTACTAAGAATATCATATATCTTGTCCACGCCGCGTCCAGATGACTTCCAGACATCCCAGCTGTTGGCGCTGATCTTAGAGCTGCTGACGTTCTGCGTGGAGCACCACACCTATCACATCAAGAACTACATCATCAACAAGGACATCCTACGCAGGGTGCTGGTGCTTATGTCTTCACGCCATGCCTTTCTCGCACTCTGTGAGTTGAAGAATGAACTGAAATAGAACTGGTGAATCTGCATAGGTAGAAGATAAAACTAAGGATTTTCTGTTATTTGGTCTATTTCTTTTCTTTAAGCAAGAGAGTATTGGTTTAAATATTTAGAAATGTAACTGGGTATTCGTCTTGCCTGATCAAGTTTCCAAACAATTTCAATACTTGTGTGTGTGCGTGTGTGTGTTGTATTTTTACATATATAGGTGCACTTCGTTTCATGCGGAAAATAATTGGACTAAAGGATGAATTTTACAATCGCTACATCATGAGGAATTTTTTGTTTGAACCAGTGGTAAAAGCCTTTCTCAACAATGGATCTCGTTACAACCTTATGAACTCCGCCATAATTGAAATGTTCGAGTATCTCAGAGTGGTAAGTACCTAGCCGACATAACAGTAGATTAAATAGGATACTTTATAGACACTTTATCGGCGCTGAAGTGACAGAATCCTTCCAGAGTTGATATGTCGACGTTAGTGGTGTATCACTGTTGAGACGGGCCTCTTTCCTGCCTCTATTTGGCTGCGGCTGCTGAGAGAGACAAGGAAGGGAGGGACTGTCCGGAAGGGACTAACCCAGCAGAAGAGACTGCACATATTTCTGCAGCATCAGTAGAAATGTAAAAAAATGCAGCACGTCCATGAGCTGCTTACAGTAATACTTCCATAGTAATACTTAGTTTTTGATTTATAAACCATATGTTAAATGTTAAAGAAAATTAAGTAGTTTGGCTGAATGTGAAATAGTGATTATTTAAAACTTGTAATGTGTTGTTTTCCCAGCCCTTTCACTACCCTCTCAGTCACAGAAGTCTCCAATCCCAAATCAGTACTGTATTCTTAGAGTACAATGAACCGAGTTTGTAAAAAATCACAGGGTTAGGAAGATTGTTTAAAGTCTGAAATGCAATGTGATTTTCACATCATTGGCCTAATGTCTAGTAAATGCTGTCTATTTTAAGCAGTATGCTTGCGGCATTTTTCTGTTCCAGGAGGATGTGAAGTCTCTGACTGCTCACGTAATAGAGAACTACTGGAAAGCACTTGAAGACATAGACTATGTTCAGACATTCAAAGGACTCAAACTGCGGTATGAGCAACAGAGAGAGAGGCAGGACAACCCAAAACTGGACAGGTGTGTTGATTTTGGGCTTTGATTTTGGGCTTTGATTTTTTTTTAGTATGCCTTTGTAGTGGAACTGTTAGAGCAGTAGGTCTCAGTCCTGTTCCTGGTCCCCCCCCACCAGCACAGTGTTCTCATTCCAGCCCACGCTGCTTTCAACCTGCCACATTCATTATTAGCCTATTAAGGGCCATATAAGCCTGATTAGTGCGGTGTGTTTCCCAAGGCTGTTATCGTTGTCCCGCCCCCCAAATATCGTTGGTTGTTCTTTCCCATTCATAACTAGTTCTCAGTTTTTCTTTCTAAAAATTATCTTCAGCTGATGTTCTATCATTACAAATCCACCACACCCTTGCTGTTCAACAAAAGGAGTTTTACTTCCAGGAAACAAATTTCTTACACATGGATTTAAAATTATTATTGCCAGCCAACAAAATGCAAGCGTGTGTTTAATTTTGAAACGACTAACCGTACATACTTGCGGCATTTGGCCAACGTATGCATGCAATTGTGACTGGAATGCCTGTCCGTATGATTTCATCTTGTGTATCTCTATCTGTATTTAAATGCTCCACAGTAGTTGCGATAGGTAAGGCTCTGTTTTTGCATTTCCGAAGTATGCGGTCAATTCTGAGAAACCACCGGTACAGACGGGATGCACGCACACTTGAGGATGAAGAGGAGATGTGGTTTAATACAGATGAAGATGACTTGGAAGATGGAGAGGCCATTGTGCCACCTTCCGACAAGACGAAGAGTGACGACGACCTCATGGACCCAATCAGCAAGTTCATGGAGAGGAGAAAATGTATGTCCAACAAACTATGTCTTTTGTCATCAAGGGTTGTCTATATTACTACATGTCTGTCTGTGTGCATGTCCGTCCATCCATCCATCCATCCATTAACTTCCGCTTATCCGAGGTCGGGTCGCGGGGGCAGCAGTCTCGGCAGGGATCTGTGTGCATGTATGTTACAAAAATGTGCAGTTATTGTGCATTAAGCATTTTGATTTAAATGCACGCCAGGTTTAATAGCTTAAGTAATTTTAAGTCTAATACAGCAAGAATTTGCTAATAGAGAGTGATCAATTGGTATTATTTAACGTATGCATGCAATTGTGACTGGAATGCCTGTCCGTATGATTTCATCTTGTGTATTTCTATCTGTATTTAAATGCTCCGCAGTAGTTGCGATAGGTAACGCTCTGTTTTCAGTCAGCTTGCTCATTGAGACCATCCATGGGTAAATCAGTGTGTTCGTCTTTCTGATCTAGTGAAAGACACTGAAGAGAAGGAGGTGTTGGCCAAGTCAAACCTGTCTGGACGTCAGAGCCCCAGCTTCAAGCTGTCCTTCTCCAGTGCCTCCAAAGCCAGCCTCACCAGTTCGTCCTCCGCCAGCCACCACCCCGGGTCGCCCGGGTCGCCCGGGTCGCTGGGCTCTGCTGCCTCGCCCGGCTCACCAGGCTCTGGGGCCAAAAGTCCGACGCCGACAGCGGCCATCACCACCAAGGTCTGAGGCCTCCTTATTTGAGCTGAAGGGGGCAAATAGTGATACTCATCCCTGCTTACTTGCTCCTGTTGAATTTTAAATTGCGCTTTGAGTCTGCAGTAAGGTAGCGTGCATGGTCTCACATCTACTAACTTCTGGGCATCACGACAGGCTTGTCACTAATATTTTAGGCATACTACTAATCTGCTGACCAAAGTGTGGGGTGCAAGTAAACGCCCGTATAGTACTGAAAGCCAGCGTCCGCTCAAATGTCATCTAAAACCCTGGTGATTATTACGCGTGCGGCATATAATCACAATTACATGACGCTGTGATATCGTGCAGCCCTAGTGAAAATGGTTTTATAGCAAAAAGAACGTTAGTGTGTGGTTGAGCGGGCTAAGTCTCTGCCTGTGATGAGGATGGTAGCCAGTTTGAGCCCAGCCTCAGCGGAAGAGCCGCATGTCTGTGGGCCCGTCTGCCCCAGCGTCCTGGACGTCGTGAGATGGCTGAACCTCTCTTGTGATCCCCAAGCTTGCTCTCACCTGCACGTCTGTGTATTTCATGGAGAGCAAGATGGGGTGAAGTGAAAAGAGAATTTCCCCACAAGGATCAATAAAGTATCACTGTTCTGTTCTTCTGTTGTATTCTGAGTTTATCCACTGCAGTTGAGTAGACGAGCAGGGATGTTTTCAGTTTGGATCAACTTGAACTAATATTTTAAGGCAACCTGTTTACAGCTTATCTCTTTTATCCTACTTACAATGAAGTGTGTTCATGGACCGTTTCTTGTTTGACTCAGAGTGGAATCGTGGGGCTGGTGGATTACCCTGACGACGACGAGGAGGAGGATGAAGACACAGAGAACAAAGAGGAGAGTCCTCCACTCTCCAAAAAATCTAAGCTGAGCTCCTAAGAACAACTGGCTCTCGCATGCCTATCCCTGGACTTGAAAGTCTGACGTTCAGGAAACTGTCACTTCCAACAACTCCATAAAAATAAAAAAAAAGGAAAATTTAACTAAACAGATTATAAAAGACTACATTGTTTTTTGGGGGGTTATGAGGTCTAAAAAAAAAAAATTGACCCCCTCACCTAGTTTTCACACTCTGTTCTCTCGTTCAAGTGCCAATCTGAGAAGAAATTGAGAGGAGAAAAGAGGGATTTTACTGTTCTTGGACGAAACAAGAGACTATAAAGTAACAAATTTGGGGGGAGGAACCTGGACGCGAAGCTGATGGCCGCGAGAGCTTTGGGGTCGGGACCCTGCTTCCTACCCCCCTCTCAGGGATGAACAATGTAGCAGCTCCAGCAGGCCTGCAGATCCACAGCCCCCACTCACCCTCTGGCAGTAACCACTCCTATCAGAGCAGACCATACTTTCCCTTCTCTTCTTTATTTCTTTTACATTTTTCTTTTTTTCTTTTGGACCAGGACGTTGCAGCTTCAAACGAAGTACTGAGCTGTTCTCGATGTTCACATCATCATTGTTATTGGTCAACAGAAGTTTCTCCCCTGAAATGCCAGCAGTTTCCGTCTTTTTTTTTTTTTTTTATGAGCTGCCTTCATATGTTCAGGATGTTTTCAGTCAGTTTAGATCAGGTTTTTAAGAACATCTAAAGGGGGAAAAGTCGGAAAAGGTTCCCTCCTATTTTATCTTTCTTTTTTGCCCTTTGAAACTGCAGATTTTGGAAATATCCCTTGATTAAAGATTGAGTGGAATTCTAGATGTGATCATTTTGTCATATCTTTTCCTTTTTTCATGAGTGTACACTTAGTTGTTGAGTATATCTGGGACCATTAAACAAATCTTTGATGTAATATAATTTTACTGTTGTGCTGGTACGTGCATTGTGTTTAATTTTATTGTTTTGTCCCACATCTTGAGGTAATTCTGGAATAATGGATTAACTAAAAAAGAAATGCACCTAGTAGCAATACTATTTTGTGACTGAATATTTTATATATTAATGAACAAAATGTCAGATGACGTCCATTATAATAAAACAGCACTATAAAATACTAACGTCACTGTAATTTCAAAAGGTCAAAAAAAAATCTCTAGTCCGTTTTTGTGCGTGCTGCTAAGCAACACTTTACTGTGTACTTTTATTTTTATGAATCGTTCACACCGACTTAAGTAATATAGCAAATTCATATAACCTACAGATAAATTCGCTGTCAGACGTCCTGTCTAGAAGAAACAAACCTACAGAGATACGACGTAGGGTTGATATATTAGCATGGCAGTTATGCAAAGCATAGTTCGACTGCAAGTTGAACCATTTACGACCTAGATTCCAATGTTACTTATATATATGATGGACATGTGAAGGGTGAATATGATCCGGCCCATTGAAGATGGTCTGAATGCACATACTGTACCGCTACAAGACGGACGTGTCGTGGAAATGAAATCGTCAAAAATGTCTGTTACATTAAACTTTGCGATTTTATATCATTTTAGCTATGAAATATGTAAAACAAACTGTGACTCATGAAAGATTAACGAATCCCAAATATACGATGTTAACAGTTGAAGTTGGCCTAAAGCAGGCTTTCCCTTAAGTTACTATACAATTAGGAACGAGCTGTTCCCAGGAAACTGGGTGTAAAGCTGGGTGCAGTTTAGCATCGCTGGGGATCCACGCTGATGCATCTACATACCTAACAGGGCGATCCAGTCGCTTCAGAGAGCACAGATAAACCTGCCTTAACACGGAGGGGAGGCCTGAACGAAATACATGCAGTAGCGGTGAATATTAACCGGACAATGAATCAAATTGCCAAATCCTAAATTTTATCCCCAGAAAATACATATAATACCATTCATTTTAGTCTGCTCTTATATAATTAAGTAAAGGAAAATTACAGAATAAACGCATATTTTGAAAAAAGTAAATTTTCTGTTGCTTTCTGAACGGTGCCACTTTAGCCTTTATAATGCGAGACACCTGAGGGGGCTGTTGAGCTGTTTTTGCCGTTTAACTCCCCGAATTTTGTCAGGTGCTTCTTACGCACGTTATTCTACCTCATTTAAAATGCAGGATTCTTGTCCTGTTAGGCGCGCATTGGTGGTTTTGGGAATTTCCCCTCCCCCCGTCGCCGTCACTTTCTGTCCCGGGATTTGATTGGCTTACGGTCATGTCGGCCGGACTGTCTGTGCGGCCGCAGGTTGGATGCTGAGCGCCTTTTGATAGTGAGTTAGGGAAGGTGCTTCCAACAGTAACGCTTTTCATTGCCTACACGTTTATTTTTTATACCTTGCATTGGGTTGAACTGCCCATCTCTTTTTTTGGATGTAATGTATGTTTTTATCTATATTATCAGCTTTCAAAGTTTGTTTTAACTTTTCATGGAGTATTAAAGTGCAAAAAACTGCTTTCTATATATATGATTAATTACGGGGCGGATAGAAGTGTGTGCGATCTTGTTAACTAGACGAGCGCAAGGTAACTCTTTTGCAAATAAGTAGTTTCGGTTACTTTTGTTCATTAGTACAGCATGAACTGTCCAGTTCATTTTGATGAAATACTTTGACTGGTCGATCGCAAAGTTAACTGTTGAAAAGTAACCCGAGCTCTGTCATTTTGATCCGAAAGGTAGTGTGGGTGCTGAATTTATATCGCTTATAAATGGGATTTCGAAGTGTGGGCTTGGTGTCCCCCCATCATGACAAGCGTTTTTTACTTGGGACCAAACGCATGGAACTGGACGTGATTTGCAGATATATTTTCTGGATATAAAAACGCTGTGAAGCTTTGGATACTTACTACCTGCTTTTAAAAATGGATGTTACGGTGTCTGAACTGATGGAGAACTTCTTGGATTCCCCTCTGGTTGCATGGGTAAGTTTCGACTTTCGGCAACATTATTGTGGATGCATATATTGGTTGTATCCATACAATATATAGGATTTAATAAATCCGTGTCTTAGTGTTATTCTTGTCCGACAGTGTAATATCAGCTGTCCTTACTGTGTGGACTGCCTGGCTTGGCACATGAGAAAAGCGAAATTTGAATTTTAACGTCCTGTAAATGGCTGTTATCCTATGATGACAGTTATGTAGTTTTATATCTGAAATGTAAGTATTATTTATTGTTGTCTTTTCGACCACCTACTCCGCAGTATCACATTCCTTTCTGAAAATCAGCTACTGACATTATCTCCCAGCAGACATTAAACTCTGAATATTCCCCAACGAGATCGAGGCACATCGCAGATACGCCGCTGCCGTCGTTATGCTGTATTCAGACTTAACAACTTTCGTCTTTAAATAATTTGTATAATAACGATCCACCACAATAATGACCAGGTCGTTATAACTGTTCCTTTGTTTTCTCTTATTGTCCGACCCAAGGCAAATATGGCCCTTTGTAGCATGCAGCCAAAATGTGAAACAGGAAGGGTTATTTTAAAAATATTAACCCCTTGTCTGTGCAAACAGGATCTGTTTGCTTTGGGTTAATGTCTGATTGGTATATATGAGCCATATCTGGCAGTAGTGAAGAAATGGGTTTGGTCTTTTATTTGGCATCAATTTGCCCACGACCTGTTTCAAGGAAGTTGTATGTCACAGTCAAGCCAGATATATTCATTCCTTTACTGTGCAGTAGTACAAGGTTTGTACCTACCATTAAAGTAGGGTACATCTGTCCATACTTCCCTCTGTTTGTGGCTGGAAATGTCATCTTTCTTCATTGCTCATCATGCACGTGGATGGTAAACGTATAGCATTGATGATTTGCTGGTAGGCTGTAAAAACCAAGATGTCGTCGTTATGTGACAAAGGGAAAACTTTGTTGAAACGTTTGCCCAGCTTTTTGTCAGAGAAGGGACTTGCCATTGTATCGTGCTTCCTAAATAATAAAAAAACATGAATGTCATGCTCATGCTGATGACTGATGTGATATTATAAATGTATCATGATAGTGAAGTAATCAAGCAGTACTGCAATGTGGGTGGTATGGTGTTTCATTGTGTAGCACTTTTAGACCTGCCTCACAACCCCAGGGCATGGGTTCGAATTTCACCTCTGATCTGTTTGTTTGTGTGTCCTCCCCATGTCTTGTGGGTTTTGACACAGCTGTGTTAAATGATTGTGTGTGTGTGTGTGTGTGTGTGTGTGTGTGTGTGTGTGTGTGTGTGTGTGTGTGTGTGTGTGTGAGAGAGAGTGTGAGAGAGAGTGTGAGAGTGTGTGTGTGTGAGAGTGTGTGTGTGTGTGTGAGTGTGTGTGTGTGTGAGTGTGTGTGTGTGTG
>JAODLC010000028.1:11734827-11746977 GCA_026781145.1 Hippopotamyrus pictus
GTGGGGGAGAGTGGGTGTGTGTGGGTGAGAGTGAGTGTGTGTGTGTGTGTGTGTGTGAGAGAGAGAGAGAGTGTGTGTGTGTGTGTGTGTGTGTGTGTGTGAGAGAGAGAGAGAGAGTGTGTGTGTGTGAGAGAGAGAGTGCGATGGACCCTTAGGAATGCAGTGGAAAGCGTTGTTCTCTGAGATAAATGCTTGGTCAGTCCTGAATGCAGCAGCTGTTGGCCGTAACTGAAGGCACCTCCTCCCGTGTCTTTAGGTGAAGACTTTCGGCGCGCTTGGTGCTGGCTCTGAAGATAAGCTCACGATGTTCATGGACCTGGTGGATGGGGCATTTCTGCACAAGATAATGACTGACATGTAAGATACATCCTCAATATTTTATTGACTGAGAGTCGAGCTCCATTTGTCCAGTTTGCATTTGATTTTTTTTCCCTTCATTAACCAGTCCTTAGATGCAACTGCAAAACTAATCTATGCTAACTGAATTTTCTGTAATTTTTGCTGTTAGTAAAAATACTTCTTACTTGAAGTTATGTGTGTATCTGATATTTTGTTGGCTTCTAGAGTTTCATGACTTTATTAACTGTAATATGGCACCTTTCACAAACCCAAGGCATGCTTTACAAGAAAGAGGGGGAAAAGTGTCATCTTATTCCGGAGTACATCCGCAGAACCTTATTTGAAGTGTCTTTTATTTGCATGTTTGTGACCTCAATCCTACCTCACTGGGTTTTATTGTTATTTGGCTGAAGGGAGGGTGTGTCTCAATGCACATTTTCTAGACACCTGCATAGAGATGCATGTATGTTTGCCTGTACGCACAAACATGTCGCCTCGTGTCCGAGCCTCGCGCTTCCTTTTGGCGTGAAAGTGAAGTAGCTGAGATTAGTGGTTATTCAGTGTGTGGTTTATCTTGAGAACCACATGCCCATGATGCACATTCCCTGAACCACTGAGCAAGTAGCTTAATTCAAAGCCAAGGGTGAAAATGTCTGTCAGCCAAGTGTAAATCAGATAGTGAAACCTACGTTTTGTAGACACTCCTGTTACTTTGTGTGTATTTTCTCTTTGCCACTTTGCATGTGATTTCCTGAGGTTAGCTTCTTGTCTCTTGTGTGTAACAGGCATTACCTCATGCTGTCTATCAGATGATGTCGTCTTAAAGTTGTCTTTTCCCAAAAACAGCACCTTTAGAAATGATCCTTTCATTTACACTGTTCTAATGATCTATGATCATTATGACTAAACAAAACAACACACAGTGGCTTGCATACATTCATATAATGTTTGAAATAAGAATCATTGTGACCCTAAATTAGATAAGCAGTTATGGGAATTAATAAATGAGCAGCTTTTCCAAAGAGGAATATAAGACTCTACAAGTCCAGATCCGCAGGTGCCAAGACCCAAACTCTCAGTCAAGTATTGTCAATTTCAGTCTATTGTCTTGTGCATGGAACCACCCGGAAACGGAGGTATCCAATCGGCAAACAGAAACTTTAAATGATGATAGTATCACATTACATTAAGTGTTAACATACATTTTACAAAACTTCCGGTGTGTAGTGCAGTGCGCCGCGTTAGGGGACTGCTCAGTGCCTGAAAGATCATGGGTTTGAATCCCTTGGCCAAGTGCCTGAAAGATCATGGGTTTGAATCCTTGGCCAAGTGCCTGAAAGATCATGGGTTTGAATCCCTTGGCCAAGTGCCTGAATGATCATGGGTTTGAATCTCTTGGCCAAGTGCCTGAAAGATCATGGGTTTGAATCTCTTGGCTAAGACAGTAGCCATATCACTGCGGAGTTCTTGAGCAAGACCGTTAACCCTGAATATTCCAGGATGTTGGCTGACTCTGCCCTCTGATTACTATAAAACCCTTTCTCACCTGTGTCTGTCTGTCTCTCACAAAGAGCGAGAGGGGTTATAGAAAAACTATAATATTCTGTTCTGTTATTTGGTTCACATTGTATTAAAATATTTTAAATAATTTGTCAGTATCAATCTAGATTAACTCTGTTTATGTAATATAGTTTCACCAATACCAACTATTAACTATATATAATTTTTTGACAGGCAAGCCAAAATTGGAGTCACATGACAGTCATGATTATCTTTTACATTTGTTCACTCACTGTTTTACTGATGAATAAAGTGGAAATAATACTTTGAATTAACTTGAATTAACTTTTTATATTCACTTCTTTTCATTCTGACATCCTAAAATTCAGGCATCTTAAATTACTTAAATGGAACAGTTCTTCCCAGAAGCCAAACCATAAATATGACTGTACTGTATGAAATGAAATGCT
Organism: Hippopotamyrus pictus; assembly: GCA_026781145.1. NCBI lineage: Eukaryota > Metazoa > Chordata > Actinopteri > Osteoglossiformes > Mormyridae > Hippopotamyrus > Hippopotamyrus pictus. Next base: position 11,737,137 of record JAODLC010000028.1, read on the forward strand.
TATGTGCAGAACCTGCTGTCAATATGATACCAGCTTCATTTCAGGGATTAATATAATAACACAAAATTGGTGGCTCCATTGTCAAATTAAATAAGTCTTCAAATGACAATAATAAGATATCAAAGCTATTTTTTCTTGACTTGACTTTCATTAAAAAAATTCTTAAAATTAAAATTTCATGTATTATTCAGTAGGCACTGTTGCCAGTAACAGACCTACACATACATTCTGCGCTTAACTGCTGGAATCACTTTTGCCTAAAACAGGGGTGGGCAATCTTACCCGTAAAGGGTCGCTCTGTCATCAAGGATATATATCTCAAGTATCCTTAGCACTCTGACTCTTTAAAAAAAAAAAAAAAAAAGAATCCTCGTGTCTCAGTTACAGAAGTTTTCCAACATAGTGATATATTTTTGTTCTGTCTCATTATGGTCTGCAGAGATTTAAATGTAAATTCAACAATCTCCTACATTCTATATTGGAATCAACATGTCACTATGTATAGATTCTCTTGAATTTTGGCTTATGTATTCGACTTAAGAGATCAAATTAAATCAGACTGATTGAATCAATGCTACTGATGCTAGAATCGCCTGAAAGAGAATTCAGTCGAATACACAGAATTTGACTCGGCTCTGAGTAGGACTGACCTTTCCAGGGTTGACATGTTTTACTGAGCTGTTGTTTTAGCACTTGTGGTTCTCCCATTAGCTTTGAGTCTTCTGACCTCTCTCGTTAACAAGGTGTTTTTTCCCACAAAAATGCCGCTAAATGCATTTTTTTTTTGTCTCGTCACACCATTCTCTGTTAACTCTAGACACTATCTGAGATGCTGGTACCATCGTGTCTGCCAGTGACAATCCGACAACATTCAAAATTGCCCAGATCAGGCGTCTTGGCTGTTTCAATGCTTAGCCAAACTGTAACTGGATCTCTTGACCCTGTCTGCATGCTGCATGTATTCAGTTACATGATTCACATTTTGGAGTAGGAGGCTGTTTTTGTTAACAAGGAGGTTCAGCTAACTGGCTGCTGAGTCTTATGTTTATTTGCTGGCGAATTACTTGTGACAGTGACACTCCTGCAGTCCACGATAGACTGGTGACTTTAATGTGAGGCCGTGGAATGAAAAGCAATCCTTTACTAAGAAGTTTAGTAAAAAAAGTTAGTTGGAAAAAGGATGGAGAGAAATTAACCTGGAATTAGGAAGTTTACATCCGCATGTTTCCAAGGCGTAAAAAAATACATACTAGGCGTGATGCATGTGTGTACTAGTTATGACATGATGGGAGATTTTATCATGTTGTATAAAAATACAAAACGATAAATCATGCCTCAGGAATGGTTATGTGCCAGGAACTACTCTATTGGACGGACATTGTTTTCAGTTTATGGTGATGAACTTAAGCTTAGCTGTACTTACAAACTATTAGCCATGTTACCGTTTTCTACACACCTGTCACAGCTTAACACACATCCGTGAGTGATGGTTTCAAGAGACTCCAGCTGAATTGAAGCGATGGCCTTTCCTCTCAGTGGGATACAGTTTTGTGTTCCACATCCTTATTCTGCATTGTTGGTTCAGACCCTGGTCCCTCACTCTTTTCTCTCCCTCACTCTTTTCTCTCCCTCATTCTTTCCTCCACTCGATCCCTCGCTCTCCCTGCTCCTTCCAGCTGTGCTAATAGCCTGCACCACCCACCCCCCACACCACTGCTTTCTCACTGCTTTTTCACTGCTTTTTCAGCGTTATCCTCTAGCCCATTTTCCCTTGGCTGCTTCCGAACAATCGCTAGCCTCCTTCCTCCCTTTAACAAGCTACGTGGCCACCTTTACCGAACAAAGGGAGTGTGAGTTTGAAGCGGGAAGAAGGCGCCCTCCTGAAAATAATGAATGTAAACTCTGGATAAGCTTTTCAGGCCTTGAGGGTTGCAGGCTGCATAGTATGCTTTAGTATTAACATGCTTTCGGATGTTGATGCATCAGTGATGCATCAGTTACACCAGCAGCAGCATTGAGGCCTGACTGGAAACGTGTCCCTGTGGGTGACTGAGGAGGCTTTCTGTGTGGAACTCGAGGCTTTTGATGATAGATGTGTGAGGATGTTCTGTTTTCCCCCATTGGAGAGGCTGTCCCCTGTCTGTCCACTCTTAGTCCACTGTCCCCTGTCTGTCCACTCTTAGTCCACTGTCCCCTGTCTGTCCACTCTTAGTCCACTGTCCCCTGTCCCCTGTCTGTCCACTTTTAGTCCACTGTCCCCTGTCTGTCCACTCTTAGTCCACTGTCTGTCCACTGTTTCTCCACTGTCCATCCACATGAGTAGAGTTGGGGTATTTCCAACCCTCTCGATTCATTACCTACTTAATCCTCTCTGTATGGGAATCCATGGAGCTTTTAGTCCCTCGGTAAAGCAACCTGAGAAAAAGAACAGGGAGACACAGAAGATGAAACTGAGGGCAATATGGTCAGCTGGTGGATGGAGCATTTCAAAAGATGTTAAGCATGCAGAGAGAAGGTTTGGCCCCCGAGCTGTGTGGTAACTAAGGGCTTTTTCACCGGCACACAGAAGGCTGAACCAAACTGGCAGGATTTGCATGCAGGCACCACAAAACTAATGTAAATGAGGAGGGACCCGCCATTTTAGTACAAACCCCCTAATCTCCCCCACAGAAAATCCACTGTAAACACTTCCCTGTCTATGTATGTTTTTATCTGCAGGATATAAATGTTTGAGTTCAGGAGAATCAAAAGTTTTCCTTCCTTCTTGTGACTTTTACCAGTTCAATTACTCTATTTGAACCATGAGCAGCAAACAGCCTAATTAGTGTTTCATTACATGCTTTCGTCTTGCTGTACCAAAATTGCTGTACCACCTTGTCGTTTTTTGACTTGTGAAGGTTCCAAGATGTAATTAGGTTTCTGAGGAGAAACGTTAGCACATCTGCTAAAAACAAAGAACGACGTGTGGTGTTGTCTCAGACCTCTAAGGTTATGGGTTTGAATATGGTCCAAACTCTGGCTGTATTTCTATGTATATATTTCTATATCTATAATGTCTCACTACTTGTTGTTCTCTGTCTTATACGCTGTGCTTATTGGAATAGGCTTGGTATCATCATGACTGTAACTGGATTAGAGTTTATAAAAATGGATGGAAGGTGGGTTTACCTACAATTTCCTGTTTTATTGATAGCCGGTACTGAGTGTGAATAAATGTCTTTTTGCAGCATTGTAACCACTTGCATAAAAGTGTACAATGAGAATATTTTGGTTTCTTTTTCCAGTGATCCAAGTCCCACATATCAGCGGACGAACAGGAATGTCAACAACGATGTCAACCTTCGTATACAGAACCTGAACATTTTGATCAGACACATCAAAAACTACTACCAGGTGAGCTGGTCTACACAGCTTCCCTCTTCCCGCCTTCTGGAAGTTTAAAAATGTGTTTCTTTTGCCATGCATGTGACACTTCTCAGATTATTAGTGCTTCTGCATTTCTGTGGAGTGTGTTTTATGGCATGAATGCTGTATTCTGATTATAGCTGTCGACTGGACTCTCAAAGTGTTCATGCTAAGAAAAGGATTAGCGGCAAGTACTAAATCTGTTCCACGAATTATTATAAACAACTGGTAATTGAATTATGTTTCAAAGAAACTTTAAAATGTTTATTTAAAAGGTAAATCTGGTGAGAAATGTTTCAATGCATGAAAAAAAAGTAGATGTAAAAATTTCATATTTCCAGTCTATGTCGTACGGAGTAGACTCCCTAACCTTCACCAGCTGTGAATGCAGTCATTTTAGTTATTTAAGTGTAATGCAACTTCAGTACCCCAGTCTATATGAGTACAGTGAGTATATGAGTAAATGAGTACAGTAGTGCTTAAATAGAATATAAATTTGGAGAGACCAAGGCTGTCCTTGTTCAGGACGGTAGTGCTCTGCTTTACCTAGAGTACCTGTGGCTTGTGAAGCTAACTGGCTTTTTGGCGCGAGTATGCAGTGGTTCAGGAGCACTGGGGGAATTTCCAGCTGCCTGTTGCCTTCCGTGGAGAGCGCTCCTCTCATTTTGCTTCCGTGCTGCCGAGAACGGGATCCAGAGTTGTTTTCTCTGCGGTTCTTATGTCATTCTGTGGCTTTAGCTCTAAACACAGGTCACTGCTGAATAAGGAACAGATGCCACCTGTGTTAGATGTCAAAAGGCTCCTAATTTAGCCTCAACCGCCTTTTTTCTTCTCCTGCCTCTTTGTTCATGTCAAGTCTTTGATGTGGAGTTTTGGAGGCCAGAAGAGCAGGGAATTCCTTCAAAACCTACATTAATTTAAGAGCCACTGTAGAGCTTTACGATTTGTCGGCGTTGAGATTCTGTTCATCGTGCATTATTCGTCCCCCCCGCCCCCTCAAGTGGAAACGAGATCAGTGTGCCGCTGTGTCACAGGGCTGGGGAGGGGCTTTCAGTTGCCAGGGGTGGAGCTTGAACTCCAGTCCCCCCCCACCCCCACTGCCCTCCTCAATAGAGAGCCGGTTGCCCTCTTTAAAGTGTGAGGCGTGTCCATACCCAGTGTCTATTTTGTCTGTTTTATTCTACTGGCAGTGAAGAGTTTGATAATGAGTAACTGGGTTGGGCGTGTGTGAAAGTGCCCTCTGGACAGGCTGCTGTTTAAATAGAAAAAGCACTGGGCAAAATGTAGACTTTATAGAAACTGAATGCAGGTGTTTAGGAAATGTGCAAACTACTACTTCCAGTTTGACTTATATTTAGTACAGTCAAGCATGTGTTTTTGTGCATTCTGCAATTTGCTAATGATCCCATGTAATATATTGGAGATCTGTGCAAGAAGAAATCACCTTATGTGCAGCAAAAGAAACAAACTGTTGCGATTCGAGGATTTTATGAGGTGGGGGGGTGGTGGGGGGGCATAAAAGGAGCCTTATTTCATACAGAAGGGCCAATTTTATCTTTAGCCAATGAAATGTTTTGAGCTGGTGAGCGACGGGAGGGGGGCACCCCGTGGGCCAATCAGCTTTCAAATGGGCCCAGTGCCCCTGTATATATCACTGGCTCTCACACATCTAAGCCTAACGCTCTATTGCCTCTGTGGATTCAGTGAGTGATTGTTTTTCCCAAGGTTCCGGATGTTTTTTTTTGTAGACGCCCGTTCAGTGACCCCCAGTAGTGGTCTGTGGGTGCTGTGCATTTGTCCCTTCACTCTAAATTATGAGGCCCTGTTTTTTTTTTGTTCTCCGCCCTTCATTGCAGCTTCTCTCTCCCTCAGGGAATCCTGCCACAAGCCATCCATCCAAGCCCCCACCGCCGCTCATCTCCTTTAACGGCATGTTCTGCTGTTCTTTATATAGACCCCGTTACCGCAAGACTCCTGAGCTTAGCGCAAACCTTCCGAAGCTCCCTCTTTTTTTGAGCCGGAAGATTTTGTCTGTTTCTTTTCTTTTCCTGTTGTTTAGGTATTTAGAGATGGTGAGAATGCGTGATGCTTTAAGGCGCTCCTCTGGAGGTCGGAGCCTGGTAACAGTATCCCTGATGTGTGGAAGCGGCTTTCAAAGGGCAGTATCCGTTGCGGATCAGGGCCTATGGCAGCAGACTGACTTCTGGTTCAATGACCACAACATTATCAGAATTCCCATGTGGCTATGCGGAGATCGTCTGGGGTCGGATATGCTACCAAAACTGTACTTTCGTCAAGTGGGTTTTATTGTCACACCATCCATATGCAGGAAATAACATTCCCCCAGGACCATGGTGCAACATGCAAACAGCATTGACAAGGCGAGAGTTTGCGTAGTACTTAAAGTGCAAAACACAGGACAGTGTGAAACACTGGAACCGGACGCTAGGGTTTACAGTATATACACAGCTCAATGTGCAGGTATAGTGTAGACAAAATAGCCTTTATCTGTTTGATGTTTATCTCATATTAATCGTGTAAGTGTTAAGTCTTAACAACTGCATTTTTTGCAATTCTAATTTCAGTCCCTTGTTCTGCAATCATGGAAATAAATAAAAAAAACTATTGAACAATAAATCTCAATAGGACTAAATAAATTCGGAATGTCTTTTGTCTGTTAAACAGACTTAAATAGGCTCTATCGCATAAGGCGTGCTCTCTGCAACGTCAGACCATATACGCAGTTGCCTATGAAAACCTTTGCACGCAAGCTGGGACTATTCAGAGTGGTTTGCCTCGGTCACCTGGTCCAGAAGGCAAAGGGAGATATGGTTTGGTGTTCAGGTCGTGTCTCTGCTCGTGGAACAAGGCCGAAAGGAATGAAAGCGGCTTTGCAGAAAAAGTGACCGTAAAAGAAGAAAATGGTGCAGCGTTGGACACAATCTTTTACTGACCTGCGACTTCCTGTTGAGTCAGTCACGAATACCTGCATGTGTCCAGCCAGTAGCCCTTCTGACTGCCAGCATAGTTTGGCCTCCCATGCAGTTCTTGATGACTGATTACTTCTAATTGATTGTTTTACAATCACACATGGCCTTTCCCTGGACAAACACGCGACAGCCACCTCCTGAATGTAAAGTAGCCGTATCTTGGCAACCGGAGTCGAAGCGAAGCCGTTCCCATGTCTTCTCTCTCCTGGATTTCTGAAATGCTGAAATGCAATAAGTGTAAAATGCGCAGTTAATCACCGAGGTTTTTAGTCGACGTCAGATGAGAGCCCAGTGCGGAGCAGTAATGTAAAGCCCTCCCCAGACATGGATCCGTGACGTCCCATTAACCTTGACATAGGAAGCGATCTAGAATGTTCTTTGACAGGTTAATACACTTAATACTTCTGCTTAATCCCCCAGAGATTCTGGGAGATGTATGTGGGTTTCCCCTTAAATCTGGTCAGATTATCAGCTGCTAGCTTATTCCTGATGGTAGCGTCTTCCCACAGATTCATGTAGAGGCAAATGTGACCTGTGCTTTACAGAAAAGTGGATGTTTGTGCCGTTCACGCTTTTTCTGTTACTGATTGTGTTATTGATTGTTTAGCTAGTGAAAAAGTAACTTAGGGTTTCATGCATTTGTGCTTGCAGATTGCCTGCTTCTATTGTGTTTTTTTTCTGATCGCCGTGTTGGCTGTGCTGTTGATTTGAATCCATCAGAGCCATCACTTTTTTATCATTTATTAAATAAAATGCTTTTGGCCCAGTATGTGTGTGTCCCATGTCAAATCTGATTGGTCACTGGTGATGCATAAAAAAATACACCCCTTTTAAGGTTCATCACTGCAATCATCTCTTGGAGTAATGTAGTGCTTTAGTCAACCAAGATACCTGTGTAAATTTCAGCCAGAATGACAATAAAGCTTAATATTTTTGTGAACTGCTTTGTTGACGTTTGTTAAAAAATGGTTGAGAGCTGCAGTTTCCCTCGTTTTGTTTTTGGCAGACTTTATGAAGGTAATTTCCTTGCTTTTGTTTTTTTTTTATTGGCTAATCCAGCATTCAGCATCGCTACCGGACTCCGTTTTTCCTTAAATTAATTACGTCTTTTCATTATTCCAGATGAGCAGCATCACACCGCTGCTCTGAGGTGCTGACAGAGCAGATGGCTGTCATACGCCAGCCGGCCGCCTGCAGCCCTTTGTCCTCTCCTGTCTCTTAATGAATTACTGTTCGTCAGTCCGTCAGAAATATTGATTAAGTGAGGAATCAACAGGTGTTATAGATACGGTTTGGCTGAAAGTCCCCATCAATGGATACGGAGGGCATTAGCCAGATAACTTGTCGGAGGACATAATGAAGGACATTAATTTAGGGGTTAATGAATTACTTGGATACCCTGTTGTATCACTTGACTGAGTGTGTGTGTGTGTGCGTGCGTGCGTGCATGTGTGTCCAAATGTCCCAACAATGTGATAAAAAAACCTGTTATTTTGATGTTTGGGGGGGGGGGCATTTTTTCAGTCCCCACAAGGGGAAATTCAATTTTATCAAAAATCTGTGACTGCTGTTGAAAACTAAAAATGCCAAAAGTGTTATATTTTGTTTGGTTACTTATGGCTAAGGTTCGAGCTGGGTAGGGTTAAGGTTGTTTTTGTTGGGGTTAGGGTTTTGCCCATAGAAATGAATGGAGAGTCTCCGCAAAGACATGAGTACAGGTGTGTGTGTGTGTGTGTGTGTGTGTTTATCTGGGGAGATAAGAATGTTCTACTGGGTGGCTCTATCCCAGCAGAAAGGTATTTAATCTCAGTGTTTACTGTTATTTCACCTTCACATTTACCTTCTGTGTATGTAACAGACAGATAAACTTTATTGTACGTCATGCCCCTCCTAGTGCCAGTCATTCATATGCACTTTTTTTTTAAGATCGCTGTGCCTTACGAGCAGTTACCAAGCAGTGGGGCCTCTGGGAGCTGACCAGTAACCAGTAACAATGGTTGCCAGGCACTCTTTGTTTTCCCAGTTACAGCATGGTGGCACAGAGACTCCTGTTCCCAGAGGTGTTGGGTTTCTCCCACCTCACCTGAAGAAGCCTGCGGACGGGCGGGGAATCCTGGGACAGCAACCGTATCCATGAGAGGGAATTCCATGCACGCAAGCACAGGGAATGCGCTCTGAAATACAGGGCGTCCAGTTCTCATGATATGCATTAAATGCAGGTGCACGGATATGTGAAGCATTACACTCGCATTTTGAAAAGTCAAAATCTGACACTCAAAGTGATGTTTAACAATAATACTAGTAAGTAGCAAATGTGTCTGGTGGACTGGGGGGGGGGGGTCAGGATTATTGGTGCGTTCCATTTGAACTTGGAAGTCAGAATTTCTGAGTTTCTATTAGAAAATTTCAATGCCCCTTGAAGTTCCGACTCAGAAAGTCAGAGGAACCTCTTCAACCCGGGTATTTTTATAAATGCTGCACCATAATGGATATTCATTTTGCTATGCTTTGTACATTTTGAGACAATATTTGTGTTGCATGGTTCTAATATGAAGCTGAACGCTGCTAATGTGAATAGAGTACAGATCAGGTACAGTTAATTTTCTAAATGTGCACCACAATGGATGTTTATTTCATTTTTATTTACTCGAGAGAATATTTATCAATGTACTTTTAAGTAAGTTTTACTTTTTTATTAGTAGGTTGCAGCAGTATTGACAGAGACTTTTCATTTAAGAAAAAAACCACTGTTTAATAAAGAAAGAAGAGAAACAATTTTTGTTTATTTTACCCTCGCTGTACCGAAAGCGTATCAAACCATAACTTTAAAACTGAGGTATGTGCCAGTACCCCCCAGTACTTAAAGTTTATTAGCTCTCATGTCTTGTTTGTGCTTCATTAAATTGACAATTGACACACAGTCCTCTCCAACCTCTATCTGTGGACGTGTTGCTTCAGTGTCTGTATGCACAGAATACCACGTAATGCGTTATTAACTGGATTCGGTAATAATGACTAACAGTAAACCTGACTGGAACTGGGACCTGTTTCAGAAAGCAGGATTTCTTGCTTAGCCAGATAACTTGTCGGATTTAAGGTAGTCTGGGCTACATGTAAGTGAACAAAGATAAAGGCCAATTAAACTGGGATACCTTAAATCCGACGAGTTATCTGGCTAAGCAAGAAATCCTGCTGTTTGTAACGGGACTCAGGCATTGGTAAATGACTGTCTGACTTGTCAGTTAACTCGGGTGTGACATCATTCCCAGCTCTGACTTCCGATCTCTCGGGACAGCGGAACGCAGCATATCACTGGATGTGTGCTCATGTCTGTCTGCACTGGGAGCGACTGCTTCGTCACTAGTGCTCTCCTGCTGTCCTCCCACCTTCAGAGTGCCTGGACGTCACCCCCGACCTACCCCCCCCCCCCCAGTTTCAGGAAACCC
>JAODLC010000028.1:11748798-11761944 GCA_026781145.1 Hippopotamyrus pictus
AGTGGGGGGGGGGGGGGGGTCTTGAATAAGTCTTGATTGTGTGTTTCAGTTTTTGGTTTCCAGATATTTCTCTGGGTGACGGTGTTTGGTCTTATCCTGTAGTGGACAATATCCTATAGTGGAGTCTGTTATGTTCCTGTCTGCAGAGGGTAGGAATATACTTGGGACGCAGTGTTCCTCGATTCCCATCCTTCCCGTTATCCGTCAGCAGGAGACCGTAAACCTGGACGCTGGAGCAGGAGAGTGCGAGTGGCTCTGATCCAATTAATCTCTGTGGGTTTAAGGTTCTCCGGGTTCACAGCTTTCAGGAGTAAATCCGCAGGCGGGGCCAGGCAGCACGTTCAGAGCGGCGGTGCCCTTTCGCAATCCTGCCGTCAGTTGGGCCCTGTGTCCACGTGTGACGCCGAATACTGTAACCCTCCATCTCGAGCATCATGGGAAAACTGAACAAGACCAGCAACCTGCATTATAAGCCCTTCTAACTCTGCAGAAAATCTTCTCATTTTCTTACTTTTCCTAGTAGCTGTTGGTCTGAATGTATTTGACCCTTCAAACTGCTTCTAGACTTTTGTTTGAATTGAAAAGGACTATGGGGAAAAACATTTTGGTTAGGGGTGATTTTGGGCTAAATCACAACTTCAGACAAGGCTATCGGTGCTACACCCAAATGAATGATGTGTGCAGGTTTAGGACCCTGGACGTTTGAAGTGAACCATTGTATCTTGATTACTGACCAAGGAGATCTTGTTTTGATTTATTTTGACTTCTTGCAGCGGCACGACGGCTAGCGGCTCTTAGCTGCTCGATAAAATGTTTAGCTTGCAGCTGTGCGTCATGGCCCAGGACAGCAAGCCGCACGATAAATGATAGATTTATCTGTTGCTGCTGCCGTCACACAGTCGGCTAATGTGAATGCGAAAGCAGGTACCATCAATCAGACCATAAGCGATGCTCTTCTTATTTGGTATCAGGACCTGTAAGCAGCGATATTTGATGCTGGTGAAGAGAGGGCACCTCAGTGATCGGGGGAAAGGGCATGCCAAGTCGAAGTTTGGGAGGGGGGAGTTGCTGACTGCGATTTTACAGATTAACAATCCCTCGTCTGCGCTTGGGGTTGGGAGTCCAGTCATGTACTGCGGTGCTGCCGTGGTGATTAATGCAGACTCACCACTCTGTCCGAGGCTGGGAAGAAAACCATATCCGAGTGCCCTTTGACAAAGAGCAGGCTGATTGGCTCGATATTCATGGTCACGCATTTCACCAAATTAGTGATACGATGACACTTTAATTCTGCTTGTAGTAGCGAAGATGCCACATTCACGTTCTGCAATGCCCCAGCCCAGTTACACATCACTTTGTACCACCTGTTCACGTGGGAACGGACTCATCTGATAATTAGTGAAAATCAGTGCAGGCACTTCCTTAAGATGCCTGACGTGCCTGGTGCCCGAACATCTTGTCTGAAGGGATTAAAGGTGACACGTGACTCTCTGGAATGGGAGTTTCAAACCTTGTCTGTAGTATAGTTGCCTTAGTGAGGGTGAAATGTTTTCTCCCTGAAATGTTAACACCGTAATCCATAGGAAGGCCTTCTTACATTTCCCTGACACCTTTACACACAGCCATATCTTTCACTGGATCGTTTTGGGTCAAGTTGGCTGCTCATGTGAGAAGTTTGACCTCAGGTCCTTAACCACTGCGCCACCTGCTGCTGAATTTATGCATCTGCTATCTGACCCCGAAAAAGACTGAGTTATGAGACAAGATGACTTTACAGTGTCCTTCAGATGTCGTGTCTTATCTGTCAGGTGAGGGCGTCTGTGAAAGGAGACAAACGGTGGAATCTGATTGGCTGTCTGCCCGAAATGGATACCGTGCCTTAAATGCTCACATTGGCGTTACTTGTGTTTTATTAGCACTGCGCTTAATTAAATTTACACTAATTAGGGAAACAGAGGTGGTGACTGGGGAGTACGCTGCGCATGTGGTGTGTTAAATACACAGCATTTTATCCTCCTGTGAAAAATGTTTATTTTTACTCGCAGCTAATTAGCATGAAGGAAGATGGTGGAACCTGGTTAGTGTTCCTGAGATGATGTAATCAGAGTGATTGTGGCCTGAGGAGTGCTGCGGTGTGCTCCTCTCCTCTGAGAGTTTGAACCCTCTCCCTGTTCCTGAGATGATGTTCCCCAGAGGGTGGGCGGGGGCACTGTATAATCACAGAAGCGCCGATGGGATTGGGAAACCCCCACCAGCAACTCGATGATGGAGAAGATGGTTGTAACTATTGGAGACCACAGACGTCTCCACCGCAAACCTCCCCGGGATGAGGAACACACGGAGGACAGCCTGATGGGCTGGTATAAACCTGGAGGTGGGGGTCTGTGTGACATTTAATATAAATGGATGGCTGACGTAGGCTGTCTGTGATGGTGGGGGTGCGAGTATTTCTGTGTGCTCCCCTTATTCCTGTTGCGCCCCCATGGTCTGTCTAAGGGCATCTTATGGCCCCGGTTGCCCCTCCCTCAGTGTGACAACTTCATGATGTCATAGCGTAGCAGGTCGACATCATTATCCAACAGGCAGGATTGTTGACTTTACCTTTGGACAGATAATCAATTTTATTATATTGCCAAATACACATGTTATTAACAAAGGTATTTCATCAAATCTAGGGCAAGAGTTACAGAGATGGAAAAAAATGACAAAACTAACAAAAGCAAAAAATATATACCTTTTCATACTATTTGGTTGTTTATTGTCAGTTACATGCAATAAAGCTGAAAGATTTTTACCATTTTTTTTCATCAACATCTTGTGTTAAATTTTCTGTCATTTGATCTTTAAGCTGTTACAGTAATGAGATTTTTGGCTATCTATTTGGGGGGGGGGAATGGTTAAAAAAATATTAAATTAGATCAACAAATTGCATGATGTTTAAAAAAACTCTCAAGTTCGTTAAAATGACAAGCTTCACCAATAGTAACAAGCAGGATTATTTAAAAGGCGTGACTGCACTTTTGCACTGTGTTTCATTGATATTTATTCTGTTTATTATGTTACTATTACTATATGTGATGTATGAACTAGGAGACCCTACCAGACCATTTTGTTCTGCATGTGTATAATAACAATAAAGTTATAATAACAATAAAGTTATAATAACAATAAGGTTATAATAACAATAAGGTTGACTTTGACAGGTTTACCCACAAGCGCATGCTGCAGTGGAAAATCCAGGTGGCAGCTGAAAGGGAGGGGCATAAACGACGTAAACCTGGGGGGTATGGGTGTGATGTCGAGAGGGACACCCAGCTGGCATTCTTAGGTCGGCCAGAGGTGGCGCTACAGCTGCGGTCTGAGTGCAGACAGTCACCTTAATATCTAGGCATGTTTTGCCTATATCGATAGGCACTGATATTTGGGGCAGAGCAAGACCAACATCCAGGGATTTTTACCATTGCCTGTACTTCTGTTCTTAGTATTGGAAATGGTCTTCGGGAGTGGAAGATGGCGTAAAACGGGTACGTGAGAACACACGTACGGTCATGCAAGCATGTTGAGAAACATCCGTTGTGTTTAATACAACCGGGAACAGAGTCAAACGTGTGATACGTTCATTATCTATTTCATCAGTTTCTGTGTGTGTGATCAAAGGAATCCTTTCAGTGTTTATGTTACTGTTAGAAAAACACGTAGAATGAAATAAATCACATTTTCTAATAAATCATATTTTCTCCATCACTCAAATTTATTTTCCATTAACACCCCTGACCCCCGTAATCGCGCCTCCTGAGCCTCAATGCACCAGGCAAGTTGGGTCATGTTACCAATTTACCCATCGTGATAATAAACGGTCACACGTCCCGAAAGGCAGCAAAACAAATGGAATCGCTGCCCTTAGCATATAGCTAAGGGAGATGGTGGAATAGATCCCTGTTTTGTGCATTTCTGTCACTTTACAGTAGGATTAGCATTAATAGTGTCACCACATTGGTAATAGTAGTGACACTTTATTGATCCGCATGGGAAAATTCTCTTTTTGGCTACCTCCATCTTGTTCTCTATGACATACACATATGTAGGTGAGAGCAAGCTTATCAGCAAGGGGCAGCTACCCATACCAGTGCCTGAGGAGCTGGGGGTTGAGGACCTTGATCAAGGGCCCACAGACATGACTATTCTGCCAAAGCCAGGACTCAAACCAACAACCTTCTGATCATAGGTACAGAGGCTTAGCCCACTGAGCCACACACTGTCAGCACTGGTCTCCGCATTAGTAATGTCAGTGCATTGTTATTGGCATTAATACTGTCGGTGTATTGTTATCTTTGGTGTTAGCATAAATAATGTCACTGCATTTTACCATTACGATTAGCATTAACAAGGTTACCACATTGTTAGCTTTGCTATTAGCATTAACAAGGTTACTGCATTGTTAGCATCGCTATTAGAATCAACAGTGTTACCGCTTTGTTAGCATTGCTATTAGCATTAACGGTGTTTACCGCATTGTTAGCATTGCTATTAGCATTAACGATGTGACCGGGATTGTTAGCGTTGCTATTAGCATTAACGATGTGACTGGGATTGTTAGCATTGCTATTAGCATCAGAAATACCCTTTCTTCGGTAGTAGCATTAGTGACGTTGTCTTATTGCTACCATGTACTATACCTTTCCATTGTTATTGTTAATGTCATGCCATTATTTATATACATTTTATTTATTTAGGGATAATTAATCCACTTATAGAAATCCTTAGTGAAGGTAGTCAGGTTTTCCTGAAGCAGTGGATTTGACGGACTGCATTTGCCTGTTGATGGGTCACTGGAGGCTTTGGCCAGCAGGCCGTTCTTCTGCTGTGTCACCATGACTCATGGTTGTGATGTCAAACTGGGTTAAAATGTGTCCCTGAGAGGCTCAATATTAAGGAGTGTAACTGTGGACTGGTGTCCAAGTCTGGGAGCTCGGTGAGATATGCACATGTCATATCGACTCTAATTTAAAATTGAAAACTCATGGATGTTATTGTTCTGGTTGTGATTATTATTATTATTATTATTATTATTTCTAACCTCTGTCTTTCTTTAACTGTGATTAACTTCCTGTTTGCTTTTTCCACGCTAAGACCCTTGAATGACAGAATGCCTTGAAATGTGGCCCCACGTTAAAAGTATATCTGTCATTTTTGCGTCCCCCGAGCATAATTGCCTCTCCGCTGCTGCCTTGCCGTCCTGCACGTCTGTGGCAATTAGGGCCCCGGAATAGGGGCCACTCTCCCCGCGTGCTGTGAAACGCATACGCTAATTCGCAATAAAGCGTTACAGCTGTCTGTGCATTTTCTGCTCTGTTACTTCGATAAATTGGGCCTCCGTGTCGGGATACTGAGAATATTACATTATGCTCCTCCTGCAATGGACAGTACTGTCTCCCGCAAACACAATTTGACCAGGTTTATTTTACCCGACGAGAAAGTATGGGTAGTCATTTCAACGGCAGATAAATATTCATGCCTTCATTTTCTAATATGTGATTTTTCTTCGCAGGAAACAATTATTTCTAACTGTGTGATTTAAATTCAGCTCACTGGCCAGACAATAAGGAAAGTAAGAGTTATACACGTCTAGACTCCGTGATATCAGTAATGGTGCCACTTGGCATTATGGGAGTTTTTTTTTTTTTTGGGGGGGGGGGGGGTTATGGGCCGTGCTCAGCCCGGTGGCGATGTGAGTATTCCACCGAGCCTTGATCCAGCGACATTCTGGTTACAGGCACAGCGGTCGACCCACTGAACCACACACACCAGCCTTTGTTGCTTTCTGTGCTATATAATAAAGCTGAAAAATGAAGGTTTTAAATACCGGCTCAGTCAGGCCCGTGCTAATAAAGCCCTCGTCCGGGTTGCTTTAATGGGAATCCCCTGCCGCGCTCTGCGTCTGCTCTCCAGATCGCTAAGTGGGTGATGATAAGGCGCAGGGCGCTTGATCCCATGTGGCCTGTCTGCTTATGGTGTGCTTTTCCCCGCTTTTATGGCCATATGCTTTGCCGGAAGGCACCAGAACGTGTCCCGTTACCCTTTTGAAAGCAAAAAATTGATGCCTGGTTTTGAGCTTCTGACTGCACATCAGGCCTGACTGGCAGGTGGTTCACAGGTGGTCATCAGTTTCAGCTCTTAGGATAGAAGCAATAAAACCGCTGAGAGGCCTCTTGAATATCGTGAAACATCATCTTCCCTCCATTCCGGATCAATATTTTCGGTGGCTGCTGTTGGTTTCTGAGATTTCCCAGATTCGGTCTCTGACGTCTCTCTCTGACGTCTCTCTCTGAAGTCTCTCTCTGACGTCTCTCTTGAGAGGCTGCTGCTTTACGCCTTGAAATGTGAGCTGCCTGTGGATCCCTGAGGACCAAACGGAGTAAGACTCTGCTCTGTAGTTCGCATCGGCGTGATGCAGCCAAATGAGGCCTCTGGAGCCTGTTTGACAACCTTTGTGGTCAATCCCAGCTAGGAACTTGGGGGTCCACAGACAATGAGCTGAACAGCATATGAAGACGAGGTTCTGTCCTTGGTAAGTGTTTTGGCCTTTGGGTGTGTGACCACAGTGCCAAAGGCCTTGGAGCTCGTGTGACATTTAACGTGACATATACTGACACATAGGCGTGTACTTCTTTAAGCTCCAGAGGCATTTGTAGGATTTTTGCCTTACAAAGGAACGTCATTTAAATCTCCCCTAGTAACACAGAACAAATGCTGCACAAAGAATTAGGCCGACTTTGGGAAAAACAGCCACTTCCTACCCATTCTCTGTCAGTGCTGTGGGGTTACTGCGTCGCCGGCTGGTGGTCTACAGATCAGCTTCTCATAGACCTCTCTGCATCACCGGCTGGTGGTCTAAGGATCAGCTTCTCATAGACCTCTGCGTCACCGTCTGGTGGTCTACAGATCAGCTTCTCATAGACCTCTCTGCGTCACCGGCTGGTGGTCTACGGATCAGCTTCTCATAGACCTCTGCGTCACCGTCTGGTGGTCTACAGATCAGCTTCTCATAGACCTCTCTGCGTGGAGGCTCTGCTTCGCTTTAACTGTGGGTCCCTTCGGGTCGGCAGCAGTCCGGCAGGGCCATGCACCCAGAGACTGGCTCGTTTAACCCGCCAGAGGCCCGATTCAAACAGCATTTGTGCTGAATATCATTTTGTGCTCATTCAGATGCAGAAGTGATGCCTGTAGATGTAGGTGTTCAGACGGCAACTCTGCTCACCTGAGTGACTAGAGAGCGGCACTAGCTAAGGCTGCGCGATATGACACCACAGTGTTCACAATTATATGCCGCATGCGCATCAACCACCTGGGCTTTAGAAAGCGGGTGAAGCGTTAGTCCGGACGCCAGCTTCTCAGTACTTTATGGCCGTTTACTTAGGCCCACATTTTAGTAGGCAGAGTTAGTGCTACGCCTAAAATATTAATGAGAATTATTGTAGCGCCCATAAGCTGGTAATCTGCAGCAAAGTCAGTAGATCTTGCAAATAAGGTAAACAACTAGAGAAATGTGGTTCCGCCCCCAGCACTGCTCCCCGGGTGCTGAATTATCTGCCCCCCGCTATGTCACATTGTCACATATGGGTTAAATGCAGAGGACACGTTTCATTGCGCATTGTGTGCTGTGTCAACAATGAGCACTGATCATCAAATTCTAAAATTCTAAATTCTCATGGCACTGAAATGCTTTTCTTCTGCATGTCCTTAGGGTCCTTCAAGCTGCTGGTTTTGTCTCACTTCTACACGTCTGTAGATCCAGCTGGACAATGACAGCGACTCCTGTGCTTTGCAAACGTAATAATGCTTTTGAGAAAACACCTGCACCACTTAACCGTAGTGCGACAAAGGAAACGGTCTCCAAATTAAAAAAACGAAACCGCTATGAGAGGAAATTAATTAAGCCATCGGCCTTTGAATATTCAGCCTAACTGCACTGTGAAATCAAAGATAGATACTGTATGTTACATCTTCAGGGTGATGTGCTGATCGCTGCTTGTGTGTTTGTTTCTCAGTCAAACTGAAACTACAGAAAAGGTCCAGTCATGATGCACTGGGATGCCAGTCCATCGCTGGGCACTTACACACACAATGGGCAATTTAGAGGCGCCAGTTAGCCTGGCTGTTTGTTTCTGGCTTGTTCTACACGGGGAGATCACGCAAACTCCACGCGCAGAGCAGAGGCGGGATTTGAACCCCCAGTTCTGGCCGCAGGAGACCGCAGTGCTGGCCAATAAGCTACCTGGCGGGACAAGCGCTTCAACAAATGATCCAACGATCTAATGAGTTTAGGGCAAATATGGTTGTTTTTCCTGCAGCTAAGACGATCATAACAACTTGGGCGACTGTTCTGAATGGTGCTATATAAAAATAAATTAATTGAATTAGATATGAAAGTTATAAAAGCTGCTTTTCTGTGCCAGTACCTTCAAGTTTAATGGTTTTTCCATTCCTCCTGTACAAATTTGGTTAAAGAGAAGGTTGCAGTCCAACAATCGCTTTTCGTTGTTTAGCATCATTAGAGGGTATGATTGTACCTCCAGAAACAATTAGGCTGCTCTCAACAACAAGTTACAATGTAACAGTCATGCCTTATATATGCACTACCCACTTTATTTGGACTATGCTACATGTCTCTTCTTTTTTTTCTCAGATTTTTCTTTTTTGCCCTTTATTTTTTAGTATCTGTTATTCTCTTTTATTTGTTTATTTCTATTACTATTTTTTAGGATGGAGTCGACCGCCTTGCATTTCACTGCAGGTTTTAGTCTTACGATTTGTCACCTCGTATGTGACAAATAAAAAGATCCTTGAATCCTTGGGCTAACCCAAGTGTGCTACTATGTGTTATTGTGGGAGAGGGACAGACATTTTTTGGGAAAGCAGAAGACAAAGTGGATGATGTCATGGTCTTGGTATTACTGCCCCAGAATGACCCCCCCTTTGACATGTTGGTGAAACCCACCTTTGTCCTCATAAAAAATGGAGCCCCCTGCTCTTTGTGTTTCGGGATGTGTTTTCACGGGGCGGGGGTGTATATCACTGGAGACGGCGGAGAGCCTTCGGTATTCTCCCCGCCGTAAATAAAAGATGACGGCAGTGCAGATGCTGGTACACCTGAGCGGGGGCCGCTCCGGCGGGACGTCGGCTCTGCACAGGTGGCCCCCGCTTTGTGTGGCGTCCCGAGAGCCCGACCCCCCCGTAACAAAGCTCTACTTTCTGGGCAGGGGGGCCGAGGCTGGGTGACCCGTTTCCTCGGGTTATTCTCTAATGGCGAGCCGGCAGTAACGTGACCCCAGCCAGCGCCTCTGAGTTCCTGCTTTAAGTTCGCGCTTCAGAGCTTCTGATCTGCCTCTCGCGTTTTATTTCTTACGTTGTGTAATCCGATCATATTCAGGCGTAATTCGGTTCAAAGGGACCAGTTGGCCGTCTGTCGTATATTTCACTCTACTTACGTTGTACGGCGTGATGAACCGGACAGAGGAGTCATTATACGGCTACGGTGCTCGAATGCATTCGCTGTGTTTCTGTATCAGCGTCTTCCAGTGTGCAGTGGTACCTGTCTAATGCCTGAATATGTTGCTGTTCTTGTTGATGATGATGATGATGATAAAAAAATGAAGGTGTACACTTAAGGAGGAAGGGTTCCATCGTAGTAACTTTTGAGCAAGCCTGTATTTTACTATTTAAATTGATACATTTGAAGCCACTTAAATCATGAGCTCAGCAGTCAAGCTGTTATTTTAATTGAGAGAGACAGAAATGATTTCATTTTATGGGATAGCAAATAGCATGTTATTCTTTTTAGCGAAGCCCCCAGTACACAGAATGGGGGAGAGATGGTGTTTTATAGCCATTGAAAACCAGGTGCTTTAAGGTCATTTCGAATATACTTTTTGGACGTGGAGACCTCTGTTCTAAATACGTTTTACAGTTGACCCATGTGATGTGAATAATGATAGACGTCACTCCTGAAGTTCATCGTTTTTTTTTGGACTGCTTTGTGCTTTGCGTGTGTCTTTAATGTGGCGTCTGTGTGTGTGTGTGTGTGTGTGTGTGTGCCTGTTTGGAAACAGGGGACCTGTGGTTCCCAGATGTGTTTGATCTTGTCTGCTTGATGCTATGCCGGTTTCTGGGTGTTTAATCGCAGCCTTGGACGTTTCTCTTTAGGTTATTTGTGGCTGTGGGCGGAGCAGCTTGTGCAGTGATGCAGTCTGGCCTCCCTTTCCCTGAACATTCCCCTTGCAAATGAGACGGTGTCAGTCCTTGTCAAGCTTTCCTGTCTCCCTGTGTGCTAATCTACTGTCTTCTCCCATCATGGTCTCCAGTGTTGATTCTGCTCTGCCTGTCTCTGAGAGTCTGCGTGTGAGAGCGAGGCGCTATGCTACAGCTGGTCTCTTACTGGGTTTAAAAACATGCTGTGACCATACTGGTCCAGAAGCCGCCGTCCGCTACAGTCCGCCTCACCCTCGTCTTTCCCGTCTTTCCGTTTCAGGAGAATCTTCAGCAGCTTATTGTCATGAACCTGCCCGACGTGCTGGCCATCAGCAAGGACCCCCTGTCAGGTAGACCTGCCGACCTTATTTATGTACAGCTGCAGGAAACGGTGGAAGGACATAATTCTGCTGTAGGGTCAGGGTGTGACGTACATACGAAGCAGGCTGCAGACGAGACTGAGAGCACACCTGGGGTGATACCATGCGACAGGCGCAGCAATGCAAAAAGTGCACAGTAAATATAAATAAACTGGTGCCTCTTTACAATAAGGCTACCTGTATAAAGAGTTTATGAATGGTTTATAATCTGGTTATTAATTAGGTTGTAACACTTTGTAAATTATTAACAGACTATTTTAAACAAGTTATAATACCGTTTTCTTTTTATTAATGAGTTACTACCATTTACATGTAGCAAACGGGAGCCTTACTGTAAAGTGGTGTCAAAAGTTAGATACACAAAAAACTGTAGTCCATCCATCCATCCATCCATCCATCCATCCATCCATCCATCCCATCCATCCATCCATCCATCCATTATCTAACTGATTATACTGGTAAGGATCACAACTAACAAGTCTTGTATAAAGAGTCACAGAGTACTCAACTGATAGGCTGAAACAAAAGTTCTTGGTCTGGATTTTTACTTTCTGGATCTGAACTATCCCCCTCTGGTAGAGCGATATAAAAATAAATATGTTGTAACATATCTATAGTTACGTTTAATCTTGGGGTGCAAATGACATTGACAGTGGAATCTAAAAATAAATATAAATATGTAGCAGTATATATGAAAATGTATATATATTCCTATATATATCTACACATGCGCATGGGGTGCAGTAAAGGGGCTGGAGGGGTTCAAATTATGTTTACCAAGCTATGAGGGAAGTGACGGGGGGGGGGGTAGCAGAGCCCTGGGGAACCTGATGGCCTGAAGGAAAAAGTTGTAGAGACTGATGGAGCGGATCCAGATGCCTTGGTACCTTTTTCCCAGCTGGCGGGGGGCAGAGAGTCGGTGGCAGGGGTGGGAGGGGTCATCCAGGGGGCGGGAGGCCGTGTGAGCCGTGACGCAGCTGGAATGGCGGGCGGTCGAGGCCTTTTGTGAGGTGCCCACCAGCAGGTTTGGATAATTAAGGCTGATCATCAAAGGAATGTGTTTAACCAGCTTGTTCACGTTATACGACAGTGGTCAGCAAGACGGCAAGCAATTACTGATTTATTGTTTAGTCATTTACTCTTCTGATTGAGCGTCTGGAGCTTGGGAATGTGCGCAGGAAGGATGCGTGTGTCGTCACCTCTTACTGGGGGCAGGAAGAGGGAGAGGCAGGAAACACTTAGCTGTAGCAAATACTGCTGATTCTACAGTCTGGAGCCAGTGCAGTCGAAGGCTGCGATCGTCCTCGTCTGCGGCGCCTTCTTGTGGTGGCTCCTGTGCAGCTTTGCTTGCATCTGCATCATCATATGGATGTAACCAACCCCAAGGTCTCCGAGGGGTATAAACATGAGTATGTCACACGCCTCACCTGATCTACAGAAGGTGAGGCATAACTGCCCACACGCACAAGACACAAACAAAAAACAGGCCTTAAAAAAATAAAACGTAAATGAAGTTGTGTCAAAGAAAACAAAAGGCCAGGGCTTTTTCATTTTCTTAAACATGCTGGCGGCATCATTCCAGCTTGAACCATGTAACTGCTTCACGCGAACGTTTGAGGAACGTAGCATTTGTCTGGATAAAGTGTTTTTAATCTGGGCTCACTCTCTCCCATTTTAAGGCCACAAGATTGTCGAAAGTCCGGCTGAATCTCAGATCGGCTATTTTCCGACTGTACTGGCGGTATATTGAAATGCTCGGGACGCCTGACCCAAGGGGCACGTTGTCCCCTTTGTGTTCAGTAGCGTGCTTTCATTCATATCGCATGGCGTTTGGGATGCAGCCAACATTTTTGCTTTGCATGTTCCTTCCTGTCAGTATGAAGGAATACATTTATCAGAATCACGCTGTTGACTTTTTTTTACCCTGAGCGATCCTGATGATCTAAGATTTGAGATGAATAAAAACATTTTCCCCCCCTCTGAACATCACTAATAATAGCTGCGGCGAGTATGTTGGTATGTAAATTGATCCCAGCTTTCCGTATAGGTTAGCTGGTGTTTTGTCTAATGCGGTGAGTTTGTGTAGACACCCCTATGACGCTCACATTCCGCTCAGGGTGGTCACGTTGAGGTCTGTATCCATATCGTAATGCAGACCAGCAAGGCGTTATGTGGCTACAAATAGTCCTTTGGGATTAGTTGGTGTGCAGGGGTAGGCTTGTTGTTTCTGGGGCCCAATCGAAAAGTCACTTCAGGGCCCTCTGTTCCTGTAGTGTAGTGACTGTTTGTGGCCAACAGGGGACCCCGTAATCCTTGGAGGGGGCCAACACAAATACATGGTTTGAATGGTGGTAAATGCCACCTCTGCTGTCACCCCTGAAATGTAACCTCTGGTTTTGGGCTCCTCTTGTTAGCCGGTATTTCTGACAGCTGCCCCTTAAATTCTGCATTTTCCTGTTTTGTCCGATAGCGAAAAGCATGGAAGAAATGAAGAGGCTGCTTCTGCTAATGCTGGGCT
>JAODLC010000028.1:11761981-11773168 GCA_026781145.1 Hippopotamyrus pictus
CTCCCCCCCCCATTGCATCCTCAGAGCAGACTGCTTCCTGTCTTCAGGGGGCGACCAAACAGAAAGTTCTTCTTCCAGCCCTGAAAAGTTTCACCTTCTTGTTCCGAGTTTGGGTTACCTGAGTGAATAATAATGGAGACTCAATAGAATGCAGTCTCTTTGTCATTGTACATGTACACGCAGTCCTCAGGCTATGGACGTGATCTGTGCCCTGAGTGTGTATTTAGGTCGAGTTTGTAGGTAAGTCGTAACAAATATGATACATGATAATAATAGTAACTACATACTGTAGTGTACTGTACCTTGAGCCAATGGACTGTTGAAGCCGTGCGATGTTTTCACAAGCGTCACAAAGTAGTGAGTCCCTTCATTATAACAAACCGTTGTATTTAATTCAAATTTCTACTATAATAGGCTTAACGGCAGTCCGTTCGTATGTACGAGTTGTCCTTAGTCGGACCTGGGAACTGCCTGCCTATATAACAAAAAATATGTGCTTTTTTATCAGTGCTACTTGTTATGACAAACAAAACAGTCCGTACATTATAGATATACAGCATGTAGCTGAATAGTGATCTAACGTGGACCTTGGTGTTCCACTTCTAATCCACCGTCTGTCCCTATGACACTTCTGTCACACAAGTTCATCTCATACAAACACGCCTCTGCTGTGTCTTCCGCCTCAAACCAGCAACACGACGAACTCCGATCCGTTGCATGTAAAACACTAATTCATCTCAGAAATGCATTTAGGTCGTGGCGTCTGGTTTCCTTGTGTGAGCTTTTGTGCAATTTGCCCTTCCCCTTATTCTCTGCCCCTTCTGGGGGCAGTTAGCCGTACCCGTTTTTCCTGTTTCTGCAACGGCTGGAGCACGGAAAGTCTTTGCCTAAGAGCACGTGGAGAGAGAGATCCGATCATAAGCACGATTCGGGGCGGAGTCTGTCAGACCTGTCGCTCGAAATGGTGCCCAAAGACATTTGCATCACTTTTACATAATGCCTGAACAATGGCCTGTGTTCGAATATCCGCCCTGGGGTTATCCAGCGAAAAGAAAACGAGATTAAATCATAAATGGTTATTCCAGGAGACTGAAAAATTTGACGACGACTGTTCAGACACTGAAGTGCATGAAAGGAGGGTCTTCCTGGAAAACTTACTTAGCTGTGCTGATAGGAATGGATGATGTAAACACCGTCACATGTCGTAGCGTCACTGTACCCCGGTGAAGACACCTTCATTCAAACAGGTTCTCTGTTTTGTGTCGGTACTCATCTACCCATTAAATGACTCCAGGTCCTCGGATGAAAAGTTATTGCTAAGCTGAATCGATTCCTTGTTTCCAGTGTGAGCAAAAAGAGGAGTTTATCGAGAAGATCAAGTCGCTGGAGTTCGAAACACAGGCTGCCATCGTCACACACATACAGGAGGTGAGGCCATGAGTATGTCACCACGAGTTAGTGCCTTTCTGGGAGCGTATGAATGAGGATATTGTGTGACTGTTTACAGAGTGACAAATCACGGTTTCAGGGTCTCTGTGTGCTGGCCCCGTTGCATTAATCCCTGAGAAGAATGTCTTAACTTTCATACCATTTTGAACCTGTCATTGTATACGAAGAAACAACGTTGAGCGTGGGATTAGGGCTGGGCGTCGGTTATCGATGACGCCACCGAACCGACTCCCTCTGTCTCGGAAAGGTGACCCACAACCAGGAGAACGTGCTGGACATGCAGTGGATGGACCTGGCGGAGCTGCCGGCCCAGGAGCTGGACGTGCTGTCCCGGGGCTTGGCGTCTCACCTGCGCAAGCTCATCGACGAGCGGGACGATTTCGCGGAGGTGACCCCCCGGCCAGAGCATAATAACCTCAAAGTGGAGTCCCCCCCCCCCGCCTTAAAGCTCAACAACACACATGTGACACATGAACCAGAGGCACCCTACTAATCTCTATCGGCAGGGCTGGCCCAAGGCGTTGGGGACCTAAACGGCCACCAGGGGGCCCGTCCGTCTGATCAGGAAAGGCTCGACTGGGCCCCGGCTCTCGGTTAATCTAGCTAGTGGTTTAAACGGACCACACTAGCTTTAGCGTGAAATATAGTTAACACCTCTATTCAATTCCCTCTGTTCTCGATACTCAGTTGCTGGTAGTCATCTGATGGCTTTCAGGACTAAACTGCATGTGTTTAGCTTACAGTACGTTCATTAAAGTGTCGTTTCCACGCGAACTCGACGAGCTCATGCGGCTCATCAGATCGACAAGCATATAGGATTGAGGCCGCAGCCATTGCGGATGTCGGGGACAGACGCTGCTGTGGGCTGAGCCACTCTGGTGCTCCTCGCTGCCTCTCCCCAGGCGATCGTGGAGCTGACCCAGGAGAGGGACTACCTGCAGTCCCAGCAGATATCCGGCGGCTTCCGGAACTCGAACCCGGAGCATCCGGCGGTGCCGCTCGGCAAGGAGGACAGGCAGCACTTGGCCGTGGAGCTGGCGGACAGCAAGGCCAGGCTGCGGCGATCCCGGCAGGATCTGTGAGTGCCGGCGGGTCAGCGGGCGCAGGGAAAACATTCTCCGCTGGTTCATGGTGCTTAAATCCGTGCTGTATGGTGCTCATATGATTCATACATAGGTAGCCGAAATTGCCACAATCTTGCATGTGGTGGGGGTAGTGTGAGGCTTAGCAGGTTAGGAGGCTGCGCCTATGATCACAGATTGCAAGTTCGAATCCCAGGCTTAGTCGAGTCCTGGCGCTGCTGGGTGTCTGAGCGAGGCCCTTAGCCCCTAATTGCTCGAGGGACCGGCTGAGCCTGATTTTTCTATGTAAGTGACTTTGGATAAAAGCTTCTGATAAATAAAATGTACATGTAGTTTTTCATGGGAAGCAACTATTTGCGACAACATTGATAGTGGTCTCTCTTAATGGAAAGCATCTGTGAAATCGGAATGCAATTTCCATCATTTTCCGGCTAAGTTCCGTATACGCAGGCTGGATGGGATTAATATTCAACGGCGTGACAGCTGTGCCGTGTTGCCGGGAGACGGTGTTTCCGGGCGCCGGCTGTCACATGTGGCCCTTTGTCTGGCCTGCCCAGGTGACAGCCTGTAATGGCACATAAACTGGCGTCCCCTGACTGAAGGGCCAGCAGCAGGAGAGCTAGTGAAGAAGCACCTGTGAGGGAGGCTTGGGCTCAAACCCGCTCCTGAATTTCCATAGCAGCAAATTGGGGGCAGATGGGGCGTAGCTGCCCCCCACCCCGCATGCCCCCTGCGTCTGTCTCGTTAGTGCGATGAGGGGTGAGGGGTGACCCGCCGAGTCAAACGTCCGCTGTCCCGACTACAGGGAGGAAAAGACGGAGCAGCTGATTGACGCCAAGAGCGAGATCGAGAGGCTGGACATGGAGATCCAAAAACTCAAGCAAGAGGTCAGTTTAGGTAGAACTGGGGCGGGGGTTGGGTGGGGGGTCACATAAACAGTAAAATGCACCCTACAGTCACATGACTCACAGGAAGGCAGAAGCTTCTAGGACCTCTCGAGTTGTCACGATAGAGGTGTCAGAAAGCCTTGACCATTACAGCCATGGTTACGATGGGAGTTACGTTCTAATAAACCATATATCGTAAGATGAATATTATCATAAGGTGAAAATGCATTTTAATACAGTACCTACCTTAACAAACATCATAGCCTAGCCTAGAGCCTACCTTAAACATGCTTAGAACACTTAAATTAGCCTTCAGTTGGGCAAAATCATTAACACAAAGCCTAATTTATGATGGAGTGTTGGATATGTCATGTAATTAATTGAATAATGTACTGAAAGTGAAAGACATTTACCCATCGTAAAGTTGAAATATCGTAACGCAGACCATCGTAACCCAGGGAGCGTCTGTACTCTGTTAGCATTAGCATTAGCGTTAGATGTGTTCCCCCGCGGGCAGAACACACAGCTGGTGCTGGAGGCGCGGTCCGCCCGGGTGTATCGGGACGAGCTGGACGCGCTGCGGGAGCGAGCGGCCCGTGTGGACCGGCTGGAGACTGAGCTGACCCGCTGCAAGGAGAAGCTGCACGACGTCCACTTCTACAAGACCCGCGTGGAGGTGAGACCGGCATCCCAGTAGGCAGTGGGGCATGGACTCGGATGCCAGATGTCATGTAACAAAACTCCAGTTCAGCACTCTGCAGGCTGCACTGTCTGTGGTTTCAATATTCCATTAAGCTACTTGCAAGACTTAATTAACTGGCCCAGCAGGGTAGCATGCTGTGTCTGTGATTGGAAGGTTGCTGGTTCAAATCCCATGGTTGGCAGAATGATGTCACCGTTGGCCCCTGAGCAAAGCCTGTCACCCTCAGTTGCTCCGGGCCCTAATTTCTCAGTTGGATAAAAGCATCTGTGAAATAAATGTAGCATCCTGTGTAAAGCTGCAGACTCTGGGTGTGTGATGTTGATGCGTCGTTCGTGCCTAGAGGTCTGGCTGTTGCTCTAAGGCAGTTTTTCCCAATCCGGTCCTCGAGGACCCGCAGACAGTCCGTGTTTTCGTTCCCTCCCCAGAAGCTGGGAGGGAGCATTACTGTGGACCATCTGACAGGGAGCACGGAGGGAACAAAAACATGGACCGACTGAGTCCCCGAGGACCGGATTGGGAAACGCTGCTTTAAACTGTCGCCGTGGCGTACCTGCAGGAACTGCGGGAGGACAACCTGACTCTGCTGGAGACCAAGGCCATGCTGGAGGAGCAGCTGGTGGGGGCGCGGGGGCGCTGTGACAGGCTTCACGAGCTGGAGATGGAGAACCTGCATCTGCGCTCCAAGCTGCACGACCTGGAGATGGTGAGGGGCACGACCGCGCACCCCCCAAACCGCTGCCCCTC
Organism: Hippopotamyrus pictus; assembly: GCA_026781145.1. NCBI lineage: Eukaryota > Metazoa > Chordata > Actinopteri > Osteoglossiformes > Mormyridae > Hippopotamyrus > Hippopotamyrus pictus. Next base: position 11,766,847 of record JAODLC010000028.1, read on the forward strand.
CCCCGGGACTCTCACCTGGTCTTGACATCTGAGGCCCCCCTCCACCCCCGCACCCATTCTCCTCACTCAGGACCGTGACGCGGACAAGAAGCGCATCGAGGAGCTGGTGGAGGAGAACATGGCATTGGAGATCTCGCAGAAGCAGAGCATGAACGAGTCGGCCCACCTGGGCTGGGAGCTGGAGCAGCTGGCCAAGAACAGCGAAGCCAGTGGAAGTCAGTGTCCGACCACTGCACACCCTGCCAAGACGAGACGCTTCACTGACGCTTATAAGCTGTCAATAAAGTTTTATGAATTGAATAGTAACTCTGATAAGCCTCTCTGTAACCCTCTCTGTCACATGAGTGGGGTATGGGACTCTTTATCTCTGATCAGAAGGTCACCAGTTCAGATCCCGGGGTCGGCAGTGTTGTATCACCGTTGGGCCCCTGAGCAAGAACCTTAATCTCCCAAATGTTCAAGCAGCTGTCTGCTCCTGCTTTTTCGACTGTATGTCGCTTTGGATAAAACTAGATGTTTTTAACTGAGAGAACTTACAGAAATACCATGCATACAGTAGTGACACATTTGTTTTCGGGTCATACCTGCAAAGACATGACTAAACGTCAAGCAGACAGGCACGCCAGTGTTCAAGCCTTGTTATAACTGGTCCGGCTGTGCATGCAGCTCCGTTCCAGGCTGGTTTCGCCATCTTTCAGTCAGCATTCACGGTATTGTTTTAACCCTTAAATCTCTGCCTTCAGTTTGTTGGCAGCCTAATTTGCTTTTCATTCCCTAATGGGAGTGTGTCAGCAGATGCCGCCTCAGCGTCTTGTAGCCCTGATACATCGACAGAAATATAGCTTAGCACAGTTAGCGTCAAACAGTAGCATCGGGTTGATTTTCAATACAGCTGCCTACTCTGATTTGGCCCTTAAAGGAGAAACAGACAAAACCTGTTTGCCCAAAACCAGAGCCAGGAGCCAAGACTCATTGCACCAAACATAATATGGACAGATTGGTCATTAGCCAAGAATGAACCTTCAGCCTGGATATCTGAAGCAGCAATTTCAGTATAGGGAAGCCAATCCCAGCTAGTGAATGACTCAGCTCCGGTATACGAGTATAAAATCCTCCGTAGTTGCATATTAAACACTGGATGTCTGGTGCTGTATGTACTATAGTAAGATTACTTCCTGTTGGATCAAAGCGAGGGTGTGACCGGCAGATATAAAGCTGATTGGACAGTAGTTAGCAATGCCAGACCAAAGTCCCAGCTGATTGGGTAGATGCACAGGTCCACATGCCGTACCAGTCAAAAGTTTTCCACACCACTGGTTTTTATCACTTGTCCACTTATTTCAAAACCTGCAGATTTTTTTTTATTCCTGTTAATCACTGGAAAGTTGAGTGGAAAAACTGTGAATGAAAATATAAGTCAAATAAAACAAGTTTTCATTTAGAAGATGGAAAGAGTATGTAACAGTGCATGTCTGACACCCTATTAACTGGTTGTGTTATTAACTAGTACAGTCAAATTCTAGGCTGTCCTTTAACTTTAAATGCACTAGTTAACTGTTTCATCCCATGTAACAGAGCAGTATGTAATGTCCCTTGTAGAAAAGAATGCCTCGAATTTTCTCTGCTGTTATAACTGCTAGAGGAGGTTGCTTTGATAAATTAAAGATGACATTTTCTTGCTAATAAAGGTATTCAAATGGCGAACATACTGTACATTTATTTAACAAAGAATACCTAGTGTATTTTTAGTAAATGTCAACTGAGTAACATGCAAATGTAGAAAATCTTAGTGTATGCAAGAACTTTTGACTGGTAGCGTACAGACACAGACACTCGGAACGATTCTGTTTCCGCCAACAGCCCACAAATCATTCGTGCTCGAGCTGAATGAGTCCGTGTCCAGCCGCTTGCTGAAGCTGGAGAAGGAGAACCAGAGCCTCCAGAGCACCATCCAGGAGCTGCGGGAGTCCTCAGTGTCTCTGGAGGACGGCCGCCTGCGTGTCCAGGAACTGGAGAAGGAGAACCAGGGTCTCAGCAAGAAGGTACTGGAGCTTCCTAAAAGGAACTCCCATGAGTGGAACTCCTGCAAGTTCATGAATATGCCAGCGATGTTGTTTGTCGTGTGGTTTCTTATTCGCTTTGCATTTTCTTCAGGTGGAGAGGCTGCAGACGCTGCTGGACCAGGAGAAGCAGGCCACCAAAGATGTGGAGCAGTTAGGAGATGAGCTGCGCAAAGACAAGCAGAGGCTGCAGAAGACACTGGAGACGGTGCAGGCTGACAGGGACAGACAGGTGCATGAGCACAGTCACGGTCAACGTCACGGTCACAGTCACGCTAACGCGCCTTATCACAGTGGTGCTGAAGGTACAGTACCAGTCAAAAGTCTGGACACACCAGTTATAAATGGTAGATGTGTCCAGGCTTTTGACCGGAAGGCTCTTGAGTCATTGTAGGTTATTTGGTGGCAAGAGGAATGTTTGGAGCTTATGATGGTTTTACTATTTAAATGCGCAATTGATAAAAAAGTTTTACAACAGAAGGTCCCTGAAGTTAAATGGATGTGATGTCCCAAATGAATGGCTGTGTCTCTGTGCTTGTTGCCCGCTGAATGTTATATGGATGCTAAAGCCTGTGTCTGGGCATCAGATCTTGGAGCTGGAGCAGGAGAAGGAGCATCTGAGCCAGGCAGTGGCCTCCCTCCGCAAGCGAGCCCAGGCCGACAGCGAGGCCCGTGTGCGGGAGGTGGAGAAAGAGAATCGCATCCTTCACCAGACCATCTCTGACACGGGCGGCAAGCTCACCCGCCTGGAGGTGGAGAAGAGGCAGGCCGTGAAGGAGCTGGAACAGCTTCGCGAGCGAGCTGAACTGGCCACGGACCTGGAGATGGAGGTGGCCCGTCTGGAGCGCGGCCGCGAGCAGCTGCAGAAGCAGGCGGCCGCCTTGCAGATCACCTGCGACAAGGCCGAGGTCCTGGGGCAGGAGAACGCCACCCTGGAGCAGGACAACCGCAGGCTGAAGAAGCTGGCCGACGCAGCCAGGAACTCGGCGCTGCGTCTAGAGGCGCTGGAGAAGGACCATCAGCAGCTGGCGGAGGAGAACCTGGACCTGCGGCGTAAGCTGGAGGCGCTGAAGGCGGCCGACGTAAAGCTGTCGCAGGTCCGGCAGGAGAACGAGGAGCTGGAGCGCGAGCGGGAGCAGCTGAGCCGCGACGTCGACGACCTCCGGGCCCTGGGGAAGAAGGCAGAGCGCCTGGAGCTCAGCTGCCAGAGCCTGAGCTTGGAGAAGCAGCGGCTGCAGAGGTCACTGGACGACGGCGCCGCCAAGGCCCAGGGGCTGGAGAGGGAGCTGAGCGAGGCGGAGGTGGAGAGCCAGCGGCTGCGTAGGGAGCTGGAGGAGCTGCGAGCCGCCGGCAGGCGTCTGGAGGGCCTGGAGGCGGAGAGACGACGGGCAGACCAGGAGCTGGTGCAGGCGGAGAAGGAGCGCAAGCAGCTGGAGAAGGAGGCGCGGAGACTCCGGCAGCAGCTGGAGGTGAAGGAGGCTGCGCTGGACGAGAGCAGTCTGCGTCTGGCCAGCCTGGAGAAGGGGAGCAGCGCCCTGGACAGGGAGCTGAACCGTCTGAAGGAGACTGCCGGCAGGGTGAAGGAACTGGAGTGGGAGAACAAGGAGCTACAGAAACAGGCCACCATCGACAAGCGGACCCTGGCCACTCTTAGGGAGGTACGGCGTCAAAGGGCCGCGGGGGCAGCTGTGGGAGGGGCAGGTCATGTGACTGCAGGTCAGGTGACTGCAGATGTGGCTGTGCTCACTTCAGGATCTGGTGAATGAAAAGCTGAAGGTCCAGCAGCAGTGGAATGAGCTGGAAGCCCTGAATCAGGAGCTAGAGAAGATAGGGCTGAACCGGGAGAAGCTCCTGCAGGAGGAGCACAGCTCTGAGGACAGGTATGGGTGTCACAGTCTAAATGCAGTTCACATGTAGACAGTTTAGAATGTAATCCTCTACACTTCTACCCAATCAGGAATGGTGCATTAATCTAATCTACCTGGGAGTGACCCCCCATTTTTCCCCATTGGGACATTCCAGACAAATGCATTCTTGAATGTTTCCCAAATGAGATGCCTAAACATGAACAGTCTTTTAAAACCTCGCTCTTGTCATGTTGGCAGTGATTACTATTTCTTGTGGAAGGTTGCCGTTACTGATATACTCTGCCAAGTTGAGAGATGGCGAGAGTGCACCTTAAGCCAGCACCACATGAATATTTTGGCGTGTTCAGACTAATTGTTAAACTTGCATTGCCTTTTGCTGAAGAGGGTTTTCATTATACATCTGTCTGGTCGCTTTCTGCACGCTGTCTGCTGATGGTTACCTGGCAGTTGTGGGTGAGTTGATTCTAAGTTCCTGTCCAGTCGTATTCCGTTTGATGCTGTAGTATGTCCTTATTAAGGGCATCATGCCTGTGTGTGTGTGTGTGTGTGTGTGTGTGTGTGGTGGGGGGGGCTTTTCTGGCTCATTTCAGAGAACATTAAACTGTGAATTTAATTATGATTGCGCTGCTTTTCACTTTTCACTGATGCTACGGAGATATATAAACGCGGTAAATGGCTGAGAGCATCAGCACTTAGTGTCTGCTGCTGAGATGGGAGAGAGCGTTCAAACTGAACGGCAGGTCAGGCTTGGTTTTGGATTTCTCTATAATCCTGGACCATCTGTAAAAGCTGTAGATGAGAATGAGCTGAGAAAACAGCTGCAGTTTCTGTCGGCTGCATCCTCAGGTACGCGCAGCGTTTGAAAAATCAGTTCCTGTCATAATTGCCATAATTGTCGTAATTGTCAGCCACTGGACGTGACTGGCAGATTAACATCACTGTTATATTCTGTGCAGCTGATGCAGCTAAACAAAAAAAGAATCTGTTCCCTGTATAAATGTGAATTAACAAGAAATATGTTGTGCTTAAAGTATTTGTTAAGTAAATAGTATGACTTTTTGCCTCGCTTTGGACGTTCAGTCTGTTTTATCAGCAAGGGCAATATCACTGCAGTATGGAAGGAAGGTTTATCTAGAAAATCCAGTGAGTTTGGAGTTAGAAATAAAGTACGTTCCCTATTCAGCTTTTTGTGGATCACAGCATGGTCACAAAATATTCAGAGACTTATTTCAGTTGTTGACATCACTGTGTCAAAAATTAGATTCAGGTCTTCACTGAAATGTATTTAAAAATAAACAGAAGAAAATAGCATTTTGTAAGTATTTTGGTTGTTTCGGTATAATAAGTTACCGATGTAGGGTATAATTAGACGACGGATTCAGACTCTGATCCGTTTTAGAACATCCATGTGGTGAGCGGCAGTCTTCAGACCTTTATCTCCGCATCACGCCATCATTAAAGTGGGCAGGCATGTTGTGCATAATTCGGGAATCTTACGAGCTGAGTTAGCGTTTTTATTGCAGCGGCTGCTCAAGTCTGGCAGTGGATGATCACAGGGAGGGCCTGTTTTATGCTGATCACAGGGAGGGCCTGTTTTATGCTGATCACAGGGAGGGCCTGTTTTATGCTGGTTTTCTCTTACATTTTGCTGGCATGGTCCCCCAGGTGACTCAAAAACAGCTGAATTCGTCTCTCTCAACTCTTAATGGAAGTCTTGATTTTTTTGTGATGTTTAATTTTACTCCCACTAACAGGTTTCCTTTACTTTAGTGAGACCTCGACACGAAGCAAGGCCGTCTTTCTAACAGCCTAGATAATATCTGAAGCACCCATGTCAGTTTGGGGCAGCCAAGCCCAGCTAGTGAATGATTCAACTCTTATATAGAAGTATAATATACTTAGCAGTTGTATATTAAACACATGCTCTGTGGTGGTATATGTGCACATTCCTGGTGGATCACAGCATGGTTGTGGCCGGCATGGCGTTTTACAGTCCTTCAAGCGGACTACGTCTTGTGCATTTAGGCTCCTTGTGACTGTGGTTCCCTCCGTCCCACAGCAAATACAAGATCCTTGAGACGAAGATTGAGTCAACGCTGAAGAAGACCTTGGAGATCCGTGAGGAGAAGATCCAGGCTCTGGAGTCGCGTCTGGAGGAATCGGGAAACTTGAATCAGCAGCTACGTATGGAGCTTATGACTGTGAGTGAGAGAGTCCTGAACTCCAACCAGACTCCTCCCCCCACACACACACACGTAAAAACTCCCACGAGTGTGAAGGAAATGACTCTCGTATAGTGTCTGTGAGTTATGTGAGTTTAGGGATGCAAAATTTTGGGAATTTTCCAGTTAATTCCCATATATTCCCACTAATTCCCATGCAAAGTTTCCAACT
>JAODLC010000028.1:11777423-11806824 GCA_026781145.1 Hippopotamyrus pictus
GTGTAATAAGCGGGATAATGTACAGGCAGCCGGTAGTTATCGCGAAATAAGCCCCGACAGTGTGATCAGGACCCGACACGAAGCCTGTTGGGGCCAAACAGATGCAGGGGAGGCAAAAGTGTATTTTCATGGTCAAGACTCTGACCTCAGGAAATGCAGAGGACGCCTGATTTGGAGAGATGTACTGTAAACACGCATAACTATTTAAAACTCATCTTTCATCTACCAGTGAGGTTTTTTTTCCGTGTCGGAACGAGGATTGTTATGTTAGACGCTTTCCTACTGAAGTTCTCGCGGTCTCCGTATCTGTCAGAATTTCCATGTCAGTGTACCGCTATAAAAACGACGGAGTGCTTTTTACGCTGAATTGCACAGATTGAATTATCCAAGGCAGAAATACAGACGCGAGTGAAAAAAAGGTTTTCATTAATGCATTTAATGTTTCCATCTGCTCTGTTTTCACTCCATCTCTTCTCCCCGCACTTTTACATCACTTCCAGTCAGCAAGCTTATTGCTGTAATACAGCCCTGTAGTCTGTGGTCAAATGAATTGTACTTACTGTAGAGTAGGGACTAAAAAAAGTGCAGGACTTTGGACAGAATGTGACAGAAGTTTTTGGTTCTTGAAAAAAGTTCCTGTGGTGGCAAAAGGGGCCTGTTGTCACTGATATCATATCGGTTTTGTCTCCCTCTGCTGGTCACATGTTTCTATGACGCTGTATGGATGGAATGATGGATACTTATACAGAGATGGAAATTTCAGGTCGAGAAAGTAAAAATCCAGATCAACCAGTTAAGTATAGGGAGTCACGGTCACGGAGTACTCGACTGGTTGGTTGAAACAAAATCTTGGTCTGGATTTTTATTTTCTGGACCTGAACTGTCCACCTCTGTCCTTATTATCTATCTCCGCCCCCGTCACCTGCTCCAGGCTGCTGCAGGCGCACGAGCAGCTGGGAAAGGAATATGATGGGCTTCAGCTGCAGTCTAAGGATCTGAAAACGTCACTGAACAACGCACAGCTGGAGCTGAACCGGGGGCAGGCCAGATATGACCAGCTGAAAGAGAAACACCAGCACCTGGACATCTCCCACACCAAGCTGGGCAACCACTGTGAGGTGTGAGCCTGAGTGTTCCTCACAGATCCTGCCTGCCTGCTTGGACTTACCTCCCAGGAAGTAAAATCGGGCCAAGTTCCTGTGGCAGGAATGTGACAGAAGTTCTTGGTTCTTGAAAAAAGTTCCTGTGGTGGAAAAAGGGCCTGTTGTCACTGATGTCATATTGGTTTTGTCTCCATCTGCTGGACACACTTAAGCATCCCTGTGTAGTTGTCACACTGCAGTTTAAGGAAGAAGTGGCACTTAAATTGATAGCCCTCTGCTTTAATCTTGGCCTCTAGCTGCTGACTCGTCTGAAGGGCAACCTCGAGGAGGAGAACCACTACCTGCTGAGTCAGATCCAGATGCTGAGTCAGCAGAACCAGACTCTGTTGGAACGGACCATGGAGAGCAAGGAGATGTACCACGAGGAACAGAAGCAGTATATGTGAGTGTGCGTACGTGAGCTCCGTCACGTGGTGGATACAACTTGATGTCTGAAATTATCCTTTACTGGCCATTTGCAGCTACATTGGAATGCTGCTTTTCCCATCTCCCGTCTTGCCCCCCTTCGAGACATACGCATACGTATATACACAGTTTAAAGCAAAGCTTGGGGTCTAAGCCAGGATCTGGCTTTTATCTGGTGCCTCTGGGGCTTCTTAGGGGGGTTAAGGGCCTCGCTCGTGGGCATGTGACGATTCTGCCAGGGACGGGATTCGAACTGGTGACCAGTAATCCATTACAGACCATTTCAGGTCCCGAAAGTACAGAACCAGACCAAGGTTCTGTTTCAACCGACCAGTTGAGTATAAAGAGTCAAAGTCACTGAGTCCTCATCTGGTTGGTTGAAACAAAACCTCGGTCTGGATCTGAACTTTCGGGACCTGTAATGGATTCCTTTTGTGAGTAACTGCCCCATCACTGCTGGTGACCGTCCGATCAGAGGCACAAAGGCTTAACCCACAGATCCGCCCTGCGGTTCCATGTTTGGTTTGTAATATATTCTTATTGTCTTTCAGTGACAAGTTAAATTCACTCAGGCGTCAGAAGGAGAAACTGGAAGAGAAGATTATGGATCAGTACAAGTTTTACGACCCCACGCCCAAGAAGTATGAGGGCTTCTGTTCACCTGTATTTGGCACCGTGTTATGTGTCTGGACATTAACCCGGATCTCTGTTGCAATTCCAGGCGGAACCAGTGGGTCGGCGCCAAAGCTCTGGCAAAACTGATCAAGCCGAAGAAGGAGAGTGGACGCGAGCGGCTCCGCAGTGCCCCCGACCTGCCGCTCCCCGCTCCCCCTCCCCACGACCACTCTGACGGGCTGCCCCCTCTGCCACCACCCCCACTGCCCCCGCGGCAGTCCCGCCGTAGTCTGGATAGGGACAAGAGCAGCCGCTCGCCCAGCCTGACGCCTACGCACACTAACAGAGGTATGGTGACACCATGCCCCTGTTAAATACTGCCCCCTTCAGGTTGCCCTCCTTCATATATAATAAAAGACCTACTGGGTGTAAAACAGGCTAATAGCCAAGAAAGTGGTTGAATCTCTAGTCACTTTATTGTGATTTTGCATACGAGGGACAAAATTACGTCACACAGCAAACACTGACCTGTAAATTCTGGATTAAAAATTACACAACAATGACTCAGTGCAAGTAAACAATAGGTGCAAGACTGTGCATATAGATATAGACAGTAGACAGTGCAAAACAACATAGTGTGAAAACGCAGGTAGGTGAGAATTAAGACATCTGATGGCCTGGGGGAAAAAAACTGTTTGCAGAGCCTGGTTATGACCACAAGGTGGCTCCACCATAGGCCCTGGTGTAGTATTCAGCAAGTCAGCAGTGGGTAAAGTTATTTAAGTACAGAGTTACCTAGTATAGAATGTGTGCTGAATGAACCAACAGATGTATAATGCAGTGTAACACCATCAGTCCATTTTCTGTGACCTCTTATTCTATTTAGGGTCATAAGGTAAGGAGCAGCCAAGGTGGGGCAGGGCACACTCGCGCACCGTCGACTCGCACTCGCGCACCGTCGACTCGCACTCGCGCACCGCCGACTCCCACTCGCGCACCGTCAACTCACACTCGCGCACCGTCGACTCACACATGCACACCTACGGGCAGTTTGATAACTCCAGTTAAACTGAACATGTTTTTGGGACCGTGGGTGTGGGGGGGAGCCGGAATACTCGCAGGAATCCCCACGACGACATGTGGAGAACATGCAAAATCGACCCACAGGAAGCCATGCCAGAGACTCGAACCCAGGTCGCGGCGGTGTGAGGTGACAGTGCTACCCACTGCGCCACGCTAGCGATGCAGCTGGAGGAGTTGTATGGTCCCGCCGATGTTTGGAGGAAATGCTAATACTTATATATATATATCTCCATGTTAATGATGTGTCCCTGCAGTATAAGGGTAGAGGGATAAAGTTTTACAGGTGGATTTAATCATGTGCACTACAGTGACCTGATACAGTGACCTAATACAGTGTCGGTGACCAGAGTAAATAGCCGTTGGAATCCTCTCCACGAGGGTGCAAACAGTCACTCTTTCTTAACGTCTGAATGCTGTGTACTGGCGTTATGTATTATATTTATATTTATTTTAAAAGTATATTTACTTGAGGATCATAATTATGTAATGCATTGAGCTACCGCTAAGTTTGGATCCATGCGTGTAACTGCTTTGGTTCATTTCAGATATTCTTTTCCTTAGATATAACTGTAGATAGCCAGAGTGTGAAGTTCAACAGCTAATTCCTTCCAAATCCGTCATCAACTGTTTCCCACCTTCTCACTGTTCCATCATAAAGGTCACCTTATTTTTTTGATGTCTGTTCTTTCTGTAGCTTCTTGTCTTCCTCTGCTCATCCTGTCTCCTGTCTCCTGTCCCCTTTTCTACAATAACCCCCCCTCCCCCCCTTCTCTTCAGCACCCCTAGCAGCCATACAGTTATGCTTTCCGAGATCTAAGGTCCAGGAGAAGGTGAAGCCGCGGGGCGGCCCAACGTGGAACCTTCTCTCTGCGCTCCTGCCATTCTGGGCCTCCTCTTCCCCACGCAGGCCCACCTCACTCGGTGCACAGTCGTGTTTGACTCTGCCTTTACGCTCCCTGATCGCCATGGCCTTGCCTTTCAACCTCGTCAATCTTCAGGCTTGCTCTCTCCTCCTCTGATGAACACACCCGACCAATCTGGCTCTCCTTCCTTTCATAAATTCCTCTCGGGTTCCTCAGTAATGCATTCAAATTCAGAAACACATTATTACGCTGTTACTTCTCATGTTCTATGAATACTTGAAAATGTCCAAAAGTTTGGCGCATGGTCACTCTGCTGGACACACTTAGAATAGAGCTTATATACACATATATAAACATGCAGCCACGCTCTTTGCAGTCCTTCCTGTTCCGTAGATATGCAAAAAAAGACGACACCCAACACCACACAATACGTTTCTCTGTGGTTTTTCAGTAACACTCATAAATGCACAAATGCGTTACAGTGCATTTTCTTCTTCAACCTGCAACATTTGTGCACTGCAATACACACAAAGCCAAAAAGGTGAGCAGTCACTCCTCGGTCGTGTGTACACTTGTGACAGCTCACTCCAGTCCCTGGCCCTGATACCAGACTCAGAGGAGTATTCTAGCAATATCACTGCGCTTTTAATCGTGACTCACTCAGAAATCAAACTGGCCCAGTACTATCTGCAGTATGTAGTTCTGCTTTTAAATCGCCAATTTTCGGATGCCATCCATGTGGAACCTCACATAGCCACATTGGATTTGCATAGAGCAGACACTGTGCTGTTTGAATCCATGTGCCGGATCGATACGAATGTCAGAGTGCGCACACTCGATGATAATTCAGCCAATGAACGGCTTGCAGATTGAAATGTCACTGCAGTGAGTGAGTGATGCCGCTTAGTTGACCATAAATCCCGCCTGTGTTTTGATCTCACTACTAGGCTACTAATGAATGCTAAACGGCAAACCTGCCCTGTCTGGCAGCAGGCCGGGTGGCTGCATCCGTGTGTGTCAGTTGTGCAATACGCCTGCATGCTGCAGACCAACCCCCAACAGTGTCTACACTCCGCATTGTTACCACACAAAGAGAGAGGACTCAGCACCATGACATTCCCATTCCCTGTAGTGCCTCTTCGTGTTTAATCCCATAGCTTGCCCCATACCAGATTCCCAGCAGTGCTCGGTCTGACGTTTCAAAGGGCTGGGGGGGTGGGGGGCGGAGTCCCGTTGTCGCTTGGAAGCGAAAAACACTCTTCTTGCCTGGTTTAAAAATGGCCCGGAAACACTCTTCCTGTTGAAAGTATACAGTAGCTTTAGGCAGTTGGCAGCCTGCTTCAGTGTTTGTGGTTCTTCTGAGACGCCCTTTTGACAGCCCTGGCTTCCCCCGGCCTCATTTCACAGAGGCTGCAGGGCCCCAGAAGTCTTTCCCAAGTCAGCATTTGTGATGTGTGTGGTGTCCGTGACAATAAGACTAACATTTGCCTGCGGTTTCTCTCGGTTGCTACCGGCTACTGTGTCAGCGAGAGAGTCACTGACGGACCGTACCATTACTTTCAGGCCAAGGGGGGGGCCAGCACCGCACTGCGGGGGGCAGTGGGGATGGTGGGACTGGCCCTGAGGAGCTGCTTTTGAGGTGCACACACTCCCCCACCCGAAACAGCACCCCAGGACACACTCCCAGCTCCAGCAGCAGGCTGGCCCACAGGCCCAGAGGTACAGCCCATCTTTCACTAATAATCCAAAGTACACATCTAGTAAAATTAGTAGTAAATAATGCAACCTAATGACATAGTTCTCATATTTTTGCATTAGTGGTGATGTCTGTGATTTTTTGGTGCTGTTAGTGATTTCATAAAGCAGAGATGTAAGTGTTCATGCATAGTGACTGATCTTATACTAGGCACATCACTTACTAGGCACATCACTTACTAGGCACATCACTTACCAGGCACATTATTTTATTTTTATGTACTTTAGTTTATTGTCTCGATTGTTTTACACGACACCCCAAAGCAAGCTCCTTATATGTAAAAGTACTTGCCGATAAATAGACTATTCTGGAATAATAGATGTTTCTCTGTATGAGCTGCAGTAGCGAAGTCGCTATTCCTTCTGTGCGTCTGCAGATGAGGGTGTGTGTCTGCAGTCCTTTGATGCGGTTTTCCTGACTGGTGTCCAAGGCAACACAGGTATGTATTTGACTTCGATGGTAACACTTCAGAATGGTGGCTCCTCGGAAAGTTGTGTTTAGTTAATTCCGATTAATTGAGTTAATCCTGATTAATTACCTAACACCCTAGATTGCTGGCCCAGCTCTACGGAAATCAGCCGAAACACATCCAGTAGCAACTCACCCAACCACGCTAGAGGTACTGTCCACATTCGCCGTCAAATTAATGGTTAAAATCTACTATAAATGTTTCAAATTAAAAATAGAGTTGAATATAAATATGATGGGCATTTGAGCATTTAGTATGTATATTGGACTTGGGAAAATTGGATGAAATACAGAAAAACACACAGTTTGTTATGTTAATAAACACTGTGAGATGTTTACATTCGCAATTTCTAGAGACTAAGCGTGGCTGAGTGGGTGGGGTAGGGTGGGTGGGATTCGTCCATCACCAAGCATCAGTGGAATGTATCTCTAGCCAGGGAGCAGATCCCAATTCAAAGCTTGACTACTGAATGTGCATCGCTATCACAACACGGTAAAATATCATAAGTCAAACAAGCGAGGAGCATCTGTGGTGTTTTTCCCGTTATTTTATTCCTGCCCGATGCCTCTCTTTCTCCACGCTCTGCCAGACTCTGCGGAGCGACTCCATAACCAAAGCGGCAGCCCGTCCAGCGATGACGTCACAGGCCTGGGCCCCAAAGTGCGGGGTGTCCCCGGGGACGCCTCTCTGGGCCGCCGCAGCCCACTCTCATCGCTGTCTCAGTCCTCCACGCTGCCCTATGACTCCTCGCCCCAGAGGAGCAGCTCACGCCCCCCCCGACGTCGCCCCCCGTCCCCTGGCAGCGAGATGGTCACTCTGGAGGAGTTTCTGCAGGAGACCAACACTCCCCCTGCCCCTGTGGTGAGTGAACGGAGACCCCAGGCCTCCAGAGCCTGGCCCAGATTACAAAAAGTCAGAAATCCAACAGTCTGTGCCGGTCATATGAACCAGAGGTTCCAAAACCCTGGTGTTTTATTGTCATTGTAAGTACAATGAGATTTTGTTTGGCACACACCAGCAGGTGCACAGCCTATTTACAATTAAATAGATAAATAGAATCGGACAATAAGGTTTGTATAGACGCTGTACATATACACAATATACAATAAGGTTTGTATAGACGCTGTACATATACACAATATACAATAAGGTGCTGGTAAGTTGGTGGGTGAGCAATTCACAGAGGTAGAGTTCATCAGGTGGTCTGAATGCACATAAATATGGATCTTGCACTTGGGGTATTGCATCAGAATGTTCGAGATCAGTGCTGTGAGTTCAGAAGTGAGATGGATGTGGGTTAAAAACTGTTCTGGGTTCTGTAGCGTCTACCAGATAGCAGAGGTGTAAAATGTTTGTGTCCAGGGTGGGAGAGCTGACATTCAGTTGAATCTGAAAAAACAGTGGAAACAGTTAAATGTGAAACCCCCCCCCCCCCCCCAAGTTTTACTGTGCCTCGGGCAGCAGGGACAAAAGTTCGCAAAAAAGGTAGCAAGCGATTAGCAGACAAGCTATGATGTTGACGATATTTTCCTGTTGATCGTGTTTAATCCTCTGCTGAGCAGCACAGTGCTGAACACTGCGACAAAAATTCAGCGAATAAATAACATGAAACTGTGGTTTGTGTGGTGAATATAAGAAGTTAATGAGCCAGCAGAATGTTAGCATTCTGATTCTTGGCCAATATAAAGTCTCTACGCGCCTTGGCATTACTGCAGATTGATGTGCTGCTAGACGTGAAGAGAGATGTCACGTCGGACATGTTTCAGTCTTTAATGTGACCATGCAAACAACAAAGATTGAGAAAAAGAAACAATTAGCAGGAGAAATAATTGAATTTTAAAAACTTACAACGGCCTACTTGCATAAGTGTGCGACATGTAAATTGTGGAAGCAGCTTTCGCATTGATATAGTAGTAGACTTATTCAGAGATTTATCAGCTTTGCACATCTGGATGTGGAATTTAATTACAGTCTTTCCTTTAAAAATGTTCAGGCTCCTTCAAATTGCCATTCCATTGGTTTTCTATGGGGTTGAAGTCTGGGCTCTGATTGGGCCGTTCCAAGACTTTGATCTTCCTTTTTGGGAGTCATCCCTTGCTTGACCTGCATGTGTGCTTCGGGTGGTTACTTTGCTGGAACATACAGCTGCAGTTCATCTTCACATTTCTGACAAAGGCCGAAATATCTTGATATTTGAAGCTAGCCATTATCCCATCTGTCATGACTACGGTCCCTGTCCCAGCTGAAGAAGAAGGACTCCAGTGCAGCCACCACAAGATGTTTCACAGTTGGTAAGGTGCCCTTTGGGTGAGGAGCAGTGTCCACTCTGCACCAAACATCTCCTAGAAGTCAAGGGCAAAAAGTTCAGCCTTTATGTCATTGTAGACTCATAGTTCACATGGTATATTTTTATATTTAGATGAGCTTAGATGGGAGGGGAAGGGGCTATTGATCTTGTCAACATATCTGTCACATTTTCTCAGCTTAATGCTGATCATCTTCAGAGTGCTCCACGGTGCATCCAGCGTCTATGATATTCTTTTAAACTCCTCTTCTGATTGGTACTTTACAGCAATAAGGTCCTGTAGATTAGGAAGCATATCACTGCTGATAGCATGTAGCTCAGAAGCTCTCGCTGTGGGCAGTATGCTGTGATATTTGTCGTACAGATATGCCACCAGGCTAACACACCATTGTTGTAATTGTATTCCGTGTCCTTTTATTTTGGCACAGGCCAGGAAGGCTGAAAATGTACCTGATCATCTTTTGAAATGATGTAACAGTGCCTGCAATGGAAAGCTGCTTAGTGTTACCCGATCCCTTTGAGAAAGTATGTGCAACCATCAGATAATTTGATCATGACGGTCATTACATCGCTGAAGTATTTTTACCGTCGCGATCTGTGAGAAATCAGAGGCTGGCATGAGGTCTGCAGTTTGGCCTGATTGGCTGATTGAAAAGGCTGTTGTCAGTTATTTAAACGTTTGCTTGTATTTATAAAAATCCATGGTTATTTTGCAGCAGAAGTGCATGGTCGAAATAGGGGGTGGGGGTGTTTATTCTTCCCCAAAGCGGGCTGGAGTGTTTATTTAAAGGCCATTTAGTTAATTAGATTGTTCTGATATTTGTTGGGTGCTGTAAACTGATTTTCCTGAGCATGAATCTCATTAGTGACCCTGAGAGCTCTGTGTGTGAGATGTCACGTGGGTCTGAGGCGCCTTTTCACCTTTCACTTCCTTTCTGAGTGACAGCTTTCGGCATTTTAAACGCAAAATCGAGGAGAATGTCCTTCTCGATCAAAGCAAACACATTAGAGATAATGCTCTTTGTTGCGTTTGTTATAACCCTGTGTGTAGACTTTATGAATTATGACCGCGGACAGGCAAAGGCCGCGGTGGCAAGCGGCTGCTGAGTTGCTGTGTTGTCGCGCTCCAGGTGCAGGGCTGCAGCCACGAGGACCTGGCGACCGAGTACTTTATCAAAGGCGGAGGGAGGTCTGGGACTGACCAAGCGGCGGCCCAGAAAGACGGAGCAAAGGCCCCCACCAGTTACGTCAGCCCCACTGTGAAAGCTTCAGTCTCCGGCGAGGGTAGGGCTCCCAAACCAGGACAGAGTGTCAAGCCCAGCGTCCGCCAGCCAGAGAACCATCTCCCACCCGACTTCCGGGCAGGTGGTGGACACCAGCGGTCTTCAAGCACCCGAGTTTCCAGTGGCAGTCTGCACCGGGCCTTCAGCCTAGCTTCGGCCGACCTCCTGCAAGCCACCGGACCTGACAGTTACCAGCAGGAGAGCGACCCCCCCCACTCAGGGGGTGACCCAGCCCAGGCAGATGTGGTGAGGAGGGCTGGGGTCGTCTCCCGAGAGAGGCCTCTGTCCGCCCGGCTGGCTGGCCCCTTCAGCGACTCTAGTGAGGTGGGCCATCAGCGTCTGGATGCCCGCCGGCTGTCCTACGCCCCTCCCAAAGAGGAGCGCTCCCTTAGCCCCCAGCACCATCCCTCTTCGGCCTCGTCGGAGCGTCACGGCCGTGGAGCAGCCAAGCCCTCACGCCAGACCGCATCGCATCACCGTGGAGAGGTCGCCATGGTCACACCGTTGCGGGCAGTGATGGCCGTGCAGCAGGAAGAGAGGGACCAACCCCGAGAGATCCGTCGGACAGAATCTCCTCTTGCGAAGAAACAGGAGGGAGGTGGGGGCATCTCCAGCACGGAGGAACCCCCCAAGAACACCCCCGGTTCGCCTGATCCCAGCAGTGATGCACAGTCCGTGTGGTACGAATACGGCTGCGTATGAGCTGTTGAGAAGATCAACTCATGCTCGTTTGCAGGAGACCTGAGTGTGTTTATCTGTGTCCAACACGCACGTGAACAATTCTTTTTGTCTCCATCATTATTTATAAAGCATGTGAAAAAGTGATAGCATCTGCTGTAAATAATTGAATGAGATAAGTCAGTGGGAAATTGATCTTGTAAAACAGTATTTATTTTCATTTAAAAAGAGCATGCAGGCTACATCAGACAGCACAGCACACAAGTCTGGTTTGCATATTACTGATGCTGTTGTTTTGGCTCTTGCCAATCATGGACGTCATCGGCTCTTCATCTGCAACTTGTATCAGTCCTACAAGAAGTGACTTTTGGTTTACGAAAGCATTGGTGGAAATTTCTGAGCCAGTTCAGACCACTAGATGGCAAATCAAATAAACGAGTGTTACACATTGTACCAAGCATCCAGATTTTCATTAGACTCTGGTTCTTAAATGTTAAGAACCTGGATTTTATGAACCTTTTACGGAACTGCAGTTTATCTGGAGGTCACCGCTTCCACGGGTGACAAAGAAGTTACTGTTTTTTCATCGTTACCCTACCCACCCACGCAGCCGATAGGCATACTCAAATGATCTCACGGTATGAAAACCTCTTTGTTCGACAGATTATGACATCTGGATGACACTTGATCAAGTGAACCTTATCTGTGGGTCAGCTGATAATTCCTTTTCTATCGATCCACCTTCCTACTGCTTACGCCGTGCGAACCTCAAATTTAGTAGTAAGTGACACTGTAGCTGGGTCAGGCAAAATGATGGCCTGATAGTTTATGTGAAATGTGGCGTGTAGTAATATCAGTTATTGAAGTGTAAGATGAAAGGAAGTTTCTCAGAATATATGTGAGACACCCCTGGTTTGGAGTTTCAGCTTTTTGTGCACAACACTGCTATTCATGTTCTATTCTGATTCAGAAAAAACAAAGTTTGGAAATGAAAAAATACCCACTCCCAGCATAATTGCAGCGTAATTACAACCTCGAGCTGGTGTAGCGGAGGACAGTGTTTGTCCATCTTATTGAAGACCTCGGGACCTGATTACTGGAAATGTCTCCCGCGCTCTGAAATGTTCTTTTCCTGTTTGCTGTGGGTTTTCTCTGTTCCCCGACCGATGAACTCTGCTCAGATTTCAAAGCTGCTTTTAGGGGGCGCGTGCGTAACTGACAGAGAGACTATGCCTTTTAAACCTCCACAGCCCACATCTTGGCAGGGAAAACTTCGCACCATATTCCCTGTGTTCAGGCCAATGATTGCTCTGCGTTTTTTGGATGTGTGTCTTGTCCAGAGCTGAAACTGTGCACAGCAATATATTTTCTTGTAAATACTATGCAGTGATTTAAATATGTTTAAAGCGCTAAAGTAGGAGTGGGGAACCTGTTCTATCGAGGGCGGGGTTTTTGGAATGACCTCTCAATCAGCCAATAATAAAGCAGGGGCGGGGAACCTGTTCTATTGAGGGCGGGGTTTTTAGAATGACCTCTCAATCAGCCAATAATAAAGCAGTACTTCTCCACTCCAGTCCTGGGCACCCAGTATTATTAGCTGATTGGCTGAATTTAGGAATGAATGTGGCAACAAGGTGTTTTTTTAAAGCTGCATTGCAGTTAATAGGCTTGTAATTTATAAGTACAGCCCACAGAACTGCACTGTGTGTGTGTTTGTTTGTTTGTTTGTTTGTTTTGTTCTTGTTGATTCAATACAATATTCCAGTGTTTATTGGTTATTGTGCATACCACAGTCTTTGCAACTAAATACTTTTCAGATGGTTACTGTTAAACAAATACAGTATCATGTTCTTTATCTTGAGTAAAATGCACTGCATATATTTCAATAATATCTTTCAAATGTGTGATGGTTTTACAGCTATCCATGTGACAGACTTACATGTCACTGAGAATTTTTAATCCTGGTGATGTCACTGTCAGAACTTACCTTCAGAAGAAAGTTATGAATGATGGATCCATTGCACTTGTTATACCAAAAGTGTAGAAGTATAGATGCTGTAAATTTTCCCAATTTTAGAAAATGTGTACTTTTTAAATACAGATTGTGTTATATATGTATTACAAATGGTGCAGGATTTTCAGTAGTCTTGTCTGTGCAGATCTGCTGTAAGAATTGTATAAAAGAGGTGAGAAAATTGAAATGTTTTTCTGACACTTAACGTCTAACACATCAAAAGTCAGATCTCACTCGTCCTTTTCTCAACCTCTGCTGCATCTGTGAACGATCCCAGCAAGAATATTTTTTGCTAAACTCCAGCAAGATTTGTAATAAAGATTTGTTTGCATCTTGTGTCGTTGCACTGCATGTAAAGCAAATTTTAGAACTGCACACAAATAAAACTTAGACATTGTGTGTAAAATAAAAGTAGTATGTTAATTAGTTATGATATTAGCTTTTGTCGTTCCTTTTCTTTTCCGTAGCGATAGGTCAAGACCCCATTGCATCATATGCGTTGTAACTTAAGACGTCATGTCTTCACAAAAAGTCCATGAGGGCTGTTATAATAACAATATTATGGAAAATGAAAATGTAATATACCACAATACTTAACGGAGCAATGTGAATTTTGAAGATAAAACCCCGGGGTGTGAGTAAGACTATATAGTCATGAATGGGCGGATTTAGGCAATCGTGTTCAAGACCTGTGATGATAGTTTGACCGTATCACTTTATTCCAGGAAATGCTCTAAAACGTTTTTGGCGACTCGCCAAAACACAAAAGAGTTTCCTGCGAGTTGCGGCTGCGTGTCGCTCATCCGGCGCCGGTGATTTCGGACTCGGACTTGGACTTGGACTCGGACTCGGACTCGGACACGGACGGCCGCGGAGGAGTCGCTTCCCCACTGTGGATGCATGTAGGAAGTGCGAGACGGGAAGGTGCGAATTCTCTTTTTCTTAATTTACGCAGATGGTATTCAGTTTTGCGTCTAAGGCTTAACCGCGCCCTAGATTATTTCAGAAGCGAGATTTTTATTAGAATAATAAATCATGAGATTTATTTCCAGTGCTGCAGGTGTCTGTAGGAGAAAATGCATATGAACTACTTTTTAACACGTTTTGTTAAAACGTACAGTAAGGCATTACAGGTTAAAAGATGTGCGTTTCGTGGTAAAATGCGGCAGTTTCATTCATTGTCATGTAGTTCTGCTTGCGGGGTGAAAGATACGGCAGGGCTGCCAGCGTCGGTCAGCAGGCTGGCATTACGTTTTCGTTTCCAGGCAAGACTGCACTCACATTTACATGTTTGTAAGAGTTTTACTGCCTTGTAAATAGTCTGTAGGGTTTGCAAACTGCCCGACGCTTTTGGTGGAGCTAATTTTAGGTTTATAATAATATAGATTTGCCGCAAGATTTCAAGAGTCTGAAAGCGTGAGAATTGGCGACTCCGATGCAGTGAATATATATACTTTGATGTAAACTTTGTTATTAGTATTTTGATGTAATCTTTTCTTACGAGTAAGATTAAGCTGCCCGCTTCCACCCCATGAGCCCCAGCTGCGTCTCCTCGGCTCGTCACTGTGGGTAAAGTCTCATGTTATTTTATTCTACCTTATATAGTCTAGACTCAAAACTTAGAACAGGTTTTAATATTTGAAATAAATCGTACAACTTCTGTCATGTTTGCATCGATGTCTTTGATGCCTGTTCTAAATAATCTAATAAATCTAAATAAATCTGAATAATATCATCTGTCGGGTACAAGGTGTCAACTAAGTGTTACATTTACTCTGTTTGCTTTAATAGCACTGTAATTATGGCATTTAGTGCTAATTTGGCTCTTCGTGAATCATTTGTGGACATTTGGCTACCTTTCTTGGGGAAGAAATCCAACGTAGATAGTCCATAGGGGAAATTGAATAATTTAAATAGTTCGTTAGTGTCGAATCTTTGCTTTCTTACCGTAGAAGTGTCCTTTATTGTATCTGCAGAATGTTTTTGTAATATATATATATATATTTAAAGACGTACTTAATTGGCTCTCACACACATTGGTTTAAACCTTTTTTTTACTCCAGTTCAGATAATTCAGATATTTTATTCAGTAATACATCACTAGGATTAATTGCTGGTGATTATCTGCAGATCTATGAATGAAAATGCTTCTGTCACCTGTTTATTCTTCGTGTACGTCAGCTACAGTTCTGTCTGCATGGCTTAAAGGCCAAAATAAAGCAGCAGTATTTCTCACTACTTGCCATTCTGAATTTATTATACTTTGAGGAATGCACAATGTATTATGTGATGACACCTGGCTGATGTAGATTTTCACCCAGTTTGCCATGTCAAAAGCATGCTTTAATGGAAATAGTAGTAATAATAATAATAATAATAATAATAATAATTATTATTATTATTATTATAATAACCCTGCAGAGTCATAATAAACAAAATCTGGGGACAAGACCTCAGTTACCTGCTAAACATCTGTGAAGAACCAAGGTTCCATAGGTAGAGGTAGAACCTCTCCTATTTTTGAGTAACTTTGAAAAAACTCATATATTTTTATTATTATTTAAAAACACATTTTTCTCTTCTTATATAAAATGTATTACCTACCTTCCCAGTGTTTTTTAGCCACCAGCCACTGCTGGTGAAGAACGTGGTAATTTACCCATCTGCAGCATGAAAGAAAATCACAAGAACTGCCCCCCATCTCCTGTGGGGTGCTGACGCTCACCCATCCTGGGGCCACTTCTTAGCCAGTTTTTCAACTCCACCAGCTTGTTAATCATTAATTTTATTAATTTAGTTACAAAAATATTGAGTCCCTGGTGGAGTTATCCATTCTTGCCATTATATGAATCATAAAAAATTAAGACATTAAACAGATCTCATGGATTATGGAAGAACAATTGTTATATTCATCCCTGCAATGTGAGAAATGATTTTTAGAAGCAGTTAGTTTTTCAGTTGTTAAATGTTATTAGTGAATCTCACGTTCAATCATGTGGGCCACTTCATAGCAGAAGAATATAGGAAGTATTATTGATGTCTTTAAATATCCAGTTTATCAGAGTGCGTTGTAGCAAATAGAATTGTGAAGTAGGGCAACGGAAAATGCTATTTTGAGGCAATGGGAAGCATTGAAAGAGTCGCTTTGGTGAACAAAAATGTATATCAGTGAACAGACGTACTGTAGCTTCTTAGAAAATCATACAAATGTCACCTTCTACAAACCCCCAAGAAATCCCAAAGCAAAGTTGGCTTATTTGTTTTCGTAGGACTTATGTTTTGCGCAGATCAGAGGATCTCAGCACAACATTCAAATATCAGGAGTGTTTTGTGGACGATTCCCTGAGGATGGAGTGGAAAGCATGTTGCAATTAAAGGAAGAACAGACAGAGGAAAATAAAGTTGAAAGTTACAGAAAAACAAGTTTCAGTCCATAATGGGCCAAATGATAATCCTCAATCCATATGCAAAAAAATGCACCAAGCTCGTGTGTGCGATGAGTAGGTGTTTTAACCAACTAACGTCAGTAATTGCGTTGAAGATTAATTCTTAACGTATCTGAATGATCTCTAGTATAACTTACTCTTTTCTGAATTTTACTAATTTCTAGAAGTTTCCACTGCATTTAGATTTTTAAATATTAATACATTATTTTGCAGTTTCATCTGACCAATCCTGTTGCTGTGGTTATTGACCCGATTGTACTGCAAAGTAGAGCTGCACGATGTGTGATGTTAGGCTTGGGCAGAATCTAATTTTTGATACTGTCCAGGCATTATACCACAGTCTATGATAATGTAATGGTATTTTCAAAAGCAATCCTATTCCAGTATTTTGAAATCACAGCAAAAAATCTTCCACCCTGGTATACTGTATTACCCTAATACCACCCAAGCCTAGTTGAAATCATCTGTAAATTATGCTAAAACATTTTTAATCTGCCATAGGAAACAAAACTTAGCAAGTTTTACAAATTTAATGATTGTTCCTATTCAGAATTATCCAGTATCTACTAAAAAAATCCATCTGAAGTTTACCACCATTGTTCTATATGTGATCTCCAAGCCAGTCAGAATCGTTTTCTTCCTTACTGCAGGAATCACTTAAAGCTTAAACAGTGTGGCACATATGTGAGAAATTTAACAAAGTAACTGAGGAGGAAACAAGTCCTGGTCAACAAAGGACGTTTAGTCTTCAACTGTATGCAGATCTTTTGAATTCCATAAAAAAAAAAAAAAAGATATTGAGCAAAAGTGATTCGTCTGCACTGCTCTACATCTGCACTGCTCTGCGTCGGCACTGCCCTGCGTCTGCACTGCTCTACATCTGCACTGCTCTGCGTCTGCACTGCTCTACGTCTGCACACCTCAGTCACACCACACTTGTCTGATAGACTCTATTGGTAGATAAGTTCTATTTTTTCTATAGTTTATTTTGGGTATTTTTTTCCGCCTCTTGCTTTACAAATATCGCATTTGTCTGAATGAAGAAATCCCGTAAGTGTAACTCCTATATAGCCGACAGGCATTACGAAATCAAATAAAAGCTACTTTATGTGGAAACGTGGTTCCAAAATAGGTGTGTTCTATTATGAAGTCTCCAAGCTTTGTGGTAAATGCGTTTCGCATTACTGTGATTATTAAGCATTTGTTTGTTTATTTGATTGATATATTTACTTATTTTCATCCACATCTAGATGGTCTGGCTCTAATGATCCTCTTTCATTTTACTTTTGCTAGATTTGGGAGTGCCTCAGGAAAAGGCGATGTGGTATTAAGTATTTGTGAAAGAGATGATGGAAAGTTTATGCAGTGAGTTTCACCCTGATGTTTCATTTCCTCTATCACTAAAATGCCTGCAATGCATAATTTGGTTCCCAGTTCAAATCAAGAAAATCCAACTTGTTTGCCACTTCTTTATGGGAAAGTTCCTGTGATATTAAGCATTTATGCTCAGATTTTTCATTCCTCTATGACTGAATGTCTGCGATTTATTATTTTGGCTTCTAGCTGAAATCGGGAAACTCATTTGCCTCTTCTGATGACAAAAAACTGTGTGTAGACAGAATTATTCTCAGAGCAAATTATACATTCACCAAGAACTACCAAAGATTTGTAAACATTGTTTGGTGTCCCCCTCAATCTATTTCTATTATTTTCAAAATTATGATGCACTTAAGAAATCCAATTTTTTTGCTAAGGTCATTTTTTTCCCCCCGGCCAACTGACTATTGACTAAAAGCCCAGCTGCATCATTCACTCTGGGGGAGACCTGGAAATCCAAAACTGCAAATCATTACCTGGATACGTAATTGCACAAGCTGGACTTGTTCATCATGTGTGTAAATGGAGATTACTCCTGGGGAAGTGTGTGGGGTGCTTTACGATGCGGACACTTGTGTGATGCATGCTGTAATGAATCAGTTGATTTATTTGCGTGGGAGGTGAACCTGGCATCCATTAATAAAAGTGAATGACCACCCCCTGGAAGCCAGATCCTCAGACCTGGCATTTCTGCATAAAACAGCTGGGGGGGGGGGGGGGGGAGGGGGGGGCAGTATGGATCAAATCATCTGTAATATTGGGCAACTATCTGGTTTCTAAAAGGTTAGGTATATGGTAAACCAAATGCTTTTATCAGAAGTGATTTTTTGAGTTTAATCCTCCTTGTGGTGTTGTAGATGTACATTTTGCACAGTGAATCCAATTTAGAATCCGCTGCTTTTCTTTGAAGCATTGACCATTTGCTATATTTGTGCAATTAGTCAGCCTCATTTTAGTTTCGTGAACTAGATGAATTCCGGTTTTAGCCTGAGGCAGATCTCAGTGAGTTCCCACGTGATTTTACTGATTTAACCTATGTTTAGAAGGCACATTTGCAGTTTCCAGTTGCATGTCTAGTTTTAAAATGACAGTCGGAGCTTTGCAGGGTGAATTACTCTTACAGCTGCGTCCTTGGGGCACAGAAATCATAGTGACCCATTTATGATGCAGCATGGAAATGATGCACCACTGTACTGGCAAAACCCATTTACCCGGAAAATGTGATAACAGCCTGTAGCTATAGATATGGTTTTAGCTTTGGTCGTACATCAATCCCCCCGAAATGGACTGTCCCTATTCTGACTACATTAACATGAAAGTACCATAATGCCCTGTTACAGACTATGTTTGGCAAGGCAGTAAAATAGTTTTATGCTGTTGTTACCCTTGCATTACTTTTAAAATGAGGTTTAATTTACTCTCAACTGGGAAATTAGTTTCTGCTTATTGCCGTTGCACTGTGCTATAAAACATGTTGGCGAAAGCATAAATCCAACCATGAAGTGGGATGTATTTGTCCTAAGCATAAAAATTGCTGCATGCACAGAACATCTTCCTGTCAGCTTCCGAAACTGCACCAGCTGTCCAGCCTCCAGACGTCAGAAAGGATCATTATGACCCCACTTCTATATGCTCTATGGTTGTTTTGTATGGTAAAAAACACATTTATTTGCTTGATATTGGGTCTTTGAACGTTTTTCTCATTAGATACTGCTTGGTAAGTATTGTCTTTGTAATGAGATCATTGCGGCGCAATTCAGATACTGTAAACTGTCGTTTTGATTTTAGTAGTTTTCAAATTCTTCCCAAAGACACATCGGGGACCTATTAAGACTAATATAAGTTTCTTGTGACTAATATTGGGCCGTTCTGGAATTCCTAACACCTTTTAGTCTGTATTGCGTATTCAATTGCTTGAAATTACACTGGAAAAAATATAACTGGAAACAATTCTTTGGAGCCTCATCATCTAATCACATCATTGATTTTGGTAATACTTTACTTGACGGACAAAAATAATGTACTAGTACACTGTTACTTAATATATTAATTACCCAGTAACTAAGTGTTAGTTACGTACTGATCTGATGTTCGTTCCTCATTAGTCAGTCAAAATGGTTTGATTTGTACCCGAGTAGTAACTTCTTGTTTTGGTAAGTTGTGGTCACCGAAGAGAGACATAAATATCGCTTTTGTTTTTCAGACACCAGTGGAATGGACCTCAGGGCTCTCGTATCTTATTTTCTGTCCCTCTTCCTAGTTTGAGGATTAAGAAGGGAGACTGGAAAATCTCCATGAGGTCATGGGAACATTGGAGGACACTATGAATTGCACCCTCAGCTATGAGATCCACCGATACCTGTTTTCTGCAGTCTACATCCTTGTGCTGCTGGTTGGCCTTCCTGCCAACCTGTACTCACTGTACCATGCTTGGCAGCAGCTGCGGGCACGCAATGAGCTGGGCGTGTACCTGCTGAACCTGACCGTCTCCGACCTGCTCTACATGGCCTCGCTGCCCCTCTGGCTGCAGTATGTCTTCCAGGGTGATAACTGGAAGTACAAGGAGTGGCTCTGCCAGCTCTGTGGCTTACTGCTCTACGAGAACATCTACATCAGCGTCGGCTTCCTCTGCTGCATCTCCATCGACCGCTACCTCGCCATCGTCTACCCCTTCGGTTTCGCCAAATTCCGGACCATGCGGGCAGCCATTATAGCCAGTGCTCTCATCTGGCTGAAGGAGCTGGCTGTGGGCGTGAACTTCTTCAACCACAAAGAGCTCACCACAGCTATATCCAACCAGTCGGTCTGTTTCGAACATTACCCAATGAAAGACTGGGAGAGGCCCATCAACTTCTATCGCTTCTTTGTAGGATTCCTGTTTCCTCTCGGCATTCTGTCCGTGTCGTACCTGCGTGTCCTGCGGGCCGTGAACAAGAGCGTGGGGACCCAGAGCTCGCAGAAGAGGCGCATTAAGCAGCTAGTGAGCAGCACCATAGTGATCTTCCTGGTGTGCTTCTCCCCATACCACCTCTTCCTGCTGGTGCGCACCGTGTTGGAGCGGGAATGCTACTTCATAGAGAGCATATTCAACTACTACCATTTTGCCCTCGTTCTCACCAGTTTCAATTGTCTGGCTGACCCTCTGCTTTACTGCTTCGTCAGTGAGAACGCCCAGCGTGACATCCAATGGGTACAGGAGTCCTGCTTACGACTGGTGTGCCGCAAGCGCGTGAACAGCCCCAATAACATGACTGACATCCCCGTAACAATACAGAATAGCACTGGAGTGATACTGGTAGAGCAGCAAGCCAAACAAGACTCTTACAGGGACAATGAAAGCTAGGCTGGGGCCTGGCAGCCGCACTAATGTGCTGGACTGGCTAATAACAAAAGATTCATCGAAAGATGGTCATGCGATCAAAACATTGGGTCTGCAGTAGTATTTGACCTTTTAAGCTTGAGTGACGTGTATTTTAATGGTCGTTCTCAGGGATTTCCAGCTTCCTACCACATATCATTATGGTGTATACACTCAGAGAAAAGAGTTTGTACCTTGTCACTGGGGCTGTACCCTCAATGGTCTGCTAATTTGAACTCTTAGCTGTAGGTAATTGTGTCTGGACTCTGAGGAACATTTCTGTACCATTGATGACACATTGATGCTGTTTGTACCTTCTGGATGTTCCTCAGGGTCCGAATCCGAACCTTAAAAGGTACAATTACAAGGGTACAGCCCCAGAGATAAGCAAAGGTACAAATTTCTACCCTTTTTCTGAGAGTGGAGATTTCCACACTTTGAACCAGCCGTGTTCTTGTCATGGCATTACAGTGTGCAGAAGGACAGTCTTCCACAGTGGGTCTGTTCTAAAGCTTTTGTCCATCTGTTTCTTCAGGTAGATGATGATGATTGTGTAAGGTCAGTAAAGTTTGTTTTCATGCTATAGCTTGAACAATGCTGTCTGATATTTCAAACAATCTTCCATAAGATTTTCAAAAGAATGAGTGTCAAAAGTAGGATTAAGCATCAATGGTAAAAAAACGAATTGTGAGAATTGAATGGGCTGTACTACAGCTTTCCAGTGCATAGGGATTTTCAGTCTTTATTTTGATTTCAGGTGTTCGGGAATCATACTATGACTTTAGTCTGTAACAGTGTTTCCCAATCCGGTCCAAGGAGATCTATAGTAGGTCCGTGTTTTTGCTCCCTTCCAGCTCCTGATAGGGAGCAAAAATGTGGATTGTCCGTGGGTTCCCGAGGACCAGACTGGGAAACGCTGCCCTGTATCATCTTGTCCAGAATGTACCCTGCTTCCTGCCCTGTGCTTCCTGGTTGAGGGGCTCAGAGGTCTCTGTAACCCTGCACTGGGTAAGCAGCCATAAAAAACAGACCGGTGGCCCTCTAGACGCTGCCCAGTTGCTGGTCAGGCTAACAAACTACGCACCTGGTTATCAGACAAAGGCATTCAGGTAGGAAGACCCTACCCTTCTAATTCCAGGAGTTTACAATCTACCAAACACCAAAAGCAGAGGCACTTTGATCTTAGAGAATTCTACAGCGAAGGGAAGTAAGGCAGCTGACAGAGACCCACAGAGAGTGTGTGGGGTGAGAGCTGTGCTTCCCCAGCAGGCTGTCCAACCTAGATGACTTTGCCAGGGCTTTGGCATCCTGGGAGAGGCAGAGAACAGGGGCGTGAATAAACTGGGCTATTTCAAGCTATTTCACGAAGGTCAAATGTGTAGAAACTGACCAGAATGAATGACCGTGGTTGCTAACTGCACTTTGAGAGTATTTGATACTTTGCCTCAAGCCAATACTTTTGGTTTTTATAGAATAAGAGCAGACAGTGAGTAAAGCACAGTCCCTGCCCAGCTCAGAGTAATACCGTAAATACACGTCACATATGTGAAAGTATTATGGATGTCAAGGTTGTGTATAGGAGTTCGAGTCCTTCAGCATTTCCTGGAGTAAAATATTTTAATGCACAGCAAAGGGTCTGCTTCAGAAACATGAACATTACTATAATCATCTTGTGAATTACTTGCTCTTCATTGTACAGCCTCGATATAAGCTTGTATATATGTATAGTGACAGTATATTTGTACTTTTAACCATTTTGAAATGTCATTCATTTGCATAATTACTTTGTGTGTGTCTTTCGCCTACTTTGTTCTGCACTACACAAATGCTATAATATCCTTGGAATAATTGCCCAAACTGCTTACCCTGCTAATGTACATGTTTAAGGGATTTGGGTAGAAAGTAATATTATGTGTAAAAAAAAAAAAAAAAAAGATCTAATAAAGTATAAAGTTTCTTAAAAAAAATTATTTAGCTACATAACAGAACATGATGTGTGTTTGTATTCTCTGATGTTAGAAATCTATAATATTGTATTTTTACTGCTTGGCCTTTTCAGTGCTAACAGTTTCGTATTTGAACATATGATGAAATGCTTGCATACTGCAGACTAGCCACTGGTGCAGAGGAATGAGAAGATAAGTGACTGTCCCTTTCACTGATGTTTTATTACTGTACAGGATGGTATGAAACCAACTATGGTAAATGGAGAGGAAATTTGTGTGCGGTTAAACTGATATTTCTGCTTTTACAGAAGAGGAACACTGATGGCACACTGGCAGAGTAGTAGACAGTCACTGCTCGGGGCGGGTAATGTGGTGTGGGTTTTTTTCATTATCTTTCTGCATATGTTAGTGTCATGGTTAAGAGCAATCGTCTTTAGTGAACCCCAGGTTATGCATTTTTTTGTATATTTTGTCCTATAATCCTTATATATAACATGACAGGCGCAGTAAGAGCTTTGTCATCAATGAAAATGGAAGTCAGGGAAACCTGCACAGACAGGCTGAGTGAGACCCTGGACTTGATGGATGGATGATGGATTAACCCATTCCTGCCTTGACTCGCTCATCATCGGTGACTTCACTTGCCTGCTGATTTCTGGTGTGTATATGGTGATCGACAGCCACTCGCCTGCTCAGTAAGGCGGAATCGCAGCTGAGCAATGTGACGCTGTCCCTTGCTGTCCTTCTGTCACTGGTTATGAAAGAACAATCTCAGGCCTATTGTCTATCTCATGAAGTTCAGGGCTGGCTGTACCAATAATGACAATCACTGTGCACTCCTTCCCTTAGCTGAGGGAAGTCATTGTCACAGTGACTGTTTACTGCTTTGTTCCAGCTGGTGTTCATGCACACAATGCTTTCAAAGAATGTGTTCAAACAGAAACAAGCACATACAAACACGTAAACACGTACACCCAAGGTGTTCAGAGATGGTAGATCACTCTGAATAGTTTTTGAAGAGGCAAACTGCTGATGAATTGTTGCAGTTCCCTGATTAGAAAACAAAAGTGTTCTTGCATTGCCTTAACCTGCACTGATGATATTTGCACATTAAGCAATTTGGCCTCAGAGAGGGCATTTTGTAATGAAGTATATGTTTTGAATACATGCGCTTGTGTGCAGTAAGTCCAGTTTTAGCATATGACTGCTCCAGCCCAAGGCCGCGAACTGGTGAAGTTCTGGTGTATATCAGGTAGGCATATGGGTACAAGAAACTGCTCAAACAAAAAATAGTAAAAGAAACCGTTTCAAAGTTGACAAGGTGTTAAAATGGGGCAGCATGTGGCTCAGTGAGCTGTGCCTGTGATCAGAAGGTTGCCAGTTCTAACCCAGCCTCAGCACATCTGTGGGTCCTTGAGCAAGGCCCTTAACCCCCAGCTCCCTGGGCGCCCCTACGGGTGGCTGCCCTTCACAGCCAGCTTACTCTTGCCTACAAATTGCAAGTTGGGGGAAGCATATAGAGAATTTCCACACGGGGATCAATAAAGTATCAATTATTTATTTTAAAAATGCAGAGGATAAATGGTCATAGTACTGGCCAACTAAGACTTCAAATGAGGCAGTAGAAGCAGGAAGAGGATCAGAATTAATTTAGTAAGATCCTCAGGATTAACATGCTTGGCATTTTGATATGATATAAAACAAGTTTGGTTTTGTTAGTGTCACTTTGTATTAGTACACATTTAGGGTGAGGAATGTCTTCCCAGGTCTTGAAAATGGTGTTTCTGCTAAATTCTACCAAATTAGCAGAATGGCAACACTGATGTTGAGTACTGTAGCACTTCGAGTGACAAAAAGACCTCATATCACCAAATGGCTTAAGATACGATCACACTAGAGTCAAAAATATCTTGTGTCTTTGTAGAGTAAAGCGAAAACGGCATGACCAGATAATACAACATACCACTCTAGATTGGGTATACTTTGCTATTTTCAATCATGAATTATATTGTGGGGCATTCCAGAATGGCGATGCATTTGAAAATACCAAGGTACGCGACAATCATGCTAGCTAGCGATGTATTACAAACAAGAATTGACATAACGGGTTTGCAAGTATGCATTAGCGATTAAAAAGTGATAATGCACTGGTTATTTCTTGTCATAACAGCACAAATGAGTTCACCTCCAACAGTTTTTTTATTATAAAAAAACTTTTTTTGTCATAATAGAGCAAATGTGCATAAAATAAGTAGCTTCCTCCATTTTGCACTTCAGTAAAGCGGGGGGTCACCCCACCGCCACACCAGACTGGTTTAGCAACACAAATTCAGGGGCCAAGGTTATTTTAAAAATGCCTTGCAAATTCACTTCTCTTCCAGAAGTGAATTTTCTGATTCTTGCACTGAGCAGGTAGAATGGATCTGAATGAGAGTCAAATATGTTTTCGTGTTAGTGTGACTGTACATTTAGTAGCGTGTTTCCTCTCTGGTCTAATCCTCTGCTCAGTACTACTACTAGGGATCTGAGGTCAGAGTAATTTTAGCCTGTATTTCAGGCTAGTGGCGGGTTGGGGAAATAGGTAATGTCTCGCATCTTCTGAATGATGGTGGCGTGGGTGGGGTGGAAGGGTAGCCCGTCCACCTCCAAGCCCAGGTTTGCTGTTTTGCCACTGCGGACACCATACTTCACCAAGATGGACAAGAAGCCCTCCTCCTAGTGGCAGAGAATTAGAGGAGAACAAGATGAGCTTGCATTTGGTCATTGCCAATGGCTTTGCAACTCTGGAAGATGTCTGCTGCCCCGAGTACACTAACAAATACAAGTTGCAAAGCCATTGTTAGTGTTACTGCAAGTGTCAAACCTACCAACTGATATGGCTCAGTCTACGTGATGAGAGAGAGATAATATGACTGACTTTGTTGTAGCATGCTAGCACTGTGCTAGACGTGTCAGCTCTGTGGTCACCATGCTCACTGCCCTTCGACATGAAGTTCAAAGACAGGGGGCCGTCGTACCTTATCTACTGTGGGAAGGCTGGCTGCCCAGATCTCCTGCTGGTCAGGGGAGGGCGGAGTCCCCAGACCCTTCCGGAGGTACCTCTCATGGACTGGACAGAGACTGAGGATGTACAGACCACAGGCTATCGCATATCCGCCCCAGTTCGACACACCTGGATCACCAGAAAGGAATACACAAAGGGAAAGCATGAGGCCATGATGCCCCTCCCCCAGCCGCCAAGTGTCTGTTTGCTGTAGAAGCATAAGAAGGTTCACTAGACCATGAGCCAAAGTCAATGAAACGATACAGAAAAGTGTCGACCTGCCTAATATCGAGCCACCAAAACAGCTCTGATCAACTGAGGTATGGGCTCTACGAGACCTCTGAAGGTGAGGTCTGAAACCTTAGATACCGTTTTGATGTTACGCGTATGCGTACACATACGCCAGGTCCGTGTAGCCTACACCAGGTCGGAGGAAACGGGGCGGGCCGAAAACCTGCCAGGACTTGGGTCTACCTGCAGTGACGGCAAAGTCGGCAGCCACATCACAGGCGATGAGGCTCCCGTTCGGCATGTACGTCCTCACAGCGTCCTTCACCTTCCCCATGCCCAGCTCGTTGCCCCCGTCTCCTATCCCTGTGAGATCGACCGACCCCTTGTCAGCAATGCCCATCACAGAAGAACCAAAGGCAATCCAAGCGCATACTAAAGACATAATTCAATAATACTTCGGAGCGAGGGATTTGCTCGTGAAAAAGAGATAAAGACTAATGAGGCAATAAGAAGTCTGATATCCATCCATCCAGATATAATTCCAGAAAAAACAGGAGACAAAAGAGGGGACACTGGAATGGAATGCCAGTATATTATAGCACACAGACATACAAAGATGACAGTGTTTGTACTGCAGAAGGAAACTGGTTTACCTGGAGGTGACCGGTAAGTCACAATGTCATCCTAAAAAGTGTCTTATACTGTAGATCTTAATTCTGTTACATCTGATATGACAAATGTTTAACTTAGGGCAGCACGGCGTCTTAACAGTTATTATGGCCTCATATCTTCAAGGCTATGGGTGTGATTCCTACCAGCGATCTGTCTGTGTGTGGAGTGTGCCTGTAAGTAAAATGGTTGATTTTTAAGCATTCTATGACAATCAGCATCGGCCCGACTGCATGGCTGATATAGTGATGGCTGTGCATGACTGACACACAGCCACACGGAACACTCTCCGACAGA
Organism: Hippopotamyrus pictus; assembly: GCA_026781145.1. NCBI lineage: Eukaryota > Metazoa > Chordata > Actinopteri > Osteoglossiformes > Mormyridae > Hippopotamyrus > Hippopotamyrus pictus. The sequence continues at coordinate 11,804,425 of JAODLC010000028.1, forward strand.
CCCTACAGTAGGCCTGCGCGATGACCAAAGGTAAGAGTTATAAACTCTGTGATTCATATGTGATTCATATTTAGAGTTTTTGTTTGTTATTAATGTTTAATATTTTAAGTAAAGCAGTTATGTCATTAATTTGATACTTTTCTGCTTTAAAAAGTCGGTCTAATATCACCATGCCCCCCCCCCCCAAAAAAAATGGCATCGGGCACTGAAAAACCCATATCGATTAATCTCTTCATGTACAGTAACTACATTAAGGAAATTATGCTTATAAGACAGTAACACAGTCGGCATATTTTTCCATGCAGCAAAATAAGAGAGGGAACATTGATATTTTCAGTTCTGCATCGACTGGACATTTTGTGCATTTCTGTACCTGTGGTGCTAATCCCTGGGATGGAGCAGGCTGTTACAAAGAGGTCATCTATAGGGTCCACCAGGTGCTTGATGTTTATCCCCCTCATGTTGTAATAGTTTCCATCTGCTGCTCTGCCACTACGTTCTATCGCCACCAAGTGGTCAAACCTGAAAATAGCAGCAATCACAAAATAATGAAAAGGCATGAGATCACAATCCTAACCCAAAAAACAAAGGTTTCTTTTGTAATTAAAGGTAGCCCCAGAGAACCATATTACTAATTTCTGAAGGATAAGAACTGTTTGTTCATTTTAGTTGATAAAATGAGCAAAGAGCATTTCATTAACTCATGCAAAAAGTTTAACTGGTGTTATGATTAGACTTGTTGCTGCAAAGCTAGCATGACTGGCAGTGATCCTGCAGAAAAAGCCGTTACGCCTTGTCAAGCAGACGACCTGGGCCTCGCGGGGTCCCCATCGTGGCACAGGAAGTGCAGTGCAGACTCCGAGGATGTTTTCTGGAAGCTGAGTAGAGGCACTTCAGTCTTTATGATACCTGGACAGTGACCCCAGTGTTATACAGTGAAGCGTGTGTTCACATTATTAATTATATATTAATTACTTTGTAGATAAAGTCAATAAACACTGCTGCTGTTCCTTCTATTATATAATCTGATCTGTTCATGATTTAAGCTCAAGCGCCATAGTCCACTTGGTCAAAATATTATACTACCCTTTTTGATAGAAAACAGCTATTCAAAGGCTTTCAAATCCCTAATAATTTCATGATAATTAATACTACAGAGGAGAAAGATGGTGTCACTAAATATATAAAATTACCACAACCTTATAAACAGTTACAGGAGAGAGATGGACGGATTGTTGGATGGATATAACGTATATAAAAAACGAAGACAAGATGTTCCGTTTTAGGACTAGGACACTGAGACATCTGGGAATGCTGCAGACAAATACAGGCGGCCTGAGCTCCACCTGAGCAGCTGTAGATCACCAACACCAACACTTCACCCCAGGATCATCCTCCTCACCCTTCTTCATGGCATCCTCCATGATCCCTCGGTGCATGTCCAGGGCGCGCCGGTCTGTTAAGATGGCCACGCGCTTCTCGAGGGCCTGCAGCATGGCGACCATGGCCACGGCGCCGGGGGGGCCGTCCGTCTCCTCGGGGGGGTCGTGTTGGAAGTGGGTAGGGAAGCCGGTGGTGATGAGCACAGAGGAGGCGTGAGACAAGGACAAGCAGGACTTCAGGAGCTCATCCTGGACGAAGAGGGCCTGGATGCCCCTCTGTCCTGGAGCAGAGCAGAGCAGAGCGTCAGTACAAGGAGAACACAGACTCAGGTCATTTTCTCATTTCTCTGCTCTCCCACGGGCGCAGCGTGTGGCTCAGTGGGCTGAGCCTGTGTGCCTGTGATCAGAAGGTTGCCGGTTCAAACCCAGCCTCAGCATGTCTGTAGGTCCTTGAGCAAGGCCCTTAACCCCCAGCTCCCTGGGCGCCCCAACAGGTGGCTGCCCTTTGCAGACAGCTTACTCTACAAAGAGCAAGTTGAGGGAGGCGTAAAAAGAATTTCCCCACGGGGACAATTAAGGATCGATTATGATTATCTTCAGTTAACTAGAGCAGTTTAACCTTTGTCTATGCACAGCATATAGGTGTGTCAAAGTTACCACTACAAGAGATACTCACATTCATATCTGTTAATATACACTATATGGACAAGTATTGGGACACATCTCAATCACTGAATTCAGGTGTTTCATTCAGACTCATTGCCACAGGTGTATAAAATCATGCAGTCAAGTTTACAAACATTTGTGAAAGAGTGAGTCGTTCTGAAGAGCTCAATGAATTCATGCATGATACTGTCATAGGATGCCACCTTTGCAATAAGTCAGTTTCTTCCCTGATAGATATTCCATGCTCAACTGTAAGTGGTATTACTGCGAAGTGGAAGTGTTTATGAACAGCAGAAGCTCAGCTACGAAGTGGCAGAGCATGTAAAGCAGCAGAGCGGGTCACCAAGTTCTG
>JAODLC010000028.1:11812722-11839024 GCA_026781145.1 Hippopotamyrus pictus
ACAATCATGACATTAAACATTTGGGTCGGACTTGCGTGTATTTTTGCCACATTATTTTAACCGCTTGATGTACTGCTGTTAGCGTCCTCTCAGCCTTGTCGACAAACATACTGCTGTTCTTTCTCCAAGGCAGAATCTAATCAACAAATGAATTACTTTATATTGAGATGAAAACATGTACTGTAGTGTACTGTATATATACCTTTTCGCTGTCTGTGTTTTAAACGCGCATTTGAAGTGTCAGTGTTGTCCGTGCACCGCGCTCTCTCCGGGCAGCTTGAGCTCTCCTTGCAACAGTATCACGTGTCAAAACAAAAGCACGTGCTTTACGGCGATTTTCGCCTATAAAGACGGCTCCTGCCATAGATATGTTGGCTCTCGCACTGTATAAGGACAACGGACCGTTCCGCTTCAGCTCAGACGCAACCCGGAAAAACTATAGGCGTGGATTTTTGCCGATAACCGATAGTTCCAGGAATCAACTATCGGTGTCGATTAATCGGCAAAACCGATACATCGGTCGACCTCTACTGTACTGCATCCAAATTTACTTGGGTGATCCCATCTAATAAGCCATGAATATAAAAGAAACCTAAATATTTATACATCTATACTTATTTTTTAATAGCAAAATTAAGTGTTCGTATTTTGTACTAGAAATATAAGGACAACAATAAAAAGACAATATTAATCTTACCCACCTAAGGCCAGACCAGAGGTAGTGTCAAAACCATAAGCCTTTGTGTGGATTAAATTCCGTATTGAGGAAGGACTCAAACTTCCAGATGCAGACATTTTTGACATGACTGTTTTTAGGTTCAATGCTTCCTGCTTTAACTTGTCTTTCGAAGGTATGTTAATATTTTACAACCTTCAGGCATAATATGTGACACTGTCAATGCAATAGTACTAAAAGCTGAAATGTGGTTTGAGCTTTGAACTTTGAACTGCACACCATTTACCTGAAAATCATCCAAACACAAGCAATATATTGCTTTTGGTCTGCCGTCATATGTGATACTGCTAGTTCTCCATTCATTAAGTAAATGCAGTCTTTATAACGTATGGAGTCTTCTGTCTGTGATTTAAAAGCACTGTGCATACTGTCTGCTATTAATATGAAACTGAATGATGGTAGAGTGCTTCCATGTAATCAGAGATTATTATTAAGTTTAGGGCTGCAACAACTGATAAAAAATGTTACATAAACTGTTCACAATTAATTTTGTTATTGATAGGTAACATTTTTGCGGTTTGCTGTGTAAATTGCGTATAACATCACCACCAAGCAACTTTAACACTGGTGTGTTAAGCCTAGTTCATACTTTACCTTTGTGGGTGCTGTTATGGTTTGTGCATGGACGTACTGCATTTGTCCGCAGAAGTGAAATGGGTAAACTTTGTTACTGATTCAATCTACTACCAAGGTTGGTATCGCCGATTCCGATACCGATATTTGGTGCTGGCCCAATCCTGACTGTGTCACCCCCTTTATCGGCGGCCCTTCTTGATAGTAATTCTTGTTCTGCTCCCCATAATCATATACACATTTAAATTACCAGGGAAAAAAGCTTTTATGTAAGAATTGATTTTCAAAATGGAAAAAAAATTATATTTCAGTGTCAATCCATACATCCTTACTATGCACCTCTCTCTGATAGCAGCAGGAGTGAGATATACAGTAGTGATGTTTTGATTGCAAACCGAATGAAAAGTGTGAACCCACACACCACAACTGGAATTTAGCAGGTATTACATTTTGTGTTTGTTTAAAAGTCACGTTCATCCTACAAGCAAGTTCATTCAAGTCTATTGCTTTTGGTTTAATTCTGTTTACACAGTATAATATCTGCATGGTACACAAACTTAGATACCACTCAAGTGAATTTTATTGTATCAGTTTAGTACTGATATTGAGATACCAAACCTGGTATCAAAGTAAAAATGTTGGTATCGGTCCAGCGGTGTACAGGGGTAATAAAAATGTACTGTACGTACTGCTACCAAACATCACATATTCTTTAGAGATCTACAGAGACAAATTATTTTCTCTGTGGAAAATAAAAAATTTGTGTAAAAAACACAAATCATACTGCAAATTTAATATTAAGTAACATTGTCCCAGGTTTTACTGTCCATTATTGTCCATCTTAATGTATATCTGTTAAGCGAACCAGTGTCCTGTCAAGACAGCGGTTCAGTTCGTTACCGTTTGACTTTGTCCTTTTGTGATACTTGATCTGCAAAGTTGTTTCTAATGGGAAACGAAGGTTCACTAAATCCACTACGTTTATTAAATTGCTATAAAAGAGATTTTTTAGCAGTCACCTTAAAACGTGTATTCTATTGTATTTCCTTATATAAGTAGCGTCAAATCAGTCTTTATTTGCACATGGTTGAATACATTTTATTCAACAATTAATGATTTAGTTTAGAACCGAATACATTGGAATGACCATATATGAACTAATGTACACATTTGTATCATTTTTAATCTAACCTATAATTAATAAACTGGTTAAATGATTCATTTTTCAGCATAGTTAACGTTATCAATTCATAATATAAAGTATTCCTACCTGAACCCATACCTGCTGCTTTGGTGTGAGCAAATATTTCCCCTTTGATTGGGAGTCGAAAGTGATTAAGAAAGTTCCTCGCAAGTCTTACAGAAGAGAACATTTTAAAAACACATATATTCTTTCAAGTAATTTATCGGATTAATAACAAATTAATATCGGAGCTGTAATGAGGTAAGAGCAGATAATGAACAGTAAGGGTAAAAAAAAGTATCGAAACAAGCTATTACAGCAGGCCACTTTACAAATCGCATTTTAAATAACCACTTTCTCGTTAAATGCATACTAGCGTTACATTCCAACCAAATAAACCAAGAAAAAAAATCGACATCCAGAGAGGAAGGTCAAATTAGCTCGTAAGCTAAATTTCTGAAGTCTAAGACAAGGCCCTGTTAAGAATACAGAGGCCGAACAAAAACGAGGCCAGTGCAACCAGAATGATAAAAGCACAAAGCCATGTACTCTATACAGACTCGCTTTATCATAAAGTATTTAAATTGAAAACACATCCAACATATTATATCGTGTTTAGAATATTACTACGGCCTATTCCGCCAAACAAAACGCTAAATGACAGTGGGGTTTCCTTCTCGCTGATTCGCTGAGCTATCCGTCAGTCACGGTTCGTTACACCAATGGGAAAGAAGAGCGCGGCCGCTGGGCGGTTTGTGTTCGGAGGACGGGTCCGTCGATGCACTGACGGCTCGGTCCGGAGGCAGCGGTGCTTCGTTTTCGGCCAGCAAGCCGAAGCGGCCGCGTTAGGGGGGCTCGATCGCTCAAGGTATGGTCGTGGTAGTATAGTTATAGTTTGGAGCTCAACTAGCAGATAGTGTTATGAGATTGCGGTGAACAAGGTGCACCTTTCGTAGCTTTACTGCCAATGTATCTAAGAAGTCAGTGACATTTCAATGTTTATTTATTTGTTTATTTGTTCATTCGACGAACACGAGACGTCTCTAGTTAGTTTAGAAGTATTTAGGATGTAACACATTTTGAAGATATAATCATTTTGGTTTAGAGTTCCATATCACCATCAATGGAAGGAGCCACTGGGGAAGGTGACATATTTACGGTGAAACATGAGCTGAAAGATGGTAAGTTATGTATAGATCTCTGTGTTATGATTATATAGAAAATCTCTTTGCGCATTTGCAACTGCGTTTCAATTAGCTCGGGTCTGCGTGTGACCGGGCGTTTTACAATCTAAATCGGTAATGTCGCTGCCAAGATTGAAAATGAAATATCAAATTAAAGTTACGGAGTTAACTATCTTGTCAGGCAGTCAGAACACCTGGTGCACTGTATCGTCTTGAAAATAACCATTAAGAATAAATGAATGAATGAATAAGCTCTATACAGCCATCTGTACAGAACAGCGCCTCTTTGATATTCGGTCCGTATTGTCACCTGTCAGTGTAGTACATGGGCGTAAATTATGCCCCCTCCCAATTATTATGGGGGGCACCGATAATCAAAACCAGCCAATACAACACCCTGGATCCCCTTAAATGGGCGGAGACCTCAACCCCCCCAACCGACCCAAAGGTATGCCCTTGGTGCAGAATGCCTCTTTTCGGAGGGGGATGCTCTTTCGGTAGGTCGGGGTCGGAAAAGAGGCCGTTTAGCGCTGCGTGCCGTGCGGTGTCAGCAGTGAGATAGTGTGCGTTGGTGGTTAGCACGTTAATGTTGTGAGAAAGCGACCAGGGGCGTGGTATTTTCCCATGAAACCCACAACCGGGACTGAAATGGTTTTTAGCTGGTGTTTTTGATGATATACTTTGATATAAATGTTGCATTTGTAACATTTTTGCTAGAGGTAATGCATGCATTACATTTGGCACATATATAGTGTTACTCACAAAAGTAATCCATTACAGACATAGGTGGAAAGTTCTGGTCCAGAAGCTAACTGGTTGGTTGCTACAAAATCTTGTTCTGAATTTGTATTTTCTGGACCTGAACTTTCCGCTTCTGCCTGTAAAGGGTTACTTCTGTGAGTAACTGCCCCAACACTGCACGTGCCAGTAGTTTACGTATTTAGTTATATGGGTGTTTGCTCACCAGATTCTCCAATAATTTGTTCTTGACTCATAACTTTAGAAAAAAGTTAAAGATACCTGGGCAGTGAATGTTTAGGTTGTGCCAGCAGACCACTTGAGGATAAAACACATTGAGATTTGAGAGGACCAGTCAAGGCAGAGCCAGATTAAGTTCAAGGGCACCTGAATTGTGCTGTAGCAACACAGGCTATTTGACCTCTGAACTGGAAAGGATTCATGGAATGGAACATAGCTTAATTGAAAGATCAAATGAAGTGAAAGACTGCATGGGCACAACCCGGGTCTGTGTGTTCACTGTTACTGTTAGTATATAAAAATAAAGGTTTTGTTTTGTTGAATCTCATAGGCTGTCACGAGGCACATTTAGGTGTTTTTTATGGACCTTGAAGAACGGAAGTGATCAGATCTTTTTCCATGCACTTTTTTATTGGTTCAGTTAAAACTTCTTTGGAGAATTACGAGGGATGTGCATCTTAACATGCTATTGCTGACGTGTTCTCCCGCAGAATATCCGTGTTGTAGGCAAACATGCCTGATAGCGGCCACATTGCTGTTCTGGAGTTCCAGATCTTACATTCGATTGCTTTCTGTGATCCTGCTTCCATCATAGTTTTTCCTGTAAAGTTGTTTATAATTGTATTATTTACAGCTATTTGCATAAAAGGGACTGTGTACAGTGTGGTGTGTAACACAGTGGCTTCGGCATCATATCCAGTCCATATCCAGAATCTTGTAGGTTCCAATATCCTTGGCTGACAGATGACTGGCAGGGTTCTTAACCTCTCCTCGACCCCAAGCAGTCTCCCTTGTGTAAAGAAAAGCAAATAAATGAATTTAATGTACACGTGCACGACATCAAGTCCCAAAATTGTTTATGCCATTTATAAACAAGATATATATATGTGTGTGTTTGTGTGTATTTTCTTAGAGTAGCAGATATGTTTTATATTTATACTGTATGTACAAAGACTGCTTTAGGGTGAGTGGTGTCTGAGTTTGGATCTCATGCTGATATTTTTGCTCGGTGTCAAAGCTGAATTTGCTGTACTTTGCTTCACCATGCAGCCAGTGCCTTTTGACCTTTCCCCTGGTTAGCTGAAGTCCTTTAGCCAGGAACTCATTGTCCCGACCGGACCTTGAACTGGGAGGTTCGTTTGGACTGGTTTGCGCTTGTGAGGCTTTACCGTCACAAAGCCCAAATCTTTCCTCTTCCCTTATAATACACACACAGATAATAACAAGGTCAGAACCCTTCGGGGACAGTCAGCACTGTCTGGACCCAAACTTGGCTGTGCTACGTGTTCCCCTCTCTTAATAAACACCTTCTAATGCTCTGAGTGATGTGTCACACTGGATTTTACTTTTAATGAAATCTTTTGAGGCCTTGTGGTGTTTTTGTCCTTATTTTAATCATTCCTCATTATCTGTTTCACTGAATCCTTGTCTGCCTGAAGTCCTCATTATGTCTTTTTGGAGCAATTTCCCAGTTCATTTATTTATTTATTGCATCAGATTTTGGCCATTTTCATGGGAGCTGACAGTTCCGTTCGAAACATGACCCATCTGACTGCACACATCGAGCTTGACTGCTGACATACTATTGTATATTTATTTATTTTCTCTTATTTCACTTTTCCTTTTGTCCGGTACTGAATCATCGTTTGTCCAGTGTTGAATAGCTGCATGTTCCAGTAATGCTTCATGCAGATGGCTTTCCTGGGAACGTGAAATGACCTTTCCAATGTTGCCTTTCTTGAGAGGTGGGTGTAGCACCTAGGACTGTGCATACTTTATCCCCACTGGGATAGCAGAGAAGGCCAGGATGGATAAATCGCCTCTTTAGATGCCTGTTTGGTCTATGTAGGCTAAGGCTTATCAGAATGTCTTGTGGAGTGACACAAATTCACCATGGTGTGTTCATTGTTTTGTCCCAGACCCTGGCAGTTAAACAGGAGCCAGTGTTGTTACTGAACTTGTATTGATTATTGGGATGTTTCCTGTTTTTCTTAGAGCTAATAGTGCCAGTGTAGTATCTGAGCTATTCATGAATAACATTTTCATCATCAACATGTCCAAATGTTCCCGAGCTGAATGTTTCCCTCCTGAATACTCCAACGTCGTAGTGTTTGACTGCGAAAAGCCCTCGAGTGTAGGGTTTTATAATTAGGTGCATGGCTGCGGGTATTTCTGTCGCTGTTAGTTGTTCGTATGCTGTCAGTGGCGGGTTTGACAGAACTGCCTGCCATTTACCATACATTTCACAAATTCATCGTCTTGATATGGGGAATCGGCAGGCATCTATATAACAGTCGACAGGGGACCATGTTCAGAGTGTCATTTGATGTTTGCAGGTGGAGCCTCGCATTTGCATGGCTCCACGCCACCTTATCTGTGTCCTTAGAATTGATCTATATCTTTAGCTATATCTGCTAAAGTCAGCAGCCATCTGACTATGAGGTTTCTCTGCAAATATCGCAGCCATGTCTGTTGGCTCTAAACCAAGCTTTGGTTTCGTGTTTCGTCAGTGTTCTTATCGCCAGTTTAGCAGTGTTTCGTTGTTTCTTTTTTGTAAATGCAGATTGACAAAAGTAGCATTGCATTGGTTGTTTCATTTTGCTTATATTACATGCTGTGTTGTGCATTACGTTCCTTGTTGATAGTTTCTAGCTTGATTAGCATAGGAATTAGCTGGTGGTGAAGAAGCCAATTAGAGCAAGTCGCACACGCAGGGCCTCCGGCTTTCGAACGACTGCAGCACTTTGTCAGTTATAACTACCTATCGGTTTTCAACAAAAAAACTCAAATACTTTTCTGAGTTACAGCAATTTAGGGAAGTGCTTTATTGGGAAATTTTAAAAAAGCAACGTTTCAGAATGATCTTTTTCAGCCTGCTAAGCATTGTGAGTGAGGGTGCTAATAATGGCGGAAGGGTTGAGATGCATTTGAACCGGAGCAAATTGATACAGTGCTGCCAACTGTTACGGTAAATCTATATTATTCCATTATGAACCTAAAGTTATCGACATCAAAAGCATTGAGGTAGTTTGCAAACCCTATAGACTATTTACTTGGCAGTAAATCTGCTACAGACATGTAAATGTGTGTTCATGCGTGTGCAGACTTGTCTCGAATTGAAAATCTCATGCCGGCCAGCTGAACGAAGTTGGCAGCCCTGCTGATGTGGTGGTTGTTTTGTTGTGCAAAGATGGGAGGTGTTGCCCAGTATCTGGAAGCCAGTTCACAGTAGTGATCCTAGTGGAGAGGGGTGTTGTGCTTATTTGTTCTTGTGAGCTCTGGGCTTGGGAAAGAACATCCCACAACTGTTCTCAGGGTGGCTGCCAGCCAATGACTGAACTCAGGCTTGCAAGAGCAGACTGCATGTCCCTTCCGGTTGTTCTTATCTTGCTCCCCACTTCCTTTTTCACGCGCAGCCAGCGGTAATACCAACTTCAGCGGTAATACCAACTTCAGGTCCTGTCAGTGAAATTAGCAGTGTGGCTCTCTACTGTGATGGTATTGCTTTAGGCCTAATTAGGGTGACCACTTAATACCTGTCAGGAGGGACACTGTGAGCTATGACAGGGTTTGTAAACTAGCATTTCCGCCATTTCAAGTAAAAGGACCCGGATTTCACTTAAGCACCGAGTTTTTGCTGTGTGCTGATTGGCCAGTCTCCTATGATCATGCGTGTGTCATTAATGTTATTGGGAAACAGGTGGACGGTCTATCAATCAAGGAAACAGACCAGTAAGAGTACAAAACTGCTTTGTTTCACCTCTTTATTAAAATATTGATCAATGGAACTCTTGACTGAATGACTAAAAACCCATTAAATGTAATGCTTGAGACATTTCTGTTGATTTGTTATTTGTTTATTGAGTCTTATTTATGTCATTGGCTCCACTAAATTAAGAATGTGTTTCACACTCTAAAATGTCTTGTACTAGTATGTATGTCATGGTGTGTTTTCGTGCAGCCTGAAGAGCACCTCGTATCTGGGGTGTGAATCATGTCATCAGTCACTTTGGCGGGGGGGTGGCATGTAGTGAATCAGGCTTACTTGCAATATGGCAACCTGTCATAACGGGACAATAAAAATTAATGAATTAGTAAACAGACATACAAAAAGCAACTCCCCTCCGTTTTGGAAACCATTTGTTTGTTCAAAACAAAGCAATAGTTCTTAAAGACAGTTTACCCTTAGACATCTTCCTTAATGGTGGGTGAAATCACCTGCTGCTCTTCTAAATGATTGCTCAGTCTAGACCCTGGTGAAGCTGGTCCATGGGAATATTTTGACCGGGTACTATATTTCAGCTCCTGCATGAAATATTAACTGCCACCGAGTCATAGCATGCAAGCAGACGGAAAGCTGTGGCTTGTGTGTGTGTGTGTGTGTGTGTGTGTGTGTGGTTTGGTTTGTTTGGGTACCTTTATTTCTTCTGCCTTTTTGCAGATTTCGCTTGGGGTGGCAGATAGTACACAGTGTAGCCCTGTGTTGTGGTTGAAGGGCATTTTAGTCAGCATTAATCATATCTTTCAAACATCAGAGTTCGCTGCTGATGACAGCAGTAGCCAAGATTTATAGTTGCAAACTGCTTTTTTTGTTATCATTCTTTAATAGTTGGACATGGAAAGTAGATGAACCACAATCAAAAGCTAAATGCGGAGTTCCTGTGGGGTTGGAACATTTTTTATGAGCACAGCTTTGGGTGTTATAAGACCTCTGGACTGCAGAACGTACAATTTAAGATGCTTTTAGTCGATGGCAGCTCAGTTAGAAATTTGTTCAGAATTGCTGGTCAACAGCAAACTGCAGTCCTACATGAAGTAGTGGCGGATCGATCGAAATTTATGCACATCGCTGATATAAAAGGGCAGTTAAATATACAGAAATGGTTTATCTCTTTCTCAGCTGATGTGTTGCAACCTGAAAGTAGGTTACGAGACCAATTTCAGTGGCTTGGAGAGTGTGTGGTCGGCACATCGTACTGCCTACACCCCTCTTCCCAACAATATTGTTTTTGTATATTATTGTTGTATATTGTTTTTTTTTTCTCTTGTTTTTCTCGTTTGAGTTGTGAATTAATGACCAGGGAGAAATATGGGTCCTGAGGCAAAACCAGATGGAAACCACTGATCTCAGACATACATTCAAAACATGTCTTCACCTTCACTGTCATGAATGTTTTCAAGGCCCATGTGATGGGAAAAGGTTAGTTTTTGCCTCAGGCTCTGACTGTTGGCCCCTTCTTCTCTTCACAGCCAACCTAACTGGCCACGTGGAGAAGGTTGGAATCGAGAATTTTGAGCTGCTTAAGGTGCTAGGCACCGGAGGTGAGTTACGAAAAGCAGGAAATGATGTAATCGCACAAAATAAAGTGACTGCAGGCTATGTGATGTTCTCTGTGTTGCTCTTTATATACATTTATTGACCATACATTCCTATTGTATGTCAGTGAGAGCCACTGACAGGTTCTTTGTTTGTCTGGACATTCTTGGCTAATAAACACAATTCTGATTCAGTTTCCTGTCGACATTCTCCCCGTCAGCCTATGGAAAGGTGTTCCTGGTGCGCAAGGTCAGCGGCCATGATGTGGGCCAGCTGTACGCCATGAAGGTGCTAAAGAAGGCCACCATCGTGCAGAAGGCCAAGACGAGGGAGCACACGCGCACCGAGCGGCAGGTCCTGGAGCACATCCGCCAGTCGCCCTTCCTCGTCACGCTGCACTACGCCTTCCAGACTGACACCCGGCTGCACCTCATCCTCGGTCTGTCTGCCTCTCAGTGTCATTCCTTTACGGCCATGATTACTGAAGTTCTCCGTCGGTCTTTACAATGACTTGTGGCAGTTTCTGGGCTTTGATTATATTTTGAATCTTTTGTGATGACATTAAATCATCGCAAACCGAATATCACGTGATTTTTGGGATTGAAGCATCTACACTGTGGGCTCTGTCTGCCGTCTTCCGGTGTATGTTTGTCGAAGTGGGATCTTTAACCATTTCTTTCAGATACTGAGTTCCCTGGGTGATTATGGGGATGCTGGCCTTAAGTGCACTTGCCTTATTTTGGTGCCCTTGGCTGGGCGTTTTTTATAGTGGTTCAGTAGCTTTTCATGCATGTGCTTATCGGTGGACGGAACACCGTGTTGTATGTTCATGCCAGGCTGCCGTTGCAGATTACGTTAGCGGGGGGGAGCTGTTCACACACCTGGTGCAGAGGGTCCGCTTTAAGGAGCAGGAGGTGGCGCTGTACAGCGGTGAGATCGTGCTGGCCTTGGAACACCTGCACCAGGTAAGGGGGGGGGCCGGGGGCGGTCAGGTGGGGGAGACTCTGCCATTGTATTGTTGTTAAATGCGAAAGCAACTGCAATAAATAACAAAAAATACAAAATGCCTGCATGTTGTGTTCGAACAGAAAAAAATCAGATATAAATGAGCCTGATTTGTAGTAATACTCATAGTAAAATTATGCTGATATATAAAAATGGTGACTTCCCAGTATTAGGAAGGCATTAAGCCGTCTTTGGGGTGTGAAGTGGTCATGTTGCAGTGCTAGCTGAGACTTATCTCCTTACGGGCGGCCAGTAGAACAGGAATATGAGGGAGGTGAAAACATTTGCTTTAATCACTAATTCCTATCATTCTTTACTATCATACTCTAATCACTAATTACTAAATATTGTCCCAAGAAGAAAGAGAACCAAAATATGCTAAGTTTACGAGTGTGTATATTAATACCTGCTTATCGACTTCGATAGATGTGAGAAGTGAGATTTTCTGTTTCCATTTACATGTATTTATTTAGCAGAAGTTTGTCTCCAAAGTGAAGTCCAAGTGAGACAGTTCAACATTTTATTTCACTATTCACTGATCTAATATTAGATGCAGCATAAAGTGTATTTATCTTTTTCCTCTTAACACTGAATTCTGTCTCCTTTGGCTCCTGTTTACACATTGAGAAATGAAACATGCCTTAAATGGCAAAATGTAAAAACATGGAGAGGCGTGTTGACATTTAAATGGTAGACAGTTCCTTTTGTTTGCGATATCTCGCTTCTCCACTGTAGAGGTCCTTGAGTAAAGAAGATGCAGGAAGTCCAGAAAGTACAAATCCAGACCATGATTTAGTTTCAACCAACCAGTTGAGCATAAAGAGTCATAGTTACAGAGTACTCCACTGGTGGTTTGAAATAAAATCCTGGTCTGGATTTGTACTTTCTGGACCTGAAATTTCCACCTCTGTACATATATAAGCTTTTTTTACATGTATAAGCAGAACAATGTGATAAACAATACGTAAATTTACCAGCGCCTTTTTTATTTGAGATCAAAGGTATCGATTGCGTCACTCAACCTGCCCATAAATTGTGTTAATATATTTTACCAGTAGGTGGCAGTAAAATGCTTTATATAGTGTTTATGTCTTTTATTTCAGAATGCTTAACGGGAGCTTCTGATTCTTGTTCAGTTACGTTTATTGAATATAATTAATTATGATAATGTTGTCCATTCTCAAAAATCTCTGTGGTGTCTGTTTATGATAACAGAAGCTCTATTTGGCCAACTTACTTAAGATATTAGGTAGCTCAGTGCCTCCCAATCAGGGAGGGATGTTGCAGTTGCAGTTCCGCTCTGTGTGGGTGCTGTTTGCATGTTCCGATGTTGCACAATGTGCTGCTGGCATCAAAATCAAATTCAGCATATATTTGTCATACAACAGTAACATTTCTCAGTTTCAGCATTTGATGTTGTCTTTGCTCTGTTCTGTCAGGTTTACATGATTTGCAAATCACTGCATTCTGTTTTTATTTTACACCATGTCCCAACTTTTTTGGAAACGGGGTTGTATTTAAAAATGTTACAGACTCTACATTTGCGTGTGCTGTTTGTGAAATGCTTGTTTGATATAAAACAGTTTTATATTTACAGGGTAATAAAACTGTTACATATTCCATGTTATATTTCTTCTTCAGCTGGGTATTGTCTACCGAGATCTGAAACTGGAGAATATTTTACTGGATTCAAATGGCCACATTGTGCTAACAGACTTTGGTCTCAGCAAAGAGTTTGATGAGGTAAGTGGAAGCCCAGATGCTTTGCCCAACAGGACCCGTGTGGACGAATTGCATTGAGAATTATGTGTTACTGTAATGAGAAAAAATATGAATTGTCATCGCTGATGGATTGTGTTGAAATATTTTCAAACACATTATGAACAATGTTTGCATTTTGCTTCATTGATACGTCGCATCTCTGTAAATGAAAGGTCTCTTTTCATACATGCTGTTTGGCTCCATTTGGGTTGGGTATTTAGGTGATTGATAAAGCTTGATCAAGCTCTGCTCTCAAGCTCCTGTGCAATTCATCGCACCGAGCTAGACTGTGTAAAACCAAGAACTGAGACCGTGAATATCACATGTTCAATAGAATATGGCCATATATTCACTATTATTATCAAAAAAAATATATGCCTTTAGAATTCAGTATATAATTTAACAATAATTGTAGTCTAGTATACTTATTGCGATGATTAGTCTCTTCAGGTGCCTACTGACTATAATATTTTTAATTCACAGACTTGAGTTAATGGATCTTTGTTCTGTGTGTGTGTGTCTGTGTCTGTGTCTGTGTCTGTGTCTGTTGTCGTTCAGGTCAAGAGGACGTACTCCATCTGTGGAACTATAGAGTATATGGCCCCTGAGATTGTGGAAGGGGGTGAAGCTGGCCATGACACGGTAACAGTGGGCTCTGCTTCTCCAGCTGCTTTGCTGATCTCGTGCCTAATTGTTGTGGCTTGACTTATCCTCTGCTGGCTGCTAGGCGGTGGACTGGTGGAGCCTGGGGGTGCTGATGTATGAGCTCATGACAGGGGGGTCCCCCTTCACCGTGGACGGACGTGAGAACTCTCACACGGATATTTCCAGGTAAGTATAGAAACTCCAGCACATCTGCAAGGGTTCCGTTCTGAAGATTGCCACAAACGTGAAAATTCACTAAAAATGCTCGGGCAACCTTAACCTCAATCCATAACAGTCTGCTAGCCTGAACAAACACAAAACATCTATTTATTATCAATTTCTAAACAAACAGTACTCTACTGTATACTTTGCACATTAAAATGCCTTGTCATTTCGTATCTAGACATTTATATATTACAAAGGCCATCTAAGTTACACCGCTGTATGTGTAAATGCACTGCTGTATGCACTGGGAGCACTGCTGTATGCACTGGGAGCACTGCTGTATGCACTGGGAGCACTGCTGTATGTGTAAATGCACTGCTGTATCCACTGGGAGCACTGCTGTATGCACTGGGAGCACTGCTGTATGCACTGGGAGCACTGCTGTATGCACTGGGAGCACTGCTGTATCCACTGGGAGCACTGCTGTATGTACTGGGAGCACTGCTGTATGTACTGGGAGCACTGCTGTATGCACTGGGAGCACTGCTGTATGCACTGGGAGCACTGCTGTATGCACTGGGAGCACTGCTGTATGCACTGGGAGCACTACTGTATGCACTGGGAGCACTGCTGTATGCACTGGGACCAGTACGTCTCGGAATCATTACTAAAAATGCAAAATTAGCGGCACTGAAATACAGGCATTCTTCACTGGGATGCCTTTTAATTTTTCCTTTAGTCGGCATTCACAGTATGTTTATCTCTGAAGTGCCTCTTTTCTCAACTCGCTAAGGAGGATACTAAAGAGGGACCCCCCCTTCCCCAAAGACATGGGATCCCCAGCCAAAGACATCATCCAAAGACTGCTCACCAAAGACCCCCAGAAACGGCTGGGGGCTGCTGGAGCAGACAGTGTGAAGGGACATCCTTTTTACCAGGTGGGGCTCATTTTTCAGTCTTTCTTACAACTGCACATTCTTTTCAATATACTGTAATAAACAATTTTCCTTGCAATAAGCTTTTTTTTATTGAACTGATAATTTTTAAAACATTTACGCCCTTGCTTTTATTAAAACATGCTAATTATCCTCATGTTTTTTTCTTTTCTTGGTTTTTGGTTCCTCTCCTCTGTTGCCCTTTGGAATTTTTTCCTTTTTACTTGTTCCATGCACCTAGAAGCATAATTTTCATTGGCCCATAAAATTTTATTTGCATTTTATACTTTGTATTTATGGTCTTTCCATCGTATTCCTTTTAATTTAACATTGTAGGGGTGATCAGGAAAATTTGTTGAAGGGTGTCAGTTATAGGGATACAGTATTCTTCCTGCGTAATTTAGATTCCCCCAAACACCAATGCCAGTCAAATGTCTGGACACACGTTGGTTTATTCACCTTTTGTAAACACTTGTCCTATTCAGGGTCATTGGGGGTCTGAAGCCAACATTATACATTAGTTTGTTTTTGTAGCTTGTTGTATGTACTTTCTGCCAATAAAACTCCCAGAATTCCCTCCCCCAGGGCGCTCTCCTTCAGGTCCGTGTCATAGACGGCGTAAAACCGCTAGTCCTACACACAAACCCTTGTGACATTTCCCAAACTTACGTGACTCTCTAGTCACATGGTTGTGTTTCTCTTCAGCTTTGCCTTTATTTAGCTATTGTAATATTAGCTATCTTTATGTTAGCTATCTTTACGTTAGCTATCTTTATATGAGCTCCCTTAATATTAGCTATCTTTCTATTACTTATTTTTCTATAAATTTTCTTTATACTAGCTGTCTATATATCTATCTTTATGTTAGCTATCTTTATGTTAGCTATCTTTATGTTAGCTATCTTTATGTTAGCTATCTTTATATGAGCTACCTTTATACTAGCTATGTAGCTCTGTATTGTCTTTATATTGGCATCAGAAATTAGGATTTTGACAGGATCTCACTCAGGTGTTTGTCACTGCAGAAGATTAACTGGGAGGATCTGGCTGCTAAGAAGGTTCCGGCACCATTCAAGCCAGTTGTCCGGGACGAGCTGGATGTCAGCAACTTTGCGCTGGAATTCACAGAGATGGATGCCATGTACTCCCCCGCCGACCTGCCTCAGAGCTGCGACCGCATCTTCCAAGTGGGTGACATCACCAGTCATCTGTGGCTCTGCTGCTACAGAAGTAGGCCGTCGTGTGTGTGAGCGGATCGAACCAGGGTCTCTAGGTCAGTCTGTAGAGGGCAGTGTGTATGCAGTTTTGTTTCTGCGTGTGCTTTAACTAGGAAATGCAGAGCTTTTCAAGCAGGTAATTTGAACCGGCAATTCATTTTCTATATATCAATAAATCCATGCGTTGGCGTTGGAATTGATGCAAATTGGTGTGTAATTATGTCATTGCGCGTATCGCACATGGGCATACGATGTGCGGCGTCCATTTTAATGAGGTCGCAGTCCCGTACTGTGACCTCCTGTCACCTGTAGATGCCGCCCAGCTCAGTGCCAAATCGGGGTCTGATTGCTTTTTCGCTCCTTGACTTCTGATCAATAGATCTGCTGTAGAGAAGCATCGTGAAATGAAAGAGCGCGGTCCGCTGGAACCACAGAGTCTGACTTCATTATTTCTCCTGCGTTTGATTGCTGCACTTCACGCCGGCTTTTTTTTTTTCTATTACGCCCCCTTACGCCGACATCCAAATATATATATATATTTTTTTTGCGAACGTTGCAATTACAAGGAGGGCGTCCGCGATGGCAACTTTTCACACGGGTGCTCTCTCTCCGCCTTCACAAAGCCAGCCGACTGAATCGCGGCCCATCGCCGACTCAAAGCGGGCTAATCAGATGCTGAAGCGCAGCAATTAGGAGCATCTCCTCCTCCGCTGTGCCGCGCTTGCTCCCCGCAGCTGTCTAAAGGGGCCGGGGGGGGGGGGGGGGGGGCGTCACTGCCGCCCCCCGAATCAAAGGCCCGACATATACACACAGCTGGGAAAACACGGCGATGAGGAGCGTCAAAAAGAGGGCGGCATTGTAACCCCAGATGGACAGCGAATGCGGCCCTTTCAAGGCGCCGCGCGTGAAGCCGTCTCGAGGGGCCCGGCTAGCTCGCCTCGTTAGCTCATTTCTTGGGACTTTTGTGAGCCTCCTTGTGTCACGTGCCGTAGCTTTCGGGTGTTTTTCTTCCCCCGTTTCTTCTTGATAATCACGTAACTGTGTCAGCATGATAAAATATAGGCCTTCCACTGAGAGCTTTAACTCTTTGCTTTATGGTGTCTGTGTCAAATTGTGTTAACGACATGAAATTATGTCGTATGGTGAATTTTTAATTAGTGAGAAATTGGTCGTGGAATGACAAATTGAATAACTATTAAGCCTAGGTGGGAAGAACATACTTTGATGACACTTTAAACATGGTAGATGTTTATTACTCCAAAACAACATAGATTATTATAAACAACAGATGAGTCAGCAGAATTGGCTGCCGCTTCATGCTGGTGTCTTGCACCGATCTTGCTCATCCTCAGTTTCTCCTTATCTCCTTGTGCTGTTGACCACAAAGGGCTACTCCTTCATGGCTCCCTCCATCCCCTTCAAGCGCAATGCCGTTGTGGATGACCCGGCCCAGCTTCAGGAAGGCTTGGAACGACCCGGTTCTGCTGCTTTGGCGCGCAGTGCCATGATGAAGGTAAAGCGGGGGGGGGGGGGGCGCTGTAGGCCTACTTCATGCAGATGTATTCAGTGCCTTTTACAAACTATAGCCTAGTCATACTGAACAACAAAGGAGATATAAAGGTATCTAATATAAAGATAGCTAATATAAAGGTACAGTAGCTAAGAAAAGGATAGCTAATATAAAGGTAGCTAATAAGAAGATAGCTTTTATAAAGATAGATAGCTAATAAACTGTAGCTAATATAAATGTAGCTAATATAAAGGTAGCTAATAAAAGACTAATATAAATGTAGCTCATATAAAGATAGCTAATAGCAAGATAGATAATATAAAGACAGCTGGTATAAAGATAACTAATATAAAGGTAGGCAATAGTAACATTACTGATATAAAGGTAGCTAATATAAAGTTATTTTCATATTTTTATACTTTATATTCAATACCTCTATTCCCTTACCATCATTATAATTATTGTTATTATATTATACAGCTTGAACTGTCCACTATTTATTTTATTCCTTTGTTCTTTATTTTACTTCTATTTATCTGTTTTGCTTAATTTATGCTCTTTGTTCTTCTGTCTGTGAATGTAAGCACCAACAGTGGCAAAACAAATTCCTATAGTATGTGATCATTAGTGAACTCTGATTCTGATAATGTAAAGACAGCTTATATAAAAATAGCTAAAAAAAAAAAAAAAGGCAACACTGCAGAGAAACACAGCTATGTGACTGGAGAATCACGTAAGTTTGGCAAAATGTCACATGGGTTTGTGTGTAGGACTCGCCGTTTTACGCCGTCTATGAGTTGGACCTGAAGGAGAGTGCCCTGGGGGAGGGGAGCTTCTCCATCTGCAGGCGCTGCACCCACAGGAAGACAGGTCAGAGCTACGCTGTGAAAATCGTCAGCAAACGGTGAGCCCTTACTCGGGGGGGGGTCACCTCGGCCTCGGCCCATTTCTTTCTTAACACCTCCCCCCTTGTTTATTCAAAGAATGGAGTCTCAGACGCAGAAGGAGATCGCAGCCCTGAAACTGTGCGATGGCCACCCCAACATCGTCAAGTGCTACGAGATATACCACGACCAGGTTGCTATTGTGTGTGTGTGTCTGTGTGTGTCTGTGTGTGTCTGTGTGTGTGTGTGTGTGTGTGTGTGTGTGTGTGTGTTCGGAGCAGAATCCTAGCAGGTGCATCGACCTGCTCCCAAGGGCTCCTTCAGAGCTGACGAGGAGCACAGAGTCATTACTGACTCCTTTTCAAACGCTTCAGCTCCCTTTATTCAGATCAAAGGCTTGCAGCCTCCTGCTCTTCCCACCATTGTCCTGACAGTGAGAGGTCTGACTGTACTGCTGCTTCCCAGTACCAGCTCTTTAATGTACCTTGATCTCAGCTGGATTTGCTTGCTCTGTCTAGTTTAACTTATCAGCCCTTTGAAACAGAGCAAAGATGGTGTTCTTTTAATAGCCAATAATAATATTTTTATTTTTTTTAAATTCTGATTCATTTTTGTGTTTGGTAAATACTACTATAGAAATCATTATGCTTTGCGTTTTCATTTGAACAGCTTAAGTTGTGATGTGGAGGTACGATTGAGTCTTAGAAGCGGCAGTCTGGGTTTGGAAGGGTTTGACGGCGCTTATCTGGGTCTGAAAGATGCTGATCTGGCTTGGAAGTTGCCGAGCCAAGTTTGCTGTGTCCTGCCCCCCTTTTAGCTGCATACGTACCTGGTGCTGGAACTGCTGCGGGGCGGGGAGCTTCTGGACCGGATCCGGCGCGAGCGGCACTTCAGCGAGAGCGAGGCCAGCAGCATCATGCGGCGCCTGGTGTCGGCCGTCAGCCGCATGCACGACGTCGGCGTGGTTCACCGCGATCTCAAGCCGGAGGTGGGCGGAGCTCCAGCAATGTGACGCCACACTGTGCACATGCAGATAGCTCTCCCTGAGCTGCGTGTTTGGGGCTCTGCTCTCAGTGTTCTCAACTCAGAACCTTTTTAAGTATTTTTCTTCATTTTTTCTATCTATCTGTCTATCTGTCTATCTGTCTATCTGTCTGTCTGTCTGTCTGTCTGTCCTACTTATAGGCACATGTGTTTTTCCGAGGATACTGAATTAGTTACATAAAATGTTATTACTTCTTTTATTTCTAGAATCTGCTGTTTACTGACAGCAGCGAGGCTTCAGAGATAAAGGTCATCGACTTTGGATTTGCCCGTCTGAAGCCGCCTGACAACCAGCTGCTGAAGACCCCGTGCTTCACCCTGCAGTACGCCGCGCCGGAAGTCCTCAGACACGACGGCTACGATGAGTCATGTGACCTGTGGAGCCTGGGCGTCATCCTGGTGAGATCCGGGGAGGGGGCCGATCCCAAGTCCGCTCCCTCCCTCTACAGCACCGCTCTCCCTGGCCGCAAAAAGACCACGGAGAGCCACCAAGGGAGTATAGGGATATCTGCATGTCTACATTGATTTCAATATCAAATACTGAATATTTGAAAGAAGAATATCTCTATTTACATATTGGGTTATTATACTTAAATATGTATAATAATAATTTCTGTATTCCAGTTCAGCAGATGATACACCTGTATGATTAACGTTACAGATTCTGACTGTCGCATGTACTAATGTAGTTCATATTCTTTTTTATTTTACAATGAGCTAAAGATACGTCTTTGTAAATTTTTGCTCTGTTTCTATCTTTGATGTTTGATTGGGTCAGCGCCAGTAGTAACAGTAACTCAGCCTCTGATTCATGTAGGATACCCTAAATGTTAAAATACATGTAACAGATTACGCAATGCAAAGAAAGCCAGTATCTGTTTGCTATGTAGACAAGAGTCATTGAATCAGGTATTATTTATAAAGGCTTTGTCTTTGCTGTGTTTCCTGGGAATGGAGCGTTTTGTGATGATTCTGATGCCACAAAACAATAAGTACTGGGGTTCTGGCAGACATCTTGCATAACCTGTGTCTGATAGAGCCGCAGTTTTCCTGCTTGGCTGGTCATGAGCCCTCTGGTTCCCTGAGGTCTGTTCCATGTTGCGGCAGCGTCAGGGCTACACTTGAGTGATGCAGTTCGACGCTGTGACAAGCCAAGGCTGTATATAGGTACACAGCGAACTAGACGAGTGAGGCTCACAACAAGACCCCTGACTAGCTGCAGACAAAAATAACCCACAGTCACCAGAAGTGGACTGCCTCCCAAAATCTTTGTTGGCCTATAGCCCTCCTCCCCTCGACGTGTACAAAAATGACCTGTTCAACTTCTTTGTGCTGCTTCCCACAGTACACCATGCTTTCTGGACAGGCACCCTTTCAGTGTCACCCTAAAAGCGGTGCCCCTAACTCTGCTGAGGAAATCATGCAGAAGATAAAAAGAGGGGACTTTTCATTTGAAGGAGAGGCGTGGAAGAATGTATCCCAGCAGGCCAAGGACCTAATAAAAGGTGTGGAAAGTCAGGATCTTAAAAACATTACATCATGTGTGAAGAGCTGACGCCTGATTGTACTGTGAGGCCGGGGACTTTTATATTTTTCTCCTCCCCCCACGCAAAAGATCTCCTGACAGTTGACCCAGACAAGCGGATCAAGATGACCGGCCTGCAACACAATGCCTGGCTCCAGGATGGCGGCCAGCTCTCTTCCAGCCCCCTCATGTCGCCCACCATCTTGGGTTCTTCCGCTGCTGCTGTGCACACCTGTGTCAAAGCCACCTTCAATGTAAGACCAGTCACAGAACACGCATCACCTGTCACTCAAACAGGGAGGGCCTATCAGCATGCATAGCCCCTCCTCTTCTGAATCTGATTGGCTATAGGCCATCGTCAGCTCTTCTTGATGGGCTCATCAAGTTCCCACTTGGATTTTTAATTCATATGATATAAGGATAATCATATGACTACTTACATCGACATATTATCAGAATCTTGTTTTTTAAGCTTATTTTTAATAATGTGCTTTACTGTTTCATAATTCTTTATTCAGCGAACTTTGGCATCTCAGTGGAATCAAGTCATTCCTGTGTGGTGCTCACAGCTGTCGTGTCTGTCTTTCTGAACCGAACCGTTAACTGACATTTTTTATTCCTACAGTTCCTAAAGAATTTTTTTACTATAGTTATTTCAAAATTCTAAGGCATCTTTGTATTTTCCTTTAAGGTCTCATAATCCTTTTTTCACCCTCTGCAGGCCTTCAACAAGTGCAAACGTGAGGGCTTCTGTTTGCAAACAGTGGACAAGGCGCCGCTAGCAAAGAGGAGGAGGATGAAGAAGACTAGCACCAGCACAGAGACGCGGAGCAGCTCCAGTGACAGCTCACGCTCCTCCTCTTCCTCGCAAGACCACACCTTTTCTGGGGACACATCCCGGCTGCTTGGTGGTGCCCTCTTCACTCCCGGTCCAGGCATCAGTGAAGACCCCTCTTCATGTCCTCCCAGCCCAGAGTAAACTCAAGGACATACACTCACAGGCACACTCCTCCAAATAAACATACACTCACAGGCACACTCCTCCAAACAAACATACACTCACAGGCACACTCCTCCAAACAAACATACACTCACAGGCACACTCCTCCAAATAAACATACACTCACAGGCACACTCCACCAAATAAACATACACTCACAGGCACACTCCTCCAAACAAACATACACTCACAGGCCACACTCTTCCAAACAAACACACGCTCCGTTGAACATGCAGACATTCACAGGCCACAATCCTCCAAACAAACACAAATTCCTCCAAACAAACAAACTCTCACAGGCTGCAATCCTCCAAACAAACACACACTCACAGGCTACACAAATACACACTCACAACAAATTACAACTCCAGCTTCCATAGCAATAGAAAATGGGATTTGACTGGTTAAACTGTGAGCTTTGATCCTGGAGTAGCAGGCAGTTTGAGCCCTGTCATGGATACTTATGGTGCACTGAGCTGTTCACTTTGAACTAACTAGCATGTTTACACATGCGCACATTAAGTTTGTTTTGTGCGAGTGTATAAATCTTGTAATTTAATATTTTAACATGGAAGGTGAGCCACTTTGCCCTGAATTATCAGAGACTGTTTTCACTTTTAGTCAGTAGACTGCAATATGTTTATATTGGGCTTCACAATGTCTATTTATTGATGTGAAGTCATGTTTTACGAAACCTCACGGAAATGCATTACTGGTCACACACGCACAATACTTATGAAAAGAACAGAATAATCAGATTTGTAACTTCTGATTTTAAAAAAATTCATTCACGTCTTTTATATAAACCCGTGGATCTGCCGGTCTGCTTTTTACACTGTATGCAGTTTATTTTTGGTTGTTACCCATGATTTCTTTCATGGGCACTTTCCGTGACCTTGACCATGGGTGAACATTTGAGACTTTTATTTTAGACTATTTAAGAAAAGCATGCAGTTCCCAGACATTTCCGGGTTTGAATGTAACCCTGGTAGCTACAGAAACTTGGTATGTTTGCACAGAAGAACAGTAGTTAGTTGTAACCTGGGCGAAAACCACAGCGGACTGATAGGAGTGATAAACATGGATGGGATTAATGTAAAAATACTAGGCTCTCCAGTCCCGCCTAAGGCAGGGGAACACACTGGACTGGATGTTGCTCATTATTATGGTGACTTAAAGGAATATGATTGGCTATGGGGATATGGTATCAAAAAATGTAGTTTCTGATTGGTAGCTGAGAAAATCTAGCAGTTTTGAATTGTTAAAATTTTTTAGCAGAATATATTGGGTGGTTGGACTGCAAACGTTGAATTTTACTATTTACAGATGAGGCTATCTGTGAATGCCAACAGTAAGCCTCATTGAGACCTACTCATCTGTTCCTGAGACTGTTATGCGCTGAACGGTTTATATGCCAAGGTTCCAGTGTTACTCTCTACCTGCTTGCTATCGGTGACACGCAGTATTCTGACCCTATTTGTGAGGTTTCCATTTACATGCTGAGAATTCAGCAGAAGACAATCAAAAATGTATATATTTTTAAAATCTGTTTCAGAGTTTGTCGCTATCTATGCTGCCTGCCGGCACAGCACTGCGTTTAAGAACTTCACCTTCAAGTTGTGAAAAAAATAGAGTTATTTAAGAATCTTTTACGTCGCTTTCGTGTTAAATGCTTTTAATAATTGTTTGGAAAATGCCTGTAGTCTATAAAAAAGCTTAGTGTTCCTTTTTGTGAATGTTCCAGGCATGTTGAGTCTTTTTTTGTGGGATAGTATCATGGCTCTTCTGGATGTTGTCAGCGATGCCAGATGTTTGAAAGGCAGAAAAAAACCCAGTGGCCCAAAACACTGAATAGAGGACCCTCTTTCAAAGACTGGTTTGGGCTTATACCAGTGAAATTGAGTATTAATGTCCAGTAAGATTCTGAATCCACCATCGGTTTCTTGGCATATTGCCTGTAAGCCGACCACAACTGTATCGTAAGAAACAACCTTGTGATGACGGAGACAATGAGTGGCATAGTTTCATAGTTCCAGTGTTTTTTTTTTTGTCTACACTGTAATTGATCGAAGATTTTCTGGCATTAAGAAAAAAATTATCTATACAAGACCTTTCTGCCTGTGAAAACTAAAACACATTATTTCACCCATCCATACACCCATATTTCATAACTTTTTATCCTGTGCTGGGTCACAGTGAGGCAGGGCAGACTCTTATGAGGTGCCAGACCATCTCGATATTTATGAGGTACCAGACCAATCAGATATTTATGAAATGTTAGAGCTGAAGAGAAACATGTGTCAGTCACGAGAGTCTCAGCGATTTCAAAGGTCAGTGATGAGGTTCAAAAAGCAGTTTTGAGCTTTTGTTTACTTATATTGAACTTTTATATTTAACTGTATTTATTGCTTATGAGTTTGCATTTGCTTGCCAACCTGAGTTGGATAGTAACATGACCGTTTCTTTAGCGATGTCAGTCAGCAGCGCCTACCTCTGGTGGAGTTATGGAGTGCATCTTCATTTCGCCTTGCTTCAGGGCCTTGTAGAAGCTTTCTTTAACTTCATATAGCATTAGAGAGGTCTAATGCTCATTACACTGTTTCAAGAGACCTCACTGATTATTAACGAGTAAGGCTAAAGGCAGTCGGTTTCAGCGAATTTCAGTTCACGTACCAAACCGTTGTGCATTTCCAATAAACAACCAACAGGGGGTGCTGGATGAACTCGTATTTGTAAGTTCCACCAGTTGGATGCGAGTTGGCATGAGAGCAGCTGTTCTGAGAAAAAATGGAGTTTGTCAAGTTGTAGCAATTTCACCATTATTCATCATGCCATCAGCACTGCTCACTGTGGAATATTGAAGTTTATATCATGCACAGAAAATTCTGATGGAAGAGAAAGGATGTCTGATCTAAGTACTTGTGAGTATCTAACTGGGCTAGACATATTTTAAATAACTCAGTGATATTAAATTACAACACTTTGGGTATATGTACACAAATATGAAACTAAGTAACGTTTTTTTTTTTTTTTTCCCCAAAAAGGTAACCCTTTTGTGTTAATTTTGGTTACGTTGCGTCTGCTAAGCCATATTAATGAAAGTATGACTAGTTAAATTACTCTGAATTACTCTGAAGATGTTACAGACATCAAAAAAAGTCTAAAATATTTTAAATGCATTTTCTGTTGTTTTTGAGTCACGGGGTATCAGACCCATGTGAACAGTTTGTGTGTTATCTGTGTGAGAGTGAGTTGAATCAACTCATATTTATGGCTGTAAATGAGAGTATGTTATTGCACTTAGTATCATTCGTGCTTGTATTTCGCTTGTTTTTCTTGATAAAAAAAATTTGTGGTGTGATGTTTGCTTTTAAATGAGGTATTTAAGGGATGTTAAGGGCTTTAAAGTTAATATTTAAGTTTATGTAAAAATGACATAGCTGTTTGTTGTACAATGGTTAATAAAATGGTCTTCGTTCTTATTCATAAATGATTTTTTTCCCCCTCTCCCTTTATCACCGGTGTTTCTCAACCTGGTTCTCGAAGATGCTCCACGTTTTTGCTGTTTCCCAGCTCCGGGAGGGATCAAAAACATGGACCGTCTGGGGGTCCCCCGGACAGGTCCGAGGACAGGCTTGAGAAACTGCTTTATCCCTAAAGAGTGTCGATGGGATAAGTGAACAAAGTTCACCGCTGTACCAACAGAGGGCACTCTGCACTTACATCTGGCATTCTACAAACAGGGGATTAATTCTGTCTGGAATGTCAAGTGCCTTTTCTAAAGCCTTCTTATGTTAGGGATTTTGTGTAATATATGTAGCAAAGCATTGCTTTTACCTAAAGGGCTGGAAACACAAATTACAGGTATTTCTGTGCTTTATTCTTTATTGTTGAGTGATTTTATTTATCTGTCCAAAGCCATTTTACTAGTTTAACCTGATATTCCTGCTTCTGGTCCTATGTTCATTTGAGTCATTAGATGTTACAAAACAACCACATTTTATCTCTGATAGATGAGTGTTAACAATGAATTCACTTGAATCCTTATTAGTCTTGTCTATTGCACTGACAACCTGTACTACTGCAGACATCCATCCATTTTCTGTACCTGCTGGTCCTATTCAGGGTTGGGGAGGGGGATCCAGAGAAAGAAATGGACGTAAGGCAGGGAATAACCCGGTGGGGGGGGGATCGACCTGCCACAGGGGTCAAGCACACCATTCATACTTACAGACAATTTGGTAACACCATGTCACATTAGCTTGTTTTTGGACTGTGGGGGGAGACCAAAGCACACAGAGGAAACCTTTTGGCAGCATGGAGGAGAACATGCAACCACCCTGCACATAGATCCAGGGTGGAGACACAAACCCCAGTCCCCAAGATGTGAGGCAAGGGGGCTAACCACTGCACCACTGTATTGCCCTATTACTGCAGACATGGTAACCACTGCACCACTGTATCGCCCTATTACTGCAAACATGGTAACCACTGCACCTCTGTATCGCCCTATTACTGCAGACATGGTAACCACTGCACCACTGTATCGCCCTATTACTGCAAACATGGTAACCACTGCACCACTGTATCGCCCTATTACTGCAAACATGGTAACCACTGCACCACTGTATCGCCCTATT
>JAODLC010000028.1:11839124-11860861 GCA_026781145.1 Hippopotamyrus pictus
TAACCACTGCACCTCTGTATCGCCCTATTACTGCAGACATGGTAACCACTGCACCACTGTATCGCCCTATTACTGCAGACATGGCAACCACTGCACCACTGTATCGCCCTATTACTGCAGACATGGTAACCACTGCACCACTGTATCGCCCTATTACTGCAGACATGGTAACCACTGCACCACTGTATCGCCCTACTACTGCAGACATGGTAACCACTGCACCACTGTACTGCCCTATTATTGCAGACATGCTAACCACTGCACCACTGTGCTTCCCTACTACTGCAGACATGATAACCACTGCACCACTGTACTGCCCTATTACTGCAGACATGCTAACCACTGCAGCACTGTACTGTTCTATTACTACAGACGTGCTAACCACTGCTTCACTGTGCTGCCCTACTACTGCAGACAGAGTATCTTAAATTGGCCTGCTTGAGATTGAGGTCAATGAGTGCTACTTGGTGGTTGGATTGCTTTGTGTTTGATTGTTTGAGCACAGCAGACAAAGAAAACAAAAAAGCGAGGTGTCACAATGTTAACGTGCAATCTATCAGTTGCTTTCCTTTGTGAAATTTGCCATAATAGCTATTAGCCATCTTCAAACTTATTAGAGTGGTTGTGATCTACGGACCCGCCCCTTTCAGTCTCTGAGGGGCTGATTGGTACATGAGTGAGTGAAAGGCTGGAGAGCCACCCAGGGTGCAGCTTTGAAATGAGGCATGAGGCAATGTGTTTAGGGATGGAGGAAGAGTAGTGATAAAAGGTTAGGTGGAAGGGGCCCTAGACTAGCTTTACTTTGGTAGGTTGCCCTACCAAGAAAATTGATGATCACTTGACGTTGTGCGTAACGCAGGTCATCGGAGGACCCCAGGTCACTGCCTGTCCTACCTATAGCCAGAGCTTGCTGGGAAGGGGCGGTCGTGGTGATCTCCCCTCTTCCACAGGAGCTCTGAGCTTCGCTGCGTCAGCCTGTCAACGTTTCCCGCATCCCTCCCGTCACCCAGGCCCTCCTGACAGCCAACACCATTCAGGGCCACCAGAGGAGAACCAGGCCGCTGGAGCGCTTCTGGGTGGCCTGCTAGCCGGCTTCCCGGAGGAGGAGACAATGTCTTATTAATTGACTGGGCGGCCCGGGCTGAGTGCTGGAATCTGGACGGCTTTGACTGGGACAGTGGGAAAGGTTCCTTCACGCCCAAGGCAGCGTCTGATACTGGCTGCAACATTTTTTTTTTAAATGATTGCTTTCAGTCAGATATTATAAATGAATTTAGATTTACATGGATGGATGGATTAACCATAATATTTATATACCTGACATTTTTCACTGTTTTAATTTCTGACCTCCAGTGCTACAGGCTAAATGGTTCCCATTTTACAGATGCCTCTGTTAAATTACACCTGCTCTATTCCTGTCAACAATAAAACAAGCAGAGTAACCCCCCCGGCATGGTTCCTGCTCACCCCCTCCCAGGTGTCCCTTGCCTAATCCCATTACTTGTCCTAATCAGCCCTAATGTCACAGCCATTGTGCTAAACAGAGCCAGCTCGACCCGACCATGTTTCAATTCATTTCCACAGTGTGGTCTCCATGGTAACCGTGGATACCCCCTCCCACCCCTTGAAACCCCAAGGGTCAAATGAAGAGGAGTATTTCTCCGGAGAGATGGTGGACCAGCGAAGCACGGGAATGCTGCCATAGCATCACAACCTCAAGGCAAACTAAAGTTAGTATTTTCACTCATTTTCATGCAGGTACAATATTTAATGTGCAAAAACATTCACAGTTATGTCTCCATGTACATATAATGGACCACAGAGCCATGTTGTGCTGTGTACTTTATGCCGGCTCTCTTTTCTTGAATGAGATACTTACTTTGAGACGCGTCTCACTGAACAGAACCACAGCGTTTGCAGTCAGGATTTGGAACTTTATTTGGGCATAAGAGTGAAGTCAGGTTCTGAAAAAAAGGTGTGGGGGTGGTGGGGGCAGCATTTAGACTTCTGCACAAGGGAAACCAAAGAAAACAAAACTGGCGTCTTGGAAAGTTGCACAAGGAACCAGACAAGACAAGGGATCCCCACCCCCCCCCCGCTTAACCCCCACGCTCCTCACAGCTAGGGCCACCAGAGGAGAGCCAGGGCAGCGAAGAAGCAGCTCTCCAGGACATTGGCATGGGTGTGGTACTCAGCACAGGGCTGGTATACCTGGTCACTTGTGCCTCTCTACTGCTTTGGGCTGGTATACCTGGTCACTTGTACCTCTCTACTGCTTTGGGCTGATATACCTGGTCACTTGTACCTCTCTACTGGTTTGGGCTGGTATACCTGGTCACTTGTACCTCTCTACTGCTTTGGGCTGATATACCTGTTCACTTGTACCTCTCTACTGCTTTGGGCTGGTATATCTGGTCACTTGTACCTCTCAACTGCTTTGGGCTGGTATATCTGGTCACTTGTACCTCTCTACTGCTTTGGGCTGGTATACCTGGTCACTTGTACCTCTCTACTGCTTTTCCTGAACTGTTAAATAACTTGGAATGTAGCTTTGCAGTGCCATCTGCAGATGCTGTGGCTGTAATGTCACTGCCGGGAATAAATTGGTGAAAAGTTAAAAACCCCCCCCCCCCCCCCCAGTATAGATCATCAGGACGGCAGAGGTAGACAGGACAGAATGATTGAGCTGACCTCTAGGCCGGGCCGGGCCGGGCCGGGTCGGGTCGCCTCCATGTTTCCTGTGCTTTGTGAGCCACATAATGCCAGCGGCGGCACCACAGACCGCTGGAGGGTCCAAGGCGGGTGGGCGGGGGAAGAGAAAGGCCGGAATTCCCCCTCAGTCCACTCCAACCCTCCAAAAAAAAGAAAGAGGGGGGCCGGACCCCTGTGTCACGCCACTCTTCTGCCTGAAAGGACCAGCGCCTTTCAAGTGAGGCGTCTTCACAACAGCTGCGATAAAAGGGGAAAATTAAATTGTGTGCCGGCAAGATATTGGTGCACCAGAGCGGCCACTCTAGGGTGGCGAATTCTTCTGGAGGGTCTGACACCGGCCGTCGGCGGTCTCCCTTTTACAGAGATGTTCTTGGTCCCTGAGCCCCTTGCTGGGATGAGCAGATGAGGCCGCCGAACTGGTATATTGTGTGTGATACCGCAGAGCTCCGGTTAAGGCCCAGTGTGCTGCTGAATGCGTGGATTCCACCTCCCTGCCGGTCGATTTTACAGCATCGTGAGCAGACTTTAAGTCGACACAATCGAGCTGTAATGCCAAGTGCACACTCGGGCTTATACAGCCCACGTCTTCTGGTCTGAAGTTTATAATTTAAGAGCAAGTTTCCACAACTCACTCCATGGGTTGTGTTTTCAAGAACATTTGTGTGGACTTGATCAGATTTTTAAAAAGTTCCTTCTTGCATGAGGACTGAGTTCTGTTTCCCGATACTTTAACATTTGATGAGGAGGTCTGACTTTAAGTCACTGGTAGTCTCATCTCAAAAACAACTAAAAATGCAATTTTTAGAAATTTTGGAAATTTGCTCTTCAGCTGTTTCCTGTGCAGTTTAGAATTTTCAGATGCAACTTAAGAATCATTTTAATCCAATTTCTTTCTTTCTTATGCATGATTTTCAGTTGCAGTGATGATGATGCACGGTGATGCAGTGGTTGCAGTGAGCTCTGTAGCCTCACA
Organism: Hippopotamyrus pictus; assembly: GCA_026781145.1. Classification (NCBI taxonomy): domain Eukaryota; kingdom Metazoa; phylum Chordata; class Actinopteri; order Osteoglossiformes; family Mormyridae; genus Hippopotamyrus; species Hippopotamyrus pictus. The sequence goes on from JAODLC010000028.1 coordinate 11,842,810, forward strand.
CCTCTTGGACCTGGGTTCCAGTCCACCTGGGTTCCATGCGTGTACAGGTTGCATGTTCTCCCCATGTCTTTCTCTGGGTTCTCCGGTTTCCCTCCACAGTCCAAAAACATACTGAGGTTAACTGGAGTAACCAAATGACCCGTAGCTGTGAATGGTGTGTGAGTGAATGGTGTGTGAGTGTGCCCTGTGATGGGTTGGCACCCCTTCCTGAATAGTACAAATGGGTACACAATTTGGATGGTGATGATAATATCTGGAAATAATCTTAAATTTTTTTATGCACACAGATTTGTGTATTTTTTTTTACCCCAATGAAAAACATACTTTCCTATTACTTCTCAAGATTATCTGAATATCTGTCTTATTTCATCTCAAGTCTGGGGGATTTGAAAAGAATCGCCACTTGCTCAACCTCCCTGGTTACCATGACAATGGTCCTTAGAGATGTTACTGGGAACAATTACTTATCTTTCTTTCCTGCTATTAATGATGCTTATATTTACCCTTGAGTAGAAACACACATGGGGTTGTTTGTTAAACACACTGTTTTACAGTATGGTGTTTATGTTTTCACAAAAGGCTGTGGACGTGTGTGTGAGTCATTGCAGATGTATCGGTGAGGAGTATGCACACTGTTTTTAGGGACAGTCACACACAAAGGAGGCGAAGTTTTGTCAGTAAGAGGAGGAGCGATAGAGTAAAGCCCATTTCGATTTCCAGCGAGCCTTTGTTGCTTAGAGACCTCTGCTCTCAAAGCCAGGTCTTTGGTCACTGGGCTAATTGAGTCTCAGGATGAAATCCAGCAAGGCCTGTTAATAGGAAATGTGTGTGTCTGTGTATTTGTGTATGGGGGAGTTCTGTGACATGGTATTGCAGGGAGGACTCTCAACATCTTCCTAATTTGCAATGCTAATGGACAGGAGACAGCTGTCATCTTTCATGGAATACGGTCTCTCCGAAAGCAGAAAATAGAGAAACAAAAGCTGGGAATAAATAGGTTTGCCTATTTTCTTTGCTGGCCTTGCATGAGCGCTGGTCCTTGAGAGCATGAATTTCAATAGTGAGACTCATAAAAAGAAGAAAGGGAAATGAACAAAAATATATATATATCAAATATATATCAATAATTGGATTATATGAAAACAAAGTGGAAAACAAATAGTAAAATGCGGGAAAAGTGGTTTTGGGCATGGAACTGTTGCATCATTTAGTAGATGTTGCGTAAAAAAATATATACTGTCTTAAAGTAGTTATTAAGTAGACTTATATAAGGATCCATAATTAAAGTGGATAGATGCGTACATATTGTAATGTTTTTATGCTTAGCTATAGTTCTTCCTGTGCTTATTAAACTGAGATCACCATGCCAAGAGGGATCAATTTTTTGCTCTAATCAATGCATCAAGTGCAATAATAGCTTGGCAGTGTGACATGTATTCTATGGTTATCATATTTCATCACTTTAAGAGACTTTCACTCTTCAGGACAGCAGACTTTTTGTCAGTAGAGAAAGAGAGGAGACTGAGCCCGCCCCCCCGCCCCCGCTCTCTATAAAGCTCTTTATTTTCCAAGCTTGTCTTGGAAATGGAAAGACCAACACACTGGCAAATGTCTTCTCATGAAGCTAGATGTGGTGTTTAGTTATATGTTTTTATAGAGATAACAAAGACCTGTTTCAGCCCTGGAGGGTTTTACATGGGTTATGCAAAAAAAAAAAAAAAAAATACATTAAACAAAGCAGTGAAATGACCTTTTTCTGACCTCTGGTTCACTGGAACCGTGTAATTGTACCACATATGTTAAACAGGCTTTTGTTGTGTGTACTTGAATTTCGTCAAATTAGGTAGGAAGACAATAGGCAGAGAAGCAGATGGATGAATGATGGGACAAGTGCTTATTGCTATAGACTCCATAGTGTACAGTCATACAAAAGGTGTTATACTGTACTACAAAGCCAAAACCAATAAATTTGCGTCATTTTCGCAGAATTAAGCATGAAGACTTTCTGTGAGCACTGTATGTACACCAAGCTAGAATCAGAATCGGAATCCTGTTTATTAGCCAAGTATGTTTCCTTGCCTTGGTGGTGCTTTTAGAAGACATTACAGAAAGCATACAACAATTAGCAAAGGTAATAAGCTAGCAAAGAGGTTTTCAAATGGACAGGTGACCTGGTACAAAGAAAGTAGTTGTGAAACTGGGCAGCCAGCCATATTGGATTTATATATTCAATAAACTCTATTGAAAAGGAAGAGAGGGATACAGTCTATTACATAGTACATGTCCAACCAGTTGAGGTCGTCGTGATCTAGATTTTATCCTAGAGAGCATTCATGGTAAACTCTGGTCCATCAAAGGTCCCCTAAAAAATACACATTCTCACTCTAAGTTCATCTGAACTTTATGTCCATTCACCATAGAGAAAAACCCAGAGAAAAGTACCAGTTAAGGACAGGAACACAACTAAAGTCACGTGCACAGAGACAGCACTAGGGCACTATTTGAATCCACAACACCGAAACCGTGAGGCCAAGAAGCTAGTCGATGGACGACCTGGCCGTCTGTGCGGGACTATGCTGATAGAGTTCACTTCATCACATGCCTGCTCACATTAAGAACCAGCACTTTCAGAAATAACCCAAGAATTACCCATGTAGCAATTGACCCTATTTGCTTTTTACAGTGAAAGGTAACTGATTTTATACGCTTTTTTCTCAAGCCAAATTGTAATCAATGTGCCCACAAAATGTGCTACTTACTTGGCGAGAAAGATATACTTTTAGATTTTATAGTGAATCGCAGGGTCAAGATGGCTATGAGGTAAAAATTGATGTATTTTTGTATGATATTATCTTTTGAAAAAAATTTAAGTTTATATTAAAATGATCTGAAATAAGTGGGTAAGTGTTATGGGCATAGAGTATAACATACTGTAAGGCTTCTTTGTAGATAGGGGTCTGAGTTTGAATCTTATTCCTTGAATCTTACTTCAGGAACTGTGTGCATTGACTGCCAGAGGTGGATCGTTCAGGTGCAGGAAGTTAAGATCCACATCAAGATTTTGTTTGAAGCAACCGGATGAGTATAAATAATCATAGTCACAGAGTACTCAATTGGCTTGTGCCACTGGCTGCCATAGAGTTAAGATCGAGGATGCCAGATCGCAATAAGTGTAAAGCTTAGAATGTCAAAGATGGATCTGATCATTAGATCGTTTGGCTTTAATAAGAGAATTTTGTTGAAAATATGGTTTCAGTTTTGAATGTTCTATATTCTGTTAATGGCTACTGGCTTGATTGCCTTTGAATATTTTTAGTTGGTTTTAGTGGAGTCTAATTACCCAAAGTCCGTCTTCAGGATGTAGTGTATATTGCGTGCCTTTAATTTGTAGTCTTTTATAGGCAGTCTTCAAGGTGTGAATTTTTGAAAGGGAAAGTGTTGGAGAGTGACCCAGTGGGAGGAGTTTGGACATTGGGGTAGTTGTATATTCTTTTTCACTGGCTTTCCAACAGGAGAAGAAGATGTAATTTGCTAACAGGTGAAATGAAAAAGCAAGTTTTCGTGCTCTAGTCTTAGTCAAGGGAAGATCATGACCAAGACAGGTAGCCCTAGACTTGTTAAGGCCTCAGGACAGTGGGGGGGGTCTTTCACTAAAGACGTAATTACATGGCGGTTCCTCAATGAATGCTCTTTCCACACTTAATAGTGTTTGCCCAAGCTGCATACAGGAAAATGAGGTGGAAAGTGCGTGGGATGGTGGCGGGCAGGGGGGTCAGGGAGGGTGGTTGTTTGGGGGGGGGTAGCTGACCTTGGGAAGTATAGCAATTCTGTGGGACTGAGAATGCAAATTATTGATGTTTCATTAGAAGTAACTGTCTACTGGGGGGGGGAGGGTGTATGGGTTGGGTTTACTGCCACCCCCCCCACACACACACCCCCCCACCACATGGCCGTCTGATAATCCCCGTGCTGTGCCTCCTGGATCATTATAGACTCTGATCTGAAGACAGTAAAAGGAGGAATTAGCCAGGAACAGAATCCGCGCGACCCCGGCGACCCCAGACAAAGCCTGAGCTGCGGGGGCCCTGCCCCCCTAAAGCCGGCCATATGTCCGAGACAAAACCGCCACAATGGGCGACATAAAGGCGACAAAGTGGGCGGGTCCGCGTGCATGTGTGTGGCGGCCCAGGGGGGCGGGGCATGGCGATAGAGAATATGAAATAGCAGGGGGATGTTTGCTTAATTTGAAATTACAAGACAAGTGTGACTTGACTGGACCAATATGTAAACGTGAACATATACACTTTCCCTCCTGAATCTAACTAGGGATTCGCTAATAGGCGATGTTTGCACTTTCAAGTATCTGGTGGAAAGTAATGCCTGCAAGGATTTACATGCTATTGTGTTGTCTTTCTCCCTGTTTGCCCTGCCCTCTCCCTTTGTGAGTAATGGGCTCCACGTAGCCTCCCTGGTGGGCCTCGGCAAAGTAGCCCTTTGTGTGTGGAGTGGGGGGGGGACACACCCCCCACTAGGAGAGTGCACTACTGTACGAGAGAGGTGGGGCTGGGGGCTGGGGGCTCATGGCCAGTTATATCACTTACTAATGGAGCGGGAAAACAAGGATGAAAGAGGGTGTAAGTGGGGGGTGTGGGGGGGGTTGATTTCTTAGATTAGCTCCCACTGGATCTTTCCATGGACCATTACTTATTCTTATTGTGGGCTTATAAAATCTATCTATCTATCTATCTATCTATCTATCTATCTATCTATCTATCTATCTATCTATCTATGAGCTTATTTGTGTATGTACGTTTGTTTATGCATATATGTGTACGTATGTATGTATGTGCGTATGTAATATTACAGTATTCTGTTTTTCAGAATATCCTATTTGTGTTCTGTGTACTTTTTAAAAATTCTTTGCACTGTTTACTATGTTTGTACTATGTGTACGTCATCTGTTTGGTACTACATGTATGTTTGTCTGTGTGCTACATTGTCCCACAAGAATTTCCCCCTGGGATCAGTCCATGTTAATCTCTATCTTAATCTCTATCTTAATCTTAATCTTAATCGCCGCTTTTAAAAAGATATGAGGATGGTTAAACCAGGTTTGGCTTCTTCCTTTGGGTGCCCTAGTTCACCTACTTCGCTCGACGTGTATGTGATAGATCCCCTTAACCTGCCCTTGTGTCTCTTGTCTCCCTTGGCCCCTTTTGGGGAGTGAGGAAAGGGGGAGTGGTCGGGGGGGGCGGGAGCTATGGCTCTTTGTAGAGAGTATGTCGTACACCAGCTAGCTGCAAGGACACAGCAGTGACAACCCCACAGTTCCCGGCACCACGGGCCTGAGATGGGGAGTAGCTTCATATAACCCCCCCCCATTAAGGTCCCGCTGTCCCGGCTGTCTGCCTCAGAGAGTTTCGGAAAGGTCTCCGTCCTGCTCTGCACAAAGGATTATGGTAAAAAGGGCTGACCAACCAATCCGTGTTTCTGATGCTCATTTGCATTTGTATTACTGTGGTGTGGCTCATCTTCACGCAGGTTCTTATTCTCTGACGGGATATAATGTTTGTTATTCAGACGCTCCGGGTGTATGAGCCCTTTTCCAGGGGTTCAGCTCATCCCACATATTGCTAATTACCATGTGGCAGGGAGTATGTGTGTACCGAATATGATTATCGTATTCAGTAGCTTCTAATTTCTCACCATGGGGATCGATAATGTTCCATCTTATCAGTTTTATCTCGCTCAGAAAAAGAACACATTTTAACATCCGAACATATGCAAATTGATAATAATAAAATAACTAACAAGAATTTCTTTTGTTCTGAAAAAAGTTACTGATATGTTGCATGACTTGAAGGACACCACTTCAGTTCCTAATTCCTCCTCATGGGTACCACAGCCGCTCTGTGTATTCGCTGAATTTTACCAGCATCTCACCTAATTAATTAATTAACTTGATGAAGTATTTAATAGCCAAACCTCATCAAGTTGTTTTTAAAATCACGTGGAGACGTTACATGTTTACCGCAGGTATTGAGGCGGATTTGAAATGGCTTTGAGAGACGTTGGCAGACAAAATATCATAGTTTTACACCAACGTGAAGATCATTTAAACATCGTTCTCTTTGACGGCCTAAGACTTCTGCATGGTACTGTACATCATTTTTGAGAGAACACAAAAACAACAATAAGATTTAAGTGTCTGTCTAAGACTATGAACTCTTCAGCAAGGGTGTCTCCTCATAAAGAGTGTTTCTATGGCAAGAGTGGGTGGTCAAAGAGTCTGTCACCAAGCAGCAGTAGTCTAGGACCACAAGATGGGTCCTGCTGTCAAGTCGTAGAATGATGTACGATGGGGGGGGAAGGGTGGGTTCCTTACTGTTTTTCATCGGAGTTGGGTAGGCGTTGCCTTGACAAGAGGTATTTAGAGGGTTGTAGTTATAAAGCTGGACTTGCTCATACGGTAGTGAAATGAAAATCCACAACACTGTGAAAACCAACCAATAAAAAGACCGTAAGATGCAAACTTCGCAAATTAGCTAAAGGCCACCCCTTTTTGCTCACAAGGACAAAAAGTTTGTACTCATTTTATGCTAAAATTAATCAATTGGCACTTAATATCCTTTGAATTGGAAGGTATACAGAGTTTTTGACTCCTGGTGATTGGTGAAAATCCCATGCCTGTCATAAACAGTAGAGGTGTGTCCCTGAGCTGAATTTAAAGGTCAGACTGGATCTGGAAGTGAAGAAGCACGTTTACGAAAAGCCAAGTGTTAATTTTTAAAAAAATATTCAGTCAATGCATATTAATTTCTTCGAAAAAAGAATATAGATATTACAGTACATACACACATACACACTTTTTGTTCGTAAAATATAAAACAGTGATATCTGACTATAATGTGTTTTATTGCCTGTACCACAATGACCCTACCAGCTAAATAGTGGCACCAAATAGAAATGAAAATAAAGAGAATTATTTGGGCAAAATCCTTATATGTAATCAATTCTTTTGGTTTCGGAAATATACCAAAAGATACATAAATGTTTATCATTAAAATATAAATTAAAACCAACAAGATTAAACCAATATATTTATTTTTTATGTAGTCTAACACTGTTTCAAATATATTAATTATAACATTTTATTGTGATTACAATAGTTAATAATAAAAGTTATGTATACACAATAGAACTGTTCCAATGAAATATACACATATCCAACAGTAACTGCTTAATATTATAGCAATGAACAATATGTATATATCAAATATATATTACACAGCTTGCTGTACATGTACATTGGTGTACATAAACCTAAAACCTAAAATGGAAATCATAAGTAAAAATATAATCTAGATTAAATGTGTATAAGGCAATAAACACTGACAATAAACAAACCCGAATGTTAAGTAGGCTGTTTCTGTAAAGGATATAACTACAAACTGAGAACAATGTCTTGGCATGAAGATCCATCTTATGTGTTTTTAATCTTGTTGTACGAAGCTCTCAAAATTCATATTAAACAATAAACACAAAATAATATTTTCATTGGAGAAGTATTAGAGATGATCCAGATATTCTAGACATTGTTTCTGAGTATCTATTTTCCTCCAGCATGAGCCGTCCAATCAGAGATCACAGTGAACCTCCACAGCATTCAAATGATGCATATACTGCAGTGTTTCCCAACCGGGTCCTCAGGGACCCACAGCCAGTCCGCGTTTTTGCTCCAGGTAGGAGCTGGGATGGAGCAAAAACATGGACTGGCTGTGGGTCCCCAAGGAGTGGGTAGGGAAAAATTGGTGGAAATATTGTCACAAAGCTATGGGTCTGTTTATAAAAACCCATCCTCTTCATCTTCGTCGCCTATTTGTGCTACCTCAGCTGTGCCCCAGGCAGGATCAAAGGCCTGCTCTCTTAGCCCAGTCCATTTGCCTTCTACCTCATTTCAAACTCCACTTTCATTTTGGATAGACAAAGTAATTCCCTTCTCATGGTAGATGGGAGTAAGCATGCATGCCCTGTCAAGTGGGTAGCTTTATCTTTAATGTTCATTGCTTCTTCTGTTTGCGTCTCTCACTGGATGCATGCAGTGGGTGCTTCCAATTCAGCTCAGATGCACAGGGTAATGAACCAAATGACATGCAAGAAATTGTGTGATTTTTTTAATTTTTTTTTTGCTTCAGCCCTTGAGATGAGATTTCTGGTAACTGCTCAGTGAGGAGTCACACTTCCCAAACGTTTCTCATTATTTCCTGACTTGTGGATCGCTGGACTCGCAAGGGGCGCCAGCTCGATGGGAGGGAACACACTTTTAAAACAGATCTGGGGCAGGAAAGCGTGAGTGCTGCACGCGCAGCGCTGTCATTCCACTATTGGCCCAGTAGGTGGAGTAATTGCACAGCAGACAAGCGCAGATTCAGGAAGTTTTTTTCCCCCTGAATTTTCTTGATGAGTACTACCCAATCAACTCCTCACAGAACTTTTATAGGCAAATATCTATTTATTCTGTGCTTAGGTTCTCATATTTGTAACTTGCCTGTGAATAATACATGCAATCCAGCAGTGACGGAATTGAGGAAAGGCAGTGAATGTGGTCTATTACTGGTGACAATGGCCAAATTATTTTTGATGAGCACAAATGCAGTTGAATAAATCCACTCCTAGTTTAACAGAGGTGCGTGTTAAAATAAACAAGCAGATGAATGTATTAATGCACATCTACACTATAACATTATTTATTTGTATTTATTTGGGAAACTGGTTCTAGGCAGTACTTTTGCACATCTAGAATCAGAAGCAGAATACTTTCATTATCCCAGAGGAAATTGTTGGACTTGTACACATCACACATTTTGTAAACACCGATTTACTGAGTGTAATTTGTACTGATTTGCACTATTGTTCATACTTAAATGTATTTTTATTACTAGTAGTGGATTATTTTTGTCACCAATTCTGCAGCAGTACTGCCAAGACAAGTTCATAGTACATGCAGGTGTAGCTGGCCAGTAAAGTGAATCCTGATTCCAATTCAGATTCCAATGAAACGAATCCAGTTTGAATGAGCTCCCTGCCCTTGAGTCGCCTTTCCGGCCTGCCACGGTGCGCCAGCCTGCTAAAAGAGCAGCAAGGAGGCCTCCCTTGACCCTGTAAAGGAAGGTAATGAAGCGTCCTCCTCCCAGGGAGGACTGGCCACAGGGATGCTGCAGGGCATGTCTGGCCCCCCCACCCCCGTCCCTTGAGACTCGTAACTCTTCCTGCACGCCTACCTTAAGCACTATCACTCTCCTTTGTGACATCAACTCTCCTTTTAATTATTCAAATTAATTAGCAGGCACTCACCTAAACTGCAGCTTACAGGTTACCTTTCATACCGATTATTTTTTTTCTTTTGCTGGAGCAATTCATGTTAAGCACCTTATTCAAGGCTGAAACACCTTTCAGCCTGTAAACACTTAGCCATCTCCTTCCCCTGCCTTTTAGATCAAAACTGCAGCGCCTTCATTTCCCTGTTGGTTCCCCACATGTGTTACATTTGAGGAGGCAGGATTCTGTTCATTAACTGCTTTTATTTTGCAGCTTAGCTGTGCTTTTTTTTCCAGAGCAGACTGCAGTTTTACTCGTTTATAAAGCTCAGTTATTTTTCAGGACCAATTCATGTTAAGTACTTTTCTCACGGGGCTGCAGAGAATTGAACAAGCCAGCTTCGACTCGCAAGGTCCACTCTACCTGCCTCCCTTTTCTATTTCGGTGACAGGGCCGACAAAAATGTGCTTTCAATTAGCAGATGGTTGGCGACAAAGTCTGGATCCCATTCAGAGTAACCACATACTGGACTAATACTGGTATTGTGATGAGGTCACCCTAAATTTTCACAGTGACAGTGAATTAAACGGCTGGGGAGTCAATACCAGAATTTCCCGCCACTTCTTTTGACTGTAAAGCTAGTAAGTCCTGTGGGTGATGGCTTCATACAAGGGAGATTTTATTTTTTCTTTGTGCCATGCTGGTGCGATTGTGTGGAATGGAGAAAATGACTTAAGATATGAATCCTATGCATTTGTCTGGGGTTACAAAGACTTAATTAGTCTTGACGTGTAGTTCTCTGTTCTGCCATTACACTGCTACCATTGTGCTTCTATAGTAAAACTGGTTGCAGGTTATGTTACTTTTTGAATTTACTATATTATCAAAAAAGAAAAAGAACACATATCTTTATTTGATCGAGAAGGTCTCCCAAAGTGCCAAGAGCCTTTCAAATCGAAATAGCAGGAAAACTCCCAGCTGCTTCATAACTACTGTCTACCTGCTTTTATACCCTGGACTCATGTCCGTAAACCATGAAACAAGTTAACAAATATATATAGTTTTCTGCAACAGGCTTTAACACATTCATAAGATGTGTCTATAAATGTTTATGTTTATTGCTAATAAACATTTGTTTCTTGTGCAGATAACATTATCTAGAATTCCTTTGTCACATATCCCAGTAGCCATAATCTCTCCATCCATCCATATTCTATGCTGCTTATCTAGTTCTGCATTCCAATAAGCCTTCCAAGTTGGATTTATGTGCCTTTCCATTATAATGACTAACCTGGGCCTGGATGTCGACCATAAAGTGATGACAGGGGCCATTGTACATTAGTTAAAATGGTTAGTTACTGAGGTGCTAATTAATCTGACCAAAAAGTTAATTTGCTCAGGCAAATAGAACAAAAAAATTCAACAAAAGAAAATTTCAAATGCTTAAATTCACTAGTGAATAAAATGAGTGTAGCTTAACTAGTCAGTTCCCTAAGTTCAAAAGTTCAAAAGATTCACACATTTTAACACATTTTATTTCACATCTCTTTCACTGGATGCTCACATCTTGTCTATTGTGAAAGCCTCCTTATCCTACCTACACAGCATGAGTCCCTGCCTCCCCCACCCAGCTGCCGAATCCCTCATCCACACCTTCATCTTCTCCAGATTCCAGTCATCTACTCCAGATTCCAGTCATCTGATCCAGATTCCAGTCATCTACTCCAGATTCCAGTCATCTGCTCCAGATTCCAGTCATCTGCTCCAGATTCCAGTCATCTGCTCCAGATTCCAGTCATCTACTCCAGATTCCAGTCATCTGCTCCAGATTCGTCCAAAAGCTCCAGCTTGGCCAGACCTCTGCAGCCCAACTTCACGTCCCTAACGCAGACCTACCATCATTTCTCATCTTCGCTCTAACTTGCGATGAATTCCTATAGAATTTAGGATCTCCATTGAGATCTGGAGTGGGGGGGGGGGTGTTCCACGAAGCAGGATTTCTCAGTTAGCTGGGTTAACTTAAGTCATGATTGTCCAATAGGAATGCTCTTTACCTAAAATCTTATTAGACAATTATGACTTCTAGTTTAAGTTAATCTAACTAACTGAGATCTTGCTTTGTAGAACATCCCCCTGCTCCACAGCTGCAAAAGAAAACCTTGCTCCCCTAAGTCTCTGCTCCTATCAACCCTCTCGTTCTCTGTGATCTTCCCTCTCTGGGCTCCTCACTGTTCCTCCATCTGAACTCCATGGCTTTGATATTCCAGTGTTATCCCCGTCTGAGGAGCTCTCTTCCCCTGGATGACCATTATTCCATTCTTTGAATATTGTTTTCATTTTATGCTTATTTTCTAGTGTTTGCTATTGTCTATCTGTGCTCTGTTCTTCATTTTTCCCTCATTTATTGAATCGTTGGTTTCTTTATAAGGTAAACTTATGTTGTAAATGTGGTAATTCATGTACTGTACAATGTTGTGCAAAACATTCGTCAGTAAATAGGAAATAATCCCCGAATATAATGGCGAAGTACCTCTGGCCCTGACGTTTCCTGGAAGGGAAGAAGCCCTTTTGTTTGTTATGGTTCTTTTGCAATTTGTGACACAAAGGTTGGCAATAAAAAACAAGCCTTTATAAAATGCTATGGTACTCTGAATTACTCTGAAGAGTATTATCACTAATTATGGCTTAAGTTTTATCTTCTTAAAGAAAGTTTTATTATGGTATGTTTTTGTATGCTGCAAAAATGTTCTTATGGGTTTCTTAGCACAATCCCTGAATCAAGGTTGTACTAGCCTTGGAATGCCCTCAGTGAAGCGGTGAATGGATGCATTTATGAAAAAAATGTGCTATCGCCTTTGTCCTTTGGCCTACTCTGGAAGAATGTCAACGAGGAGAAAACAAGCAGGAAGCGAAAGGTACTGAGGGGGATGAAGGTAAGACAATGCATCATAAAAGCCCCTTCACCTTTCACCAGCTCCTCCATGCCTGCCCAGGTACAGCTGTCACCTTTGTGCCTTCAGAGTCGCACATGCTCATCTCTGCTTCTCTTGTCCTTCCCTTTGTAACGGTCAAGAACGCCACTCAGAGCACACATGAGGAAAGCTTCGCATTTGTGACCAGCATCAAAACTCTCTTAATAATTTTGATTAGGATTCTGCCTGTTTGTGAAGCGGCTGGGGGACCGGGGATATGGGCGACCAAGACAATGCAATTAAATGATTAATGCACAGCAGGACCGCTGACAATTAAAATTATTATGGAAATTAAAATGACATTATGTCACAGCAGAAAGTCGATGATACTGGGCTCGTCTTTCGAAGCAATTTTCATTATTCCAATAATTGAAATTATGGCATATTCATCCGTTTAACTGGGTGAGGAGGGCTAAGAGCGACCACTAATTAAATGCAATCATTAGCATCTAAACAAAGTAATTGGGAAGTCCTTTATCTCCGGGGATAGGTGATAAGGCATCATCACCCTCTTCTACCAAAATGCAAAAACAAGCAATTAAACCACAGACAAAGGGGGTCCTAGCGTGTGAATCTGGCACTGGGCACGTTTGAAAACAGGCCTGATTGCTTTGATTACAGACCTCGCCTTGCCACAGTTGATTTGTTTATGGCTGCCATTGTAGAATTCCTTTTCAAAGCTGCATTGTTCTTCACTGGGTTAAACTTGTAAAAAACACAGACGTTGTTTTATATTAATTAATCTTATTTTTTTTTTGCGTACTAAAGGATATCAATTAATAGCACCAGCAACGGCTGTGTCAGCGCCACAGGGTGGGGGTATCGCCGAAATGACCGGCTGCCCCCCCCCCCCCCCCAAAAACAACTAAGACATTTTGGGCAATTATAGGTGATGTGTCTATTTCTTTCTGTCGCTATCAACACCCCCTGTCCCTCCACACAACTTTTACTTGTTCTGGCACAAACACCGAACAAAACATTCAATGAATGAAAATGTTAGGTCCTCCAAATTATTCACATTATTCCTCCTGAGTCCTGGGCAGCAGGAAATAATAATGATAATAATAATAATAATGACCGAGGAACTGTAAGTTGCTGTATGCATATATATATATATATATATATATATATATATATATATGTTTTGCAATACCAGTTTCTAGTCTATGGGTCCCATATGAAGAGACAATGCATCAGTAGTTCTAGTTTCCACTATCTATGAGGCAGGTCCGTATCTTTACATAACATGTGATCATTAAAAGTATTTCATTCATATAGCACCTTTCTAGAACAAATGTCACAAACTACTTGACAATAAATTCCTAAAACAAAGATATTCAAACAACCTGTTTGTACATAAAAGAATTCTAAGTTGTTTCGTAAGAGAACGCGTCCTGCTTTTAACCCTGGAATATGTTTATTCTTCCTTGAACTTTTATTGCTTATTTTCTCTTTGTCTGAAGAGAAAAGATTTGCTAGAACTTTCACGGTGTATTTAGTTATGTCTGCCGGCTGCCACCTGCTATATTAACAGTGATAGCTGTAGGGCTTGTCTTCTATTGTTTTTAAGTGAAAGGACATTTCTTTTTGTAAATTAATGTAATAGGTATTTTAACATCTTTTTAATCCTCGCAAAAGTATCTTATTTTCCATGCTGTTGCCTGCTATCAGACGCACCATATGTACCATGATGACCTCGACTGTGGCCCCCACAGCACACTGGTGAAGGTCAAGCGTAATAATGAACATGTGACTTAAGGTAAGTTCTGTGAACCAGTGTACAGCACTGGGTCAATTTTTTCACATTTCTTCATTTGCTGCAGATCTGCAAGACCAGTGATGTCTAACAAGACAAAGTGTTTGATGCTGTTGGGAATGTTGCAGCTCTTCCAGCTTTCATGGTAACGTGAAGTCCAGCCATCTGTTTACATCCATCCATCCATCCATCCATCCAGATTTCCACTGCTTTTCCAGGATTGGGTCCCGGGGGCTGCAGCTGAGCAGGCATGTCCAGACCTCCCTCACCCTAACCCCCTCCAGCTCCTCTCCCAGGCCAGCCAAGAGATATAATCTCTCCATTGTGTCCTGGGTCTGTTCCGGGGTCTTCTTCTGGTTGGAATGGGTCCAGGAGGCATCCTAGACAGGTATCCGAACCACCTTAGCTGGCTTCTCCTGATGCCTTCTGTTTCCAGTGATGGAGAACTAGAGAAGACACTTCAAACATTCGTAATGTTTGTTCTCCCAAGCCTTGATTGCTTTGGTGAAGTGATGTATAAACCCTGTGGTATTGAATCGTTTGCACCCTACCAAACTCCTCTCCTCTTTTACAACTGTACCATTTCAAAGCCTCTTCTAAAGTCACCCCAGCAACCATTCGGTAGACCCATGGATTTTTTTTTAACTCCACCATATCTATAATCTATAATCTATACCTCATTAAGTCATTTAACTAATTAAGTTTGTTAATTAATTGAGATGCTGGTGCCCCTAAGGAGACATTTAGAAACTGAAGTGGTCTTCATCTAGCCATCTAACAAGACGTCAGTAGCTTTTTGGAGAACAGAAGAATATTTTGTTAGTCTTTAACGTGTTGCTGATTATTTGCAAATGTTCTAATGTTAAACTGTGTAAATACACACCTACTGCCAAAATAAATAGCCATTACTATGCATGATGTTTGCTTCTGGAGAGGACACTACCTCACTTCGCTGCACATGTGCACAATGACAATAACATTTGCTTTGATTTTGATTTTGACTTGACAAGACTAGGTAGGAAATATGGTGAGCGGAGAGAAAGAGATGTACAGGGAACTTTAGGAAAAGCAGCGTTTTATGGAAAACCCTAATCTTATCAGCAACACCTCCATGTGTCCCCAGGTAAAGCCAATAAACTACCATGATAATTCTTCATCATATCTCCATCAACTGGCCTTTAATTAAAAAAATAGAGAGAGAGGGATCAAGGTCGTAGCTCAGGACATGTTTATGAAGGAAGGAAGGCCTCAATCTCCATTCACTATTAACATACCTTCCAGACACTGTCCAGGCATTCTTCCCTTATTTTATCCATCCACCTGAAGGAGGACGTTATCTCTTGCCTTGGTTGGCAGAAAGGCCCCTCCTCCACCCGGACACCCTAGGCTTACAAAGATGGTGGAAACAGTTAAAAAAAAAAAAAAACAATAAAAAAGCGAACAGATGAGATGTCTGGGACCTATAGCTCCTTCTATCTTTCTAAACCCTACGCATAAATGATTTCTTTGAGCTGACCTTTATTTTCTTTGTTCTTTATATTGCACATTTATGTCCTTTCTCCAGTTTCTGTTGCTGTCTGTCTCTCCCTTGCTCCCCTGGGCATTAATGTTACGATTGTATGTCCATTAAAAAAAGGGGGAATCCATGAAGATACTTGGAGAGTCCTGCGGCAGTCCTGTGAGTGAGGTGGGCTTCCCTGAACCAGAGCCATGACATAAAAGCAAAAAAAAGTGTGATTTTCCCTTGAGGGGGCTTCCAGTGGGGCGACAGAAGAAGGCAGACGCCAGGCGTGGGCAGCCCGTAGCTTCTGGGTCCACCGACAGCCACTCCGCGACCATGCTCGGGGCCTCGGGTCGAGAAAAAGGGCAGCACGCCGCTGCCCCCTGCTGACCCGTTAGCCAGAATGAGTTTTAATTGCTCGCCATTTGGCTTGTCGCTGTTTTGCCCTACCTGCGCAGAGGCTGGGGCAGCGTGAAAAGGCGCCGGCGGGAGAAAGCAAAAGAGGAAGAATGCGGCTGATTAGTGAGGGTTTGCCGGGCGGCTGGCCACCTAACAGCGCCGCCATTGTGTTCATCAAGGCTCCCCGAGCGGCTCTTTGTATGGACTAAGAAAGGAAAAAAACAAGCCGACTGACATTTTCTAATCAAATACGGCAATCAGGAGGCTGCCGACCAACATTATTCCTTTCAGGGCCCTTTTTAATTTATAATCAAAAATAGAGTAAAGATGCAGGTTATTACAGCTCTCTTTACTTCCGCAATAAGAGCAATGAAGAATTAATCAGTGGCTATTAGGTTGTATTTACTCACCCAGCAGAGGCTGTGACAGGGGGAGGCCTACTCACTCTGCCTGTTGTTTCTGTTCAGAGAGGGAGGTGGTGGGGTGGAGTTGTCAGCAGAATCGGGTCCACACATTGCCCCTTAACCCGCTCGGTAATCAGAGGTATGAAGAAAAATCCAGGTGTATTCTGGTTTGTGTTCGCGTGGAGAGCGGAACAAACAATTTTGCAATCTATGCAATCTTCCTCCATTCAGGACAAGAATGTTCTGTGTCTCTGGGCTTTTGTAGAAAAAGGTTTATTGCTTGGAAAGAAAGGGTATTGTGACAGCATAGAAAAGACATATGACGGTGAGATTATTGATGGTCATTGTACTGAGGGATTCAATATCTTTTTATGTGTGATATTGAGCTATTGAACAGTGAAATGATAGTTCTAGACTAATTTGGGCTGAGAGGAGAGGAAAGTTTTGCCAAATTGTCACTGAGAAATTTAAGAAAGTTTGCTTAAAAGCAAATGCAGGTGTTTAATTTCCGAGCGACTGTATTCCATAATTGTTGATGCTCTTTTTGTGAATGTTTTGTTGGGGAAAGGTGTTTTTGCCTGCCTGAATTTTCATTTAAGTGGACCGTTTTAGCATGCATTTAGAGCTTCTGTCTCAGTGTGCTAAACAGTTGGTAAAAAAACAGGGTTTTTCAACAACAATAAGTTATTGAAATAAGTATTAGTACATTTTTGTGTGCTGTTTTATGTGGTTTGCTGTATTTTAGCAGGGCTGGCAGTTTGAGTGGGTCCTATGCAAAGAAACTTTATCAAAGAACATACAAATACATGTTGCTTACTCTGTACAACTTCTTGGCAAATATGACATCATCATAAACCCTTGTCATTGAAATGGATTACTGTCTGTTAGCTGTCCTGATGTAATGTAATCTACAAAAGCTAACTTCACATATATGACTAATGTAACTGTCAGATTTGTTCAAAGATATTGAATAATAAACACTTTTATGTTCATATGTTTATTAGATATAGATGTTACAGCGATTGCATATGAATGTTGTCATAAATATTGTACATTGGGCTTAAGAGCAAAATATTTTGTTTCATTACGTACATGGCTAAGACAACAATAAAGCTTTTTTTTTTTTCTTGAATTGCATATCTGTGATATACAAATAAGCATAGCTTTGGTTAGTTGATGCCTCTTTTCTTACAGTGGCCCCTGGCCCTTAATGCACCCCTGGTGGTAGTATAGCGGTGGTGTGGTGTGGGCCCCTGGCTCTTAAAGCGCCCCTGGTGGTAGTATAGCGGTAGTGTGGTGTGGTCCCCTGGCTCTTAAAGCGCCCCTGGTGGTAGTATAGCGGTAGTGTGGTGTGGGCCCCTGGCTCTTAAAGCGCCCCTGGTGATAGTATGGCGGTAGTGTGGTGTGGTCCCCTGGCTCTTAAAGCGCCCCTGGTGGTAGTATAGCGGTAGTGTGGTGTGGTCCCCTGGCCCTTAATGCACCCCTGAACCTCACATTACTTCATTTTCCTGAGGAAAAAAATTTGTTGAAATCAATCCAGACATGTAATGAACGCAGTAGACAGGACATACGGTCTGGGGGGGGTATAGCCAGCAGAGAGACATGCACTCTTCAGATTCTTGAGGAATGTTGTCGTAGCAACCAACAAGCGTGCGGATTGGGGGCGTGGGGTAGGAGGGGTGGCCGAGGCGGCCAGTCAGCG
>JAODLC010000028.1:11860871-11873792 GCA_026781145.1 Hippopotamyrus pictus
GGGGGGGGGGGGGGGTGGGGGGGGGGGGGGGGGGGGGGGGGGGGGGGGGGGGGGGGGGGGGGGCACCGAAATGGCAGACAGGTGACATTCAGGCAAGGATGGTCCAAAGGAACTTGCTGAAATGCCAGGAACTTTCAGCATTTACTGCTGCATCGTCACTCCCCCATCCAACCCTGAGGGTCTGATCTCCCCAGTGGGAAAACAAGAGCAACTGTATTAATGTGAAAGAAAGAATAAGAAGATACAGTAATGCTTAATGCTTTAGTAGTGTCTTGCATAGAACTGCATGGAATGTCTCGATATTTGTACTGTGTAACAAATCAACTAAAATGTCACAGTTCTATTAAAATATATCATGTAATAACTCCTATATTGTATTAACAATTGATGGTAATAAGATTCTGATGATCATAAAACAGCTTTATAGTATTGTGTATATATTACTAGGCGTATTACTTAATTTGGTAACGCTTCACATTTGTAATGCATTCCTAGAACACTGAAAAGCAGCATGTAAGTATACATTGATAACAAGCATTATTTGGTAATAACAAGCATTATAATCTTATTATCATATAGTGCTTGTTATTAGTGTATATTAAAGCTGTTAAAGAATATTAGGATGTTACGGTATACTAATATGTTGCTAATGAATGTTCTATGAATGCATAATGAATGCATTATGAAGGTACAATGAATGTTCTAAGAATGCATAATGAATGCAGTGCAGTTAATGTAGTGCATTACCCCTTATTTTTTATTTAAACAAATAATTTATTATGTTGATGATCTCGATTGCTGATAAATAAACAATCCTGATTTAAGGGATACTGACCAACCTGATACTGACAGCCCCAATGGACGGACGGATGGATGGACGGATGGATGGATGGATGACAGTATTTAAAAATGTTTTACAGTCATTGCACTCAGTGGCCAGTTTATAAGGTACACTTGCTTGTTAACACGAACGCCATGCTCCGAAAGTTTCCAGCACACAGACAGGGTCAAGTGGTTTGCGTACAGGTCAATTAATCATGAAACACTATTTGATTAAACATGAATACACCTAAAGACACCAATCCAACAGATTTTGAATGTGGCATGATTGCCATACAGCTTCACTCCAGTGCCTCAGAAAGTGTCACCCTCCTAGGTTTCTCATGTCCCGCAGTGTGTAGAGTTTCACAAAGAATGGTGTGAAGAATAGAAGACATCCAGTTAATGGCATTTCCACAGCTGAAGACACCTTGTTAATGAGAGTCATCAGAGGAGAATGACCAGACTCATTAAAGCTGACAGGAAGGACGAAATGCAAAAATAACAGCTCAATACAACAGTAGTGTGAAGAAATTCTTCGCTGAATACATGATTCATCAACCAATGAAGCAGAAGTCAAAGTGTGTCCTACCTGGTACTGCATGTGCTTACCTAATGAAATGGCTGCTGTAGGAAGTTTCCCATATTGTGCCTCCAACCCTAATACAGTCACACCTACTGGGGAAGGAGCTGTGCATTAAATAGGTCCTGAACACCATAGACTGATTTCTATGGGAACGTGTCATTTTCTCATTTACTCCCAAAGCCTTCGGCCCACACTTATTAGCAAAGGGATTGACCTCTGATTCTGGAGCGGGAAAAAGACATCACAGACAAACACCCATGTGGGTTTTCAATCAACGGTTCACTCCTTTCCACCTATCAAATCATATCAATATACATAATTCATACTCTCACAATGGCATATAACTGCCAGGTTATAATAACACTTCTCCGCAGCTGTGGAATTTCCATATTTTAATCTCTGCTCTTAAGGACAATTGGACGCTGGTAACCCCTGCTCCTTTGAACAACGCTGCTACAGGGTGGTGGTATTGTAGCATTTTTATAGCTACCAGCCGCCACAGAATTAGTTAGATGGTTATAACCTGCAAGCAGGTCAGCTACTTGCCTCCTTTTCACTGTATCGTAATACATAGACAAAACGAGGTAAATAAAATGGATCTATTTATCATGGTTTTTGTATGTTCAAGAGGATTCTCACGTGGAAAAAAAGCATCTCCAGCTACTGATACCCAATCTGTCCATTAGGGGGCAGAGTCAACCTGGAATGTCACCAGGGCTGAGATCAGATAAAGATGAAGGTTTGTATTGTTCCCTAACTCAGGATTTGCACTACGTGGTTAACCATTTAAAAATGATCCATTTTAAGTGACCATAAGCACTAGAAGACAAGTTCTCCATACACTACATCACAAAATTACTGTTAATCACCTTTGCCTAGTATTTTCCATATCGATTCCTGATTTCTGTATTTGTCCAGGAGATGCCAAAGGCTGTCCTGTTGTGTCATTGCAGAGTGAAGGCTGGACACGTGACCCTGCCCACCAATGAGGAACGGATGCGTAACTGCTCTTTGATACCAGCCGATAAAAGGGACCGTATTCCTGTGTGTCGGCTATGTGGACTGGCTGCTCAATTATGAGCGTGGGATCTTCGTAAATGAGAAGGGCACTCTATGACCCTAGGGCCACTGAAATGGGGGAGATGCTTAGCGTGCATGTGTGTGGGTGTGTGTGTGTGTGGTGTGTGTGTGTGTGTGTGTGTGTGTGTGGGTGGTGTGTGTGTGTGTGTGTGTGTGTGTGGGTGTGGTGTGTGTCGTGTGTGGGTGTGGTGTGTGTCGTGTGTGGTGTGTGTGTGTGTGTGTCGTGTGTGGTGTGTGTGTGTGTGTGGCGTGTGTGGTGCCCCAGACTCAAGCATCATACCAGCCAGGCCCTGGCCTCCCCTCTCATTGCTAAGAAACCATCCATAATCAGTGCTGTGCCTTCAGGAACTGGGCCAAACCACTCATCTCTGGACGCTCAAGAGCTGCTTTAATTAACCATCATACCACAGATGGGATCGATTTTTTTTTCTCCCCCCCTCTTCTCTCCTCCTCCTCCTCCTCCTCCTCCTCACTGACACTCTCTCACTCTCTCCCGTCTTTCAGCTGCTTCTGCCCTGCACTCTACTTTGTCCATACACGAGTCACATAATTGCACTGGAACACTGCCAGGACAGAGGATGCAGGTTTTTCTTTTCTTTTTTTTTTCTTGCTCCCCCCCCCCCCCCCCCAATGTCCTCACTACAGCCCCTGGTCTCACCTGCCTGCAGCTGAATACCTTATTAGTGTCAGGATTTGTGAAGAGTCGTCGTGGATTAGCTAAAGAAATCCGAGATTGATTTCTGCTCTGGGGGTAAGACCGGGGTTCGGTTTGTGTGTGTACGTCTGCGTGTCCGCAGGGCAAAGGGTGAGACATATATTATTATCCATCAGAAAAATGAGGTTGAGAGTTGGCACCCGGCCTTTACCCTGATCAAGTCACTTCTTGTCACGTCTTGGTAGCGAGGCGAACTGTCGACACAACTCACTGAGAAAAAAATAAGGCAGAAACTGCCTGCCCATGGGACTGCATGGCCTGCATACGAGAGTGTCCCACTGATTATTCAAGGCTGTGCCTGCAGATTTACAGAAGCCCTGCGAGCGGCCCTTGTCGACGCGCGCAGCTGGACCAGAGATTAAAATTCATTTCGGCTGGGTGCTCCGAGGGGAAGGGGGACCTCTCTCCCAGGCGGGACGGCAGAAACAGCCTTCTGTTCGCTTATTGCATCTAAAGTACTGTGATAAATGAACTGGTCTGCTCTTTCACGCATAAGAGAGTGGCAGGCCTTTCCGGAAAAACAAACTGCAAACCCAAGACTGTCCACCAGGGTATCGGGTGGTATCTTCATGTTTAACGGGGCACCGCGAAGCAAGCCTGCCCACCAGTCTTCAGTAGCTACATCAAATAAAGGCCAGCCAGTGCTGAGTAATCCTGGGCTCTGTTTGTTGAAGTGTTTCCTCATACCGCATTTACTGTTATGTCCAATTTACTGCAAAAGCCTTAGACGCCATTCACCAGGCTAAACAGGGTCGACGTCTTTCTTTCTCTGCAAAATTGGTATAATTTGATGTAGGAAATCCCGGCCAGACAGATACTGAGGCAAGAACGTGAAATGAAACCACTAAAGCTATAAGAGTCGGTGTGAAATATACATGTACAGAGTGAGACAGGAAGGGGAATCCCCAGCCCATAATGCAACTTTTAGAAGTTAACGGACAAAGGGAAGCTCTGGATGTATGGCTGAGGGGAATTCAGCCAAGCGATCAAGCCGGCCGGCCTTCCTACCCCTGCCGTGCTGCCCAGGTTCAGCCACCGGGGGCAGCTCAGAGCACAGCCGAGACTGCTGGGGGAGCAAGGCCTGAGATCTGGAGCGTCCCTGTC
This sequence comes from Hippopotamyrus pictus, assembly GCA_026781145.1. Lineage (NCBI taxonomy): Eukaryota > Metazoa > Chordata > Actinopteri > Osteoglossiformes > Mormyridae > Hippopotamyrus > Hippopotamyrus pictus. The sequence continues at coordinate 11,865,176 of JAODLC010000028.1, forward strand.
CGATCCTAGACCCCAAGCCCACCTCTTTATTACCATCGGTGGCTGGAAATAGCACAACCAACCCACCCCCCCACACAAAAACACACACACACACACACAGAGTAGCTTTTTCCCCTCTCAGACCCCCACATAGTGACACTGTCAGAAAAGCGAGTGCATAAGTGATTTTCTGCAGATGGTGACATTCAAGGGGGCCGGGGCAATCAGGCAGTGAGTGCGCGTCGCCCGCCCTGCCCCGTCGACGGTCCTCCCGGGCCCTCCGGGTGAATGGAGCAGAGATTAGCAGCGCGGCAGGGAGCCTGAGAGCTTCAGGTGTGAAGCCTAATGGCGGCGTGGAGAGCACACAAAGACACAGAGTGTGCTGGAAGGGTAGCCTGAAGCAGCACAGGAGGAGAAAAGAGCCAAGGAGCACAGACAGAAGGGTCTATTGCAGGTGCAAAGAAGTGATTTTTTTTTGGCTGATCTGTTACCTCAACGTAGAGAGAGAATGTGCTACTGGGGGCTGGAATTAAACATGGCAGCATCCAGATGTGAAATTATGTGGAAAAATAACTTTCCAGATGTGAAAACACTTTCAAACAGTAAGGAGAGGAGAGGCAGCCAACTTTCTTTTTTTTTTGAGAACATAAAATTCTTTTGAATGATTAAATGATAGCAAACATATCTCATTGCCATTAGCGACAGGTCAGCACAATGGCTTGTCAACACATGAATTGTCATTATGGTTTGACGTTATAATCAAAATAATGGCCAACATAACATTGTTCCATTTACAGTTATTTAGCAGATCCTTGTGTCCAAAGCAACATACAGGTGAGGTAAGACAGAGGTCAAAGGTCAGAGGTCAGCCAGCATCCATGGAGCAGTTGGGGTTAAGGGCTTTGCTCAAGGGCCCAGTGATGATGATATGATTACACTGTCAGCAATAACAGTTGAACTAGCTGAATGTATAATAGCCTACTATCATTATTATTACTACTGATGTACTCTCATGCGTTTGTGTCGTGACTAGAGGAACGAAGGGTTCGAGGGAAGGCATGTCGGCAAAGCAGAATCGCGAGGGATCTCAAACGGAAGGGCTGACAACCAAAGCTCAGGCAACAAGGAGGTCTGACGTCGATGACCAGACCGGGGATGACGAGACAAACATCCATCCGCCCATTTTGTGCAACCTCTTGTCACGGGGGGTCTGGAACCCATCCTGGAGGTTATGAGCGCAAGGCGGAGAACACAAGACAAAACAGATATTTAAATACTAAGACTGATGAGGAGTAACGACCAACAGGCATGGCTCATCACGCTAGGGAGGGCGAACATTAGACATCAATGGGGGTTAGGGAGCAGGAGAGAGAGACAGAGAACACGCCACAACAGAACAGGGCAACCATGGAATCTGAGACTGAAGTAACAGCTGGGGTAATGAGGGGTAAAATAAAGGCAGGACAGAGCGCTGGGACAGAGACTGAGACACAATGATCGGGACCAGAGCTGGAGAGCACCTAGGAGAGAGCAGGGCAGGTGCAGGAAGGTTAGGGTTTGGGAACTGCAGGAAAGGAGTAGGAGGGTGCTGTGGACCCCTGGAATGGAACACGAATGGAGCAGCCCTCCACGGGCCAGGGGTCTGAAGCGTGAGCGGAGCAGCCCTCCACGGGCCAGGGGTCTGAAGCGTGAGCGGAGCAGCCCTCCACGGGCCAGGGGCAGCAGTGGTGAGGACAGGATGATTGAGCCCCCGTGGGCCGTACTCTGGAAGGTCGGACGGAGCCACGGCCTCTCCTAGGCCAGGCTCTGGAGGCACTGGTTCAGGCTGGATGGCAGCCACGGGCACAACTAGCTCTCCCTCTTCCTCCAGAAGCTCGAAGTGGCAGGCAGAACTGTGGCGAATCGCGCGGAGACGACGAGCAAGTCTGCAACAAGCTACGGGGCGCCGGTGGACAAAACTGTACCGGGTTGCGGAGCTAGCGGACAACACCGTAATGAGTCGTGGGGAGACAGCAGGCCAAGTCACTGCAGGCTGAGTTACGGAGAGTTGTGGGGAGATGGCATTAGGTGCCGGACCTTCTTCGTTTCCTGGAGATCTGCATCTGGAATGAGTCCAGACAGCACCTACCCCACGTACAGGAAGAAGGTTCTGCCCTTGAGGATCCTCCATATGGCGAGATCGCTCCTCCACGCCAGTGTTCATCTAAGAGTCCTTGGCTTGCAGGTGAGGTGGCCCACTTTGATCCCCGGATCTGAGGCACACAGGGTATCCGATTTGCCAGATGCAGCACGGGTTGCTGGCGCTGTGTGGGAGTCCGGTCATTCTGTCGCGATGTGAGAAACAAAGGACTCAAGGGCAAGTGTGGCGGCAAAACAAAAGGGGGATCATTGAAATAAATGGGCAGAGACTGGAAACAAACTGGTTCGTGAGGCATCACAAGCAGGAGAACCGACAACCAAGAAGGGCTCAGGAAACAGGCAGGTTCAACATCAATGACCGGACTGGGGATGCTGAGACGAACAGATACTTAAATGTCAAGATTAACGAGGGGCAATAAGCAACAGGTGTGAATCATCAGGGGCACATTAGGTAGGAGACAAGAGGGTCAGGTGGACTTGGCGGGTAGGAAGTAACAGTGTGAAAGATTTGTATGTAAAGCAGTAGTGTGCAATTGTGACCTACAAGTACATTTTTAAGTAAATGATTATGCAATATGATATCTGATTAATCAGTTATTTTTTCCATTATGTATTATATAAGAAGGTTTGACAATCGTGTAATGCTTATTGTAATATGTGATTTCCAGTTTGAAAGGATAGCTCTCTTCACAACAGTTGGAAAGTCAGTGAAAAGGTCGTCGTAATAAAGGTCATCATCATAAAGGTCATAGCCATCTCCAGAAATCACTATTGAAAGCTGCCACAACTTTTTTCCATTTCCATTCAGTTGGAGGGGATACCACTGAATTCATTTGTGCTAGCGGTTTATACTAGAGAGCATTTGGGTAGTCGTTATTACATTTTTGATTTTGTATATTATTAGCATGAATTTTTGCATTTTGAATATTTTCCACCATGCATCCATGGAGGGTTGTCAAGCTTACGGTATTTTTGAAGCAGCTGTGATAAGATATTAAATTATTAATTTTTAAAATGCCTGGCCCAAGGTCCCTGTCCTGGACTATACTCATTCTGCCATTTTCCTGCTTATAATGAGAAACTGAATTATATTTTAGTGTAGCTGTTTTATTTATAAGTGACAGTGCTGAATAGGCAGAGGCTATCCTTTTCGTGTCATGTGGGCATCACTGTGTTGGGGTGCCCTTCTGTACCTCATTCAAACTCAATCTGACCATCTCACCCATCCCCAGGGTGTCACTAGGTCAGTGTTTCTCGATTCAGTCCTCAGGGACCCACAGTCGCTCCATATTTTTGCTCCCTCCCAGCTCCCAGAGTAAAAGTTAGACTGTCTTTGGATCCCCGAGGACTGGATTACGATACTCTGCACTAGGTGAAAACAATCACTGGAAAAGCACTGCAGAAAAAGTCCAACCAACGGCTGTGGGCCTATATTACACCCGGGGCCTATATTACATCCGGAAGTATGCACGATGGTGATAACAGTTCTTTTGTTTTTTTTCTGCATCCCTACGGAAGGCACGCTTCTGCGACAGACCTGTGACTGTGCATACGCGTATAGGCTCCTGTATTCTCGAGCGAGGCTGTGCTTCAGGGGACGGCGGGCGTCTGGCGGGGAGGGGCCGTTGGCGCCTCATGTCCGTGTGAGGTTGGTGGCTAAGTGGCTCATCAGCATCCCACTCAGGCTCCTGGCCCCGTGCTGCCTCTGCCCTGACTTGATTGTAATTGCTCAAATTCGGCATCCCAGCAATATAACTGCTGCATTTTAACTCTCTGAGGCCTGTTCTGCTGGGGGGAGGGAGTCGCCGGGGTGACCGGTCGATGTTTGTTTCGCGCGGCAGCGCACGAGGTGAGCTCTCAGCTCAGTGAACACGAAACATACTCGCAATGTGCCAACACCGTCCCTCGCGTCTGTGGCTGCGATTCCCGGTGAGAATGCGCTTCACCTCTCTTTCTGGCGGTTTACAGTGGCTTTGGCTGTTTTTCACAAGGCTAGGAAAAGAATTCTGGCATGCAACGCATAGGGGTACAGAAAATGGACGACAATAAAGGAAGGTACTTAAAAAGAAAATAATGAACAGAAGTATGACGAGAAATTCTTATCGTTTACGATTCTGTGACAGATTTGAGAAACTATGAACTATGACATCATCTATGTACAGTACTTGTAAATAAGGCAGTGTGACATATTTGCTCTAAATGCACATATACAGGGGTGGACCGAATAATAGAAATACCACCATTTGCCTTCAGACCAGTTTTAAAATGCTGTCACACATGTGCTGAATGCTGCAGGATAGCAGATCGTTCTTTAAATGTCAATCTACCCAGGTCAGTAAGCTTCATTTTCCGATCACTGTTCATCTTCGGAGATGCGGTTTGTCTTGGTTTATAACGTCATGCTCTTTGAGATTGCTTCCCTTGCAAAACATTAAACAACTTTGCAGTTTTTGCAAATAATACACCTACGATTTAGGCTGTTTGGTGTTTTCGAAGCTGTTCGTCCGTCGCTTCATGTTCCTTTGAACACTCACATATGACAGTGTTGAAAGTCTTTTACAACTGAAGCATACTGCTAATTGTGAATATGACTCAGTATTGTAGCTGTATATGTGATTTGTTGCTTCTGTATGTGATGCTTCCATTATTTACCCACCCCCCATATTTTAGAGAGCACATTTATGAGCAGTTCATGATTATATAAATTCAATGTATACAATCATTGACCAGTTTGCTAGCTACATTAAGCTTGTTACTGCAAACAGTCGGTACCCCCAACAGTGAACCGTGTGCCTACAATTGAATACATATAGCATGCAGACAGGGTCAAGAGGTTTGCTCAGAGGTAGAAATTTCAGGTCCAGAAAGTACAAATCCAGACCGTGATTTAGCTTCAACCAACCCGGAGTGCATAAAGAGTCACAGTCACAGAGTACTCCACTGGTTGGTTGAAGCTAAATCATGGTCTGGATTTGTACTTTCTGGATCTGAAATTTCCACCTCTGGGTTTGCTTAGTCATCACAACAGCCATGGTGCCTGACAGAAGTGACTGAATGTCTATTCCATAACGATATTCGAAGAGCCACTTGCGAAGGCACAAGGTTTCTTTTAAAATTTGAGTCCAATACTTATTGCAAGGATGGTTGGGCAATACAGAGGAAAAATAAATTCAATTGTAGTCCAAATTCTATAGCCTAAAACACGTAAAATCAAGCAGGGGTAACATGAAAATGGCATCACAATTAAAACAAAAGACAGGGCAAAGCCAACATCAGGGTAAGAGTGATACAAGAGAATAACGTAATCAGTGAACAAATGCTCAGTCATGTGTAGTCACACCATACCAATAAATACAGTCAACAGCCTGCAGAAGCAGGGTTTAGCCGAGGGGTGACTGATCATAAACCTGGCTTGATGCAGCTGTGACAATATAGTGTGACTGTGGGGACATGGGACATAGTGGGTGTAGCAGTTCTGAAATATCAGCCTGTGGGGATTTTGATGTAGCGCATAAAAAAGAATAAGGTTTTTTTTTTTTAATCCGGTGGGGGCAGTTGCCTTGTTAATGAGAGATGTCTGAGTAGAATGGTCAGACTTTTTAAGAATAATAAGCCACAAATGTGTAGTGAAACAGCTTCGGACAAAAGTGAGGTGTGGAGCTGTTGCTCTAAACATGCATCTTATCTGGCCTTAAGTGGTTCTGGAGGTGAAAACGGGTCCGACCTGGTATTAGCTATGTGTACCTAAATAAGTGGGGACTGTAGTATATCCTCCTGAGACCCAAGGAAAAAAGTATCCTTCGATTTTAGGTTATTTGTCTTTGGGGGAAATAAGACAACTTACAATTTAGATTTTTTCAAATTTATTTTTATTTTTAATTTGACAGCATGTCTTCTTTAGGAATAAATATGTTTCCTTACATCAGTGAAAAGATAGATGCAAAAACAAAATGTCCACTACAATGGACGTAAATGAATTTTTTTTTGGATTGAATTTAACATTTTGGGAAAAATGACCCTCAAATGGGTGGCATGCTGGGTGACAGGAAAGCATGGCTGCCTCATGGCTCCATAGTTGGGGGTTCAAATCCCACCACTGCTCTGTGGTTTGAGCGCTATGCATAATTCTTCCTGCAGCCCACAGACACATGGTTAGGCTAACTGCTTTCTCAAAGTTGTATATCTACCCTGTGATGAACCGTCATCCTAATGAGGGTGAATCCTAACCCTCGGCTACCAGTTTTGACCCAAACCAGAACAAACAATTAGAGCAGATTGACTTTGGTGTTTCAGAGAACATGCAATTCGTATATTAACAAAAAAATGGCACCCCTTTCCTCTCATCTAGGCATCAGTGAATCCTAACAAATGACTTATGCAGAAAAATTATTGAAAGCCCTTGGAGCACAAGATAATTAGATCTGGTGCAGAAATAGAGCACAGGTGTGCCAGTCAGTGTGATCATCCAGTTCCCTCTCATTCTTTGATTCCTTCTGAAAGTCTGCCTTTTAAGGACACTTAAAATATGTGCATTTTGTTTTTAATAGTGGACTGGAATTGGAAAGCACTAATGTCTATGGAAGTCAATGTCAAGCAAGATGCTAATGAGGTAGTCAGCTATCGACCGCTTATCTGACTGGGATCCTGCAGCATTTACAAGAGAACAAACAACTGACTTTAAAAAAGTATATGACACTTTAAAAAAACCCAGAGCACTTGGAGCAAACTTGCACAAACGCAGCAGCCATGGAGCGTTCGAACCTTCAACCCTAGAGGTGCGACAGCGCTCGCCTAAGATACTTCTTGTTCCTTACCACAGATGGCAAAGGAGAACCTTTTAAAAAGTATGGGATCCTTACATGGTTGCACTACGATTCACGTGATAGATTATGAAGTTCCCCGAGTTCCACACTAGTGGATTGAACCAACTGCCAGTTGACCATATTCCAAAAAAAAAAAAAAAAATCCAGAAACTTGTATTTCAAATAATATTTTATTCTATGTAGTTCTCTTTCCGGTCATTAAATGATAGCAATCTGAAACCGTCAAAAGAAAGAAAATGTTACATTATTGCTTATGTGTGCTGCGTGTCGATGTCTGTACGGAACACGTACAGACTTTTTTTCTTATTATTTCCTATGATTTAAAGGAGGATGTGTGTGGATTATATGCAAAAACTACACCATTTTATATAGGGGACTTACCGTAAGTATCTCCGGATTTTGGTATCTGCGGGGGATCCTGGAACCGATCTTCACAGGTACCGAAGGTTGACTGTATCTCAGAATATGCAGGTAAAAGTGGAAAAAAACAAGCCTAAAAACATACATTGAACTACAAGTGAAAATTCACACTAAAATATGACGTAAGTGATCACATGATATTGATCACGCTGAACCGTAATGTAGCAGGTCTTGAGTGTTTATAGATGCATTATGTCACACAGTTAACAGATGTTCTTTGTGCAGCTTCACCATAAACGGCACGTGGAGAGTTATCCGATGATTCTTAAAAGAAGTAGGACAATGCGTGTAATAATATAAAAACACTACAAATTAATGTGCACCATTAAAACAGGAACAATGCATAAAAAATAACTATAGTGTCAGAGTGGAAGATTATGTGTTAATATCTCAGAAACCATGGCTTTATACCACTCCGAAACCACTAACCTAATTTTATTATTATAATTATAACTGACGTTATCAAACAGAAACCTCACGCTCAAATAACAGGTCTTTCACTCATAGATTTTTAATCAGGCTTGTATTGGGACTATAATTATGTGGGACCAAGGTCATGTTTTAAATCTTTGGGGTATAATTACCTGAAGAACAGCTTTATTAATATTACACTCTTGGCATCAAACCCAGACTCAATTGACGTAGGACTCCAGCACCATGATTCCATCATGTTGGCTCTGCTTACAATAGGCAGAATACATAATAATACTAAATGTGTTAGACATAGTTATGTAACTTCATTCTATATAATTGTCACTACAGTAAAAACAGACATCTCTGCTTTTACAGTTGGAATACCATTGGAGTTTGTTTACACAGTTTTAGAATGCGTCTCGTGCGATCGAATCGTAAGTGGGGTAGGTTTAGGTTCACAGCTCACACAGCATATTGATGACTCGTTAAAAATATCTACGGTACCAATCAAAAGTTTAGACACACCTACCCATAGAAAGCTTTATTTGTACTATTCTCTAGATTTTAGAATAATAATTAAGACATCAAAACCATAAAAAAACATATATGGAATTATGCACTGACCAAAGAAAAAAATTACTTGTTAGTAGGGGGGCAGCTTTGTGGGTCGGGACTCAGAAGGTTGCCGGTTCAAATCCCAGGGTTGGCAGAGTGATCCCCCCACTGGGCCCTTGAGCAAGGCCCTTAACCCCAGTTACTCCAGGCACTGGCTGACCCTACTCTCTCCTCTACGCCAGTTTCATGAGGTGGCCTCCTGGGATGCTTTTCCAGCTGTCCTGAAG
>JAODLC010000028.1:11873892-11887149 GCA_026781145.1 Hippopotamyrus pictus
GCTCTCATTGGCTGCTTTTCCAGCTGTCCTGAAGGAGCTCCCACATATATGCTGAGCTCTCATTGGCCGCTTTTCCTACACCGTCTGGTCAAACTCCTCCAAAACCATCTCTACTGTGTTTAGGTCAGGTGGCCTGGTCATGTGATGCGACACTACAAATCTCTTTGTAGGCAGCTTGGCCTGCCCAAACTTTTGATTAGTATTGTACATGTATATGATTTTTCTAATTTCCCTCATTTAACTGAATTAGTTCTGTTCTGTCTGACAAACTCCAAATAGCCTTTGAGCTGGTTCTTTTTGAATAACAGCTTGCCAGCTGCCCGCAGGGACCAGTGTCACGCAGTCCTCTTCATACTGAAAGGATCACCTTCACTCCACTCTCAGCCATTAAATCCTGTATCTTCCAAAGTGAATTATGGCCTTTGCCATTTCCTTCACATGTACTCCTCTTGTTTTGCTGAATGTTGAGGCACAGCCCTACTTAGACCAATGTGACTCAAACTGGTTCTCAGGGCCCCACCAGTGGTCCATGATTTTGCTCCCTCCCACTTCCCCGAAGTAGGAGCAAAAACATGGACCGTCTGGGGGCCCCCGAGGACTGGTTTGAGAAACACCTGTCCCAGACCGTGTTTGGGTGCTGTGATGCAGGTTCCTTATTACTGAGCCAATAACTTTGATTACTGAGGCAACAGTTTTCATTAAGATATATAGACACCATTTTTGTGTAATTATTATCCCTTCATGTTCAATGTTCATGGGGCACCTTGGTGCAATTTTCACCTTATGTGTTTATCTGTTTATGTTTGTTTCCAGACATTTTGTTTTGAAAAGAGTGGACTAGTTTTTGGTAAAAAAAATACATCACAGCTCCCAACAAAGTGTTATAAACAAAACAAGAAAAACTTGTAATGGGGTCTAAATAAAGATGGATAATTAAGAACACTATACAGGGGCTATTAAACCCAGCAGATCTTTCCTCCATTGTTCCATTTGTACCATTTTAGAAACTTATTATTTAAATATTTATTTTAAATATTAATACCCACAACATTAGTGCACTCCAAACTGTCAAAGTATATGCTACACAAAATTATTCTGTCATTAATTTGTAGACCGCTATATAATAAGTTGAATTTTGTCATATTCTGACAATTTGTCCTTTCAAGCGTATACATACTTAATTAACGCACTTAGACGAAAGTTTTCATTAAATCGCCATCATTGATTAAATATGTACTGGGAAATGGACATGTCTGATAAAGTGACAATAATTTTAACATATAATGCTGATCTTGCAGATACTGGAAAATGGATTAGCTTGAGAATCCTTGTAGTGCTGCTCCCTTTCCTCTCTTATGACAATGGTTTTACTCCTAATGAAGAGCAGACTACCAGCCAACAGGTGGTCTTTTAAAGACTCTACAGCCACAGCACTTAGGACAAAACGCCCATGGTAAATGTGTCAGAATCTAATGTTCTGCAGAATCAAAAGCCTGTTTTCTCTCCTTTGTTCCTCAGGAAGATTCAGCCTTGTACCCTATTGTTCAGGCACAAACGAGCAACAGTCTTTTTTGACATGGTGCCATAGATGAATGAAGACAGGGTCTGAGTAGTCAGAGTGGCCTTTTTGAGGGCTGAGCCCATTAAGAGTTGGTGAATTATGAATGGATATGAATCTCTTCTCCGTACGACAATGTCCCCGTGCGAGACAAGCAGGAAAAACTCCTCGCTTTCAACAAGCCCAAGTAGTCCATTCACATGTGGAGATGGAGCTGCCAGAACAATGGGTGTTCAGCCAATAAGGAAAGATTCCCTGGTCCATGGGGCTACTTTGGCCTCAAAGCATTGTCAATCCAAAGGTGAAGGACTTGATCATTATAGACCATCGGAAGTGCTATAACCTTTGGCTGTTAGAATTGGCTACTAGGATGAGGTAGGACTCTCTAACAGTGGCAACACACATCTTGGGTGCCCAATAGAATTTTCCCGTTCATGCATTATTATAGACAATGGCATTTCCCACAAAGCTTTTCCATAAAGTCCAATACAACAAATGTGACAAATGACCACCACCAAATGACAAGTTAAGCCCCGCATTGGGACAGGCATCAAACATCTGCTGACGCCCCTGTGTGGTCGAAACAGGTCAACAGAAATCAAGGCACATTAAGGCACATTAAGGCACATGTTTATTACCAAAAAGCACAGTGAAAATCAGGCTCAGCTCAGCATGTATATGAAGCAGAGCTAGGATAAGCATTCAGAGGAGAGGTTTGTTAATATTCCTGTGCACAGTAAAGTAATTTCATAACTCCTTGTTTCCATACACTGTAATACAACAGTAAGCCTACAGTCTGAAAATGAACCTGGGGCACAAAAAGGGAATTCAAGAGAATTAAAACTGTTAAACACTCCAGCCAAAGCCCTCACTTTTTGTAAATGCATAAAATGAGACTCCTTGATCACTGGAAAAAATGTGTAAAAAAAGGTACATTTCATATGCTTTTCAGACTAGCACTCATCGATATCCTAAAATGACACAATATTGTATAACCTTGAGTATGAAGCTGCTGAAGATCTATAGGTACTATATGACCTGTCCAGACCACCATACAATCATGGAAATATACTGCCTTACCAGTACTGTGATTGTGTAACTCAACTTGTTATATAGCAGTCTACACACTAATGACAGCTAGACAAATTTCACCCAACCAAAAAAGGGTGCAATTTTCCTAAATGACTGGTCTTTTTGGGTCGGTAGAATGATGCCAATTTTGATCCCTAGGACTGAGTAATCAGGTCATTTGTTGTAATGACAGCCAGTATTGATGTTCTGCTCAGTGTCCGCTGCTCCCCAATTACAGCTTTGCTTGAATGACAGCTCTGGGGTCAAAGCTAACATTATAGCATCCAAGTAAAGCAGTGGAAATTTAGACTGAAATTATACAGTAATGAATCTGTAAGAAGTGTCAACAAGAGCTAACCTGAAGTTGAAAATCGATCTGTTTTTAATCACTTTTCCTATCGAGGTACAATAATGCATCACAATATTAATATGATGGATTTATTATCGATCCTTTTAGTCAACCTTAGTGTTTAGGCGTTTATGCTACTGAAAATGTACCTTGTTAAATTCTTTGAAAATACATCAATTCATAAAATTTAACAGTACAAACCAGTAAAATGGCATTCAGATATAAACTTGTTTAATTATGCAAGAAATCTATGTTTGTGGGGTTAAATGCTATCACTGCAATTATACAGTACAGACTTATGTCGAGTTATGGGTCATAGTCACGTCCGATCCCATTTAGGCCTACGTCTGTGGTCCATAGTAAATAACATACAGATAAACGCCTGAAAGTGATGGATTAGGACACTAGTGTGTGTATGGCTAATTAGGGTAACAGGTGCAGGAGAAAGGGCAGCGCTGGCAGCCGAATAATGACCCACTGTTCATGTTTAACTTGTAAAATATCACGCACACAGTAGAGTGTATGAATGATGGACAGCTACAATATCGAGATACGCCCAAATTGACTTGTTTCCAGAGGTTCTGGCCCCAAATGCGAATGTAAGTTGAAACGAGGCTGAATACAGTATCATATATAACAGTATATCATAACGAAGAATCACACACATCTTGTCCTCCTATAGAAAATAAAAAAAAAAAAAAAAAGGTAAAACTACAAATATGAAGAGATACTCCAAGGAGATCAAGTTCAGAATCAGGTGCAGGATTAAGGAAAAACTGCCCGCCATGAGATCATCACACCAGCTGAAAATGCATTTCTGAATGAAGCGACAGTATAATCTATAAACCAATAACATCATTCAATGAAATATTGAATAAATTTATGCCAAAACAAGATAAAGTTCATAACAATACTCTTTGAAGCTAGACAAATAGTACAGCGCTATACATGTGTGCCTGTGTGTCAGCAGCAGCAAAAACTTCCAGAAGATTCTGTTCTAGTGCAGTTTATTTACAAAAGAGCCAGAAATTACATTGAACAAAAGCAAACAAAAAAAAAAAAAAAACAGTAAATGGTAAGCAAAATACACACTTGTACAATTCAAAGCGAAGAATGTATTCGCCAGGTTTATACTTACAAAGAACAGACAGTTTCAGATACGTCAGTCCATTTAATGAAATACCAACATGTACCTGCTAAGCCATAATTAGCATGTAGGGAGATAAACAAGCAGATGTAATGGTAGTGTCCATCTGTAGTGGCATCATCGGACTCCCTGTGGGTACTGCGCCCCTGTGGACGATGAAAAGGGCGGCAACCATATCAAAAGGGCAACTCCTCTGCGTCTCGCAGCCGAAACTCTCCAACCTTCTTCAGCAAGGTGGCCTTCAGCGCGTTGATCTTCCCGTCCAAATCTGTCAGGCTGTAAGGCTGAAAGACACAGGCAGCAGGATGACGGATACCGCCTTGCCATGTGGTGCTGAATAGGGGCGAGGGGGTGATTTCACACCGATTCAATGCATCCGTCTTACCTGTGACGATGTTTTTGGTCGCTTGTGCAAGTATGTCTGAGGAAGGAAAGCAGAGTTCAGTGAGGCAAGGGAGTTGATGCCGGTTTGGCGAGAGCAGCGGCTCGAGGATGTCAGGCCAGTGGTCTTAAGCATTTCAAGCTTGCCTTTCATTTGTGTCGAACTGCGACTACCTTCTAAACCAGCGTTTTCCCATTCGAGTCCTGGGGGACCGAGACAGTCCTTGTTTTTGCTCGGGAGCTGAGAGGGAGCAAAAATGTGGACTGGCTGGCGGTCCCATTGGACCGGGTTGGGAAACACTGTTCTAAACCCATCCTCAGAAGTTTTTTTTTTTTTTTTTTTTTTTAAACCGGGGAAATTAATTCACTAGGCACCATAAAGATGAGCTTATTTTAACATCCTCTCAACAGAGTCCTTGCAAGCATAAAAAAAAAAAGCACAGAAAGACCGAGAGCGAGAGACCTCTCAGCGATGGCAGAGCCTGGGCGAGGCGGCCGATGGCTCAAGTACACTCGTTTGCCAACTCCACCCGCTCCAATCTGACATAGATACCAGACTGAAAAAGCCACTCAAATCACAAATTAACGACCTGAGAGAACTCCGGCTCACATTAGAGGGAAAACTTATCGCCTGGCGCTAACTGAGCATTGCTCATGCCGCATAGGTGGCGTGATCAACCAGAATCAGCATCATGACCCCAACAGCTCCCGTTTATTACCTTCCCGTACGCCACTTACGGGAAACCAAAATCAACATCGCTAATCAGCACCCCTCCGTCAGCAAGTTCACGCTGGCTGTTTAGGAAGTCCTGTATGTCTGTGTCTCAGTTTTGGGGGGGGGGGGGGAAGTGTGTCCCACTAGGGGTGTGTGGGTGTGTGTGTGTGGTGTGTGTGTGTGTGTGTGTGTGTGTGTGTGTGTGTGTATTTGTTTAGACATTGCCCAGCACTAATTGGTATCGGCGAGTACCTGACAGTGAGCATTCATGCGCATTCTGAAAAAACGCTATCGCTGCATCCTACTTAACAGTCTTCATCTTAATGGAATATCGACATGTACGTCTTTTTAAGTGATATTCAGTAGTTTACATTGGATGTTCTGTAATTTGCTACATTTGCTACATTAGGTTCAAATAATCAAATAATCAACAGATGAATTTGCCATAAAACATTTTTTGAAACTAACAGGAAGTGCCACACCCTGGTTTAAGATGGAATATCATCTCACTTTGACGGGATCTAGCAGGATTCGAGATCGTGCCGACATTCACGTAGAGTCCTCAGACAAAATCTATATCCCAGTGTCCCCAGTATCCTAGACTCACCATGGACTGGAAGTACTCTGGGGAGAGGCCTTCCAGCTCTAGGATTCTATTCTCCAACATCTTCAGCCTTTGGTAGATATTCAGAGGCACAGGCCCCTCTGGCGGAAGGAGAGTTATGTGCCGTAATTACATGATAAACCCAAGAACACGCAGAAAAAAATGTTTTGCATTTCGCAACATATAGGAAGATCAGCTAATTAGATTTGGCAAAGATGCTTCATCCCTGAATTTAACTACATTATGGAATCTCATTCTATAGAAGATTACATTTTCACATTCATTTGCAACTTGGACGTTTTGCAATTATTTCCATTACCAACCTTGCAATTAACTAGCAAATGACCACTTAAAGAAAAATCAGACTTTTCTAAACACAAAAGCAGCTCAAATTAAACAGAATACAAGCAGAAGAGGCAGAACAGAGATCTTATGAGACTCTTAGGGCATCTGTTCATAAAGGTTACAGTAATAAACCAGCAGGCCTGAATGTGGTGTATTTTTTTGCCAGACATGTTGTAATGGTATCGCCTTGTTTTTGACCCAAGTTTTTATCATGTAAATGAATGAATATCATTATCTTCATATTCATACAGGGGGCAGTGTATGGCACTGCAAGTTAGCAGACTGTGCTTGCAACCGATTGGTCGCCGGTTCGAATCCCCAGGGTCAGCGGAGTGGCCTCATTGTTGAGTCCCTGAGTGAGCCCCTTAGCACCAACTGTTCCAGGGACTGACTGACCCCGTTTTTTCTTTTTTTAACTGAACGTAATTTGAAATAAAAGATACTGACTAATACCCTGGACAACTTTACCGGGCATCTCCACACTGTTTAGAAGAATGGAGGGTGCATGAAGGAACGACACAAAACTCACCCGCAGAGAGCTTGAGGTGAGCTTCAATGTTTCGGAGACGTTCCTCTACGGCAGGATTCCCACAATCCCTAGCGGCCGCACCCTGTTTCTGGTCGGTGGTCTCTCTGCTGCCTGCTGCTCGCGTCTGGGGACCGTAAGTGTTCACCACCCGCGTCACTGCCACAGCGACAGACAGACGTTAATCAACCTTGCAGGCTTTGCGCTTGTAGTATACAGTGAAACATCTATTGAAAAGCAGCCCTGTGGCATGCTGATTTCAATGCATGAATGTCGCAAGCCAGCTTTAGTGCAGGAAAGTGCAATATGATTTACGCTGGGATTAGGGGGACCTGACTAGAGACACACAGCTACACCAGTGAACTGTTTCAGGAGTAAAACTAGTCAAACTTGATGCTCTAGAAAAGTGTCACGTGACGTGTAGCGTATAATCAGTTAAGGCAACTTGGTAGTCAGTGTGATGAAAAACAGTAGGGAATTAATGCAGTAGTGACTAAGCCGGGAAAATTACTTTAAAAATACTTATGCAAATGAGACAAACATTAAAGAGAATTAACCATCTGGAGGAGGAGGAAAGTTGCGAATTACGGAAAGCGTGTGGGCACGAGGATGAAGACGATTACCTTTGATGTGGCTCCTGAAGCCAGGGAAAGGTGTGAAGATGGCATCTGTCCTAGCACAGCTGTTTTCTGTATGAAGCAGAATCATCCTTATTGTCAGAGCAGAAGGTGCTAATCTCTGCACCCTTGGTAGACATCTTCATCTTAAGCCGGAAATTAACAGCACAGAAAAACTAGTGAATGACGTTTAGATTTAAAATGTTCTGTCGCCAATACTCATCACCATCACCAAGACAAAGGGTGGCATGATGGATCAGAGGGCAGTGGAGATACTTTCCACCGCCAGGGTTGAAGGTTCGAATCCCATCTCTGCCGTGTGTGTGTGTGCTCCAAGCATGCAAACCCTCCCCGTGGTGTGTAGGTATCTACTACATACTCCGATTTGTAGAGAGGCAATTAAGCTAAATGGAGTCTTTAAACTGCCCATAATGTATGTGCTCTGCAACGGCCTGGCATCCAATCCAGGCGGTATCGCTGCCCTGTGCTACCCAGGAAAGTATCTCTGGACAGGACAGGTGGTTATATTACAGACTGATAACAGTAAATGTAAGGCTGATTCAAAGCACTTTTTCCCCCACATTCCCAAGTCTTGAACTGGTGGGTTGAAGACAGTAAGCCTCTGCTTCCTCTCTGAGAAATTGTCTGGGGAAATCAGAGCATTGGTAATCTATGTGGTCACCCCCCTCCCCCCCCCCTCCAACACCCTGTTCTCACCTTGATTACAGTTGATCACGTTACAAAACTCCCGCACATTGCTTTCATTGATCTCCAGCTGCTTGCGCTCGATAAATGCCGATATTCTTCTATCAATCTACAGCGGACGTGGGGAAGGTGAGAGAAACAAAAAGACCATAACGATGACGGCGGAATATTGGAGCACAGTGAAGAGGGGGTCAAAAAAAAAATCTATATGAAATCGAGTTTCCAGTTTAGCAGTAATGAGAAGAAAAGCTGAAACCAAGCGAATGTCGTCTGGGCAGCATGTGAGTGTTTTCTTAAAATAACCCAGATTCCACAACTGGCGGATTTCCACTGAAAGGAACTCAAATATTCTGTTTATCTGATGACAAAAGAGAGAGGCCGGGGTCGTCTTCATCCACATGCAATTGTTTTGAATAATAAGAGGCCACTTCATAAACTGCCAAGGGCCTGTGCCTCTTTTAGGGCCTCGTGCAGTGCAGTTCATCTCGTCTGTCCAAGTGCAGCACATAGCGTTCAAGGGCCCTTTTCTGCTGGATTAAGTTAACCGGCCCAGAACAAATATTACCAAGCTTTTCTTAACAATATTCATTTGCCTAGCAGTAGACACACAGTATTTTTGTCACAGGAAGTACAAGAATGCTAGATAAACAGGGGGAGGGAAAAAAATACACATACTTGACAACTGACCCCTGACTGAGGTGCTGATGCGTTCATTAGTGGTTGGAGTTCGTTAAAAATCAGCCCCTGCCCTTGAGGATGAGAGCAGGCTCACCTCTGACTTGCTCACTTTGATCTGCACATTGGGGTCGTCTTTCTTGGGCTCGACGCTGCCCCCCGCAGGGCTCTCATCACCCCCGCCGTCTGCGGCTGCTACCAGAGCGGCATCCGCCTTTACCAGCTGCTTCAGGTCTGCAGACACGGTCTGTGGAGGCGAAAGCAAGAGGTCAAGAGGAACAGAGGCCAGGATACGTACATGAGGGACATTCCTCCAGCATCAAGACGATGGCTGTTATGATTCAGACAGGCCTTTATAGTTGACTCTTATTCAGTCGCTCATGCTCTCTTTATATGCAGCTGGATAATTTCATGAAGTATCTGCTCAAGTTTTCAGCAGAAGGAGCCCCCTGTGATCTGCACTAGCAACCTTCAGAAATCTGTCCTCCTTTGTAACACCATTTTAAAGGTTTAAAGCTTCAAAAACATTCCCCAAAGGTCTAATACATTAATTTCAAGGAGACCGAATGCAAAAGTAATGTTTTTAAGAGCTTTCCCACTGGTTCAGTAAGCTGAAAAAATGAGATCGTAGAAGCAGAATGAAAATGAGCAGAGGCGTACCTGCAGTTGTGAAACATGCTGCTGCACACAGGTAAGCACAGAGGCTGGCTGAAGGGATGAGATATTGATACGGCTTGGATTGACATCCATTTTCAGAACATCGGCTCCTAAATTCAACTGGGGGAAAAAAAATAAATCAGCATTACAGACAGCCGTAAGCAACAACAGAGCTGTCCTTTGAAATCAAGCACATCTTCTTTCAAACACTGTATCCAATTATATATTTAGGGATATATGGCTATAAAATCATATATAATCTATATTAATCATAAATTTAACACAAGGATTTCTGTAACCTAATCAAAACAGTTGAAAGTCCAAAGTACACAGGACATAAAAGTACAATGCTTAATTCCATAGAAAGATTGAGGGGGTTTAAAAAAAAAAAAAAAAAATCCCACAGAACCTAAAGAAATGTCTGTATTGGGTGAGATTCGTCAGGAAATCACAATTTATTTACGCAAGATTGTACAACTAAGACAAAAGCATCAAGCTAAATTATGCACGTCTGTAGGAATCCATGCAGTACAAGTTAGCTTTCCAAAGAATTTCTATTGAAGATATAACTCATTTATTTTTGATAATACACAGAAGCAGTACACAAATCAGTATCATTTAATCAATTATACTCAAATAATGTTTATACTGAAATATAAATAAGTGGAGGGCAATGTGTTGGCTTAAACGGCGAAGCTTCTGTGTCTGTGGTTGGAAGGTCGCTAGTCTGAGCCGCAGCAAAACAGTCACCTCTGTGGGGGGCTCGAGCAAGGTCCTTAACCCCCAGCTCCCTAGGTGCCTCAAAGTGACCCGTATGCTTGTGCTCACCTGTATTTGTGTGTCTCATTGAGAGCAAGCCGGGGTCGGCTCAAAGAGAATTTCCCCACGGGAATTAATACAATATATAAAGTATCACTATTATATAAAACTTGTTTCAATACATGTCTGACAACACATATCCATACAATATTAGGAGGAAGTGACGTCCGGCTTTTGTTTTTCTAATTTATTTTCATAACATTTATAAGACGGGTGCTTTGCATAAATCAAACATTCGTGACTATCACAGATAACCAAGCAAAAAAAATTCTTCACATAACGCTTTTAGAATTAAAGAAATTTGTTCCCCCCCTTCAAAAATAAAGGGAATACTGAAAACGGGGCGTTTATACGTTTACTGCCACTAGCATTTCCACCTAATAGTGCTGCGTTTCCCACGCGTGGAACAGCATCTATCATCCTGCTGAAAGTTCAGACTTCATTTATTCTGAAACTCCAAAACGCAACACAACGTTTTTTCGTAACGTTTTAATTATTTGCAATTTTAAGCCGTTTTGTTCTCTAGCAGGAAAACGATATCAGATGCAGCTATTAAATACACAACTTCGCCCCGGTTACGAGTTACTAGCTGATAGACCCACAATTGCTTCACGTCTGCCTACCGCTAAGCAGTCAATCGCTCTAGGAAACTGCATGCAAAACAAAGTATCGTACCTCACTAACTAATCATCAAATTAACTTGGATAGGGCGTTATGTAACTAGCCTCGGTATTTACTCGATAAGTTTAAAGAGACATCACACAACTGAGAGTGAGTCCAGGTAGCGATCATTCACAGAGCAAAACCGCAGAAAGCTACGTCTCCCCCAAGCACCAACCTCTGTACTAAATGCTGCCAGGGCACTGAGAATGGCACACACAGATTCGCGGAGTGTAGACGTGCCCTCCCCTTGAGAAAGTCCTCCTCCGTTCCTGACTTGCACGCTCTGGCCAGTCTGCTCCCCATTGATCTCCCCGAACTCCGCCATTTCTTTTCCTGCTCTGCGACTGCGCACGCGTCCTGGCTCAGCGCGTTGGCACGAGCCGCCTGTTTCCTTAGAGATCTATTGGTCCTTTTTGGCCAAAAGGCGGGGCTTTAAAAAGCCCGGATTAACTCACGTGCAATCGTCGGCTTTCAGACTCAAATTCAAAGTAAATGCTTTATTGGCATGGGGAATTGGCCGAACGTCTTAAATAGACTACCAAGAGCAGCAATTAAAATAACAGGATGTTAATCTAATAGCAGAAGAGAAGGAATGATTGTACATTTTAAAATTTATGTTATATTTACTTTCAAGTAGTGTGACAAACTATAGCCTAATTTGGTTCACAGTGGTCATCAGTATTTTTTACATTATATTTATATTTTAACATCCGTTTCTCTCACCGATTTGCTTAGGGTCTGTATTTGATCACAACATTTTTTTTCTGACGGATTATTTTAGCCTGACAACCACTTTGGGCTATGAATTTATTTAATTATTCCAATACTTAAAATAAAAATATCTCAGACTGCTAATTTGAATGATTCTATATGTGACGCCAGGAACTTCACCCCGCACACAGTATTTAATATTTTGCATATGTATATTATTTATACCATGTCTTCATATACTTAACGTTTTCTTTAGCATGAATGTTTAAGTAAACATATTCATAGTTGAGTTTATTGACTAGTTAAAGCAGCCAAACAGGTTTGGCCAAATGAAGAATAGGATAATAGGTTTATTAGTCTTCATGAGGTTGCATGTATTGTTCTGGAATGTTATTTGTATTTTTCTTTTAAGCCCAATGACATAGCATACTAATGTATTTATTGATACCCTGTCAATACACTGAAGTTTGTGGACTGATCATGCTAAAAGTCTTGTGTATTTTTCAGAACTGCGTACTTTTTCTGTCATGCTAAGAAGTGTAGCATGTACCATGAGTCCCCCAGAGGCAGATACAGTATAGGAGGATTTGTCTGCTTATTCATTTTCATTATTCCATTTAAAAATAAAAAATAAATCGCACTCACATGTTCACCTGCAGAATTACTCGGCATCACGACGGCTTTCATGGTTTTTCACACAACAATGCAATCGCCAATGCTACAAAAAATCAGTACGTAAAGGAAGCCATTGTGAGATGCTTTGTATATCCCATTTGTGTGAGATTGGCAACAGATTTTATTGTTTGTTATTGCTGTTAAAATGGAAGGAAGTTGGGGGGGGCAGAGAAAATAAAAGTAAATCGAATGTAACATGAATGCTGTCACGTAAATGTCAATTTAAGCATTTTGCAGAAACAGTTCCTTCTTGCGTTTTTTGCACGTAGGCAGGCTGGTTCCCCATTTATAGAAATGTTGTCCATCAAATCAAGGTTGGGCAAGAGGGTGGGAACCAGCCTACAATGATGTATTTCTGTAGCAAGTGACTGTGGGAAACTTTCCCGCCTCTATTCAGGCATTTTTCTTCTTTTTTATATAATGAGGAGAGTCTGATGAAGGCAACAACAGAAAATAACAATCGCATGAACAAAGCACAAGCTCTCAGCCCTGAACTCTATAATGCTTTCTGGAAGGGTTAATCATTTTAGGAAGAATTTCTTTTTTTCCTCTCTGCTCCCAGGGCTGCTTTCTTTTAGGGAAAGGAACTGTAACACTTGACATCTTTGACACACTCTGGTTTGCTGTATATTCCCACGCAGTCAGGAGCTGGAAATTAAGAGCTGCTCATTTTATCCATACTTGGTACAAGTTTGTGATGGAGAGTTTGAAAAAAGGAGAAAAATGCATTATTTAAAATGTCATATCTTTATTAAATTATTCTTCAAGAACACATTCTGTGGTGTAATTAGTGTGGGAAAAATTATGGAATACAATGATTTTTCTTCGCCAATTTACAAAACAGACAAAAGAATGAAACAGTGCAGCTTAGACTGACCATTGTCTCTGACACTCTGCTCCAGAGGGCATCTCCCACTAGGCACAGGAAGTTTGCGGTCTGGAATAAGATGGGACACTTGCTTCTTACTCATATTTTCCGGATGTAATGGGCAACCCTTGGCATGGAAGAGTGTGAATGGAGGCAGGAGGGGGAAGGTGG
>JAODLC010000028.1:11897751-11921613 GCA_026781145.1 Hippopotamyrus pictus
TTAAACACAAAATGAACCGGATAAAACAAGAATAGCATATACTGTACTAAACACATCTAAGCACATTTATCAAAACAGTAATTTTTTAAGTAAGAAAATAAATGTATCCAAACAATGTGTCCTGCTCTGATCGTCCGCTCCTTCCATGTACCACGCCCCCTCGTTAACCCCGTGTGCAATCCCCGTGTGATCAGCTGTTTCTGATTGTTGTCATTAGTCCTCTGTATTTAGTCTGCGTTTCAGTTTGTTTCCCCAGTCTGGTCATTGTATTGTCCGTCTGCGTTTTGCCGTATTCCCCGATACCCTGACGTCTGCGCCTTTGTCTCCGTTCCGCCCCCGCTGGGCATGACAATATTATTATAATTAAATGTATTAATGGTTTATTATTAATATTAAAATAATTAATAAGAAAATGTTATTTTAAAATGTATTTTATTATAATAATAATTACTGTTACTGTCTATCATTGTCTAAATGTATTATTACTGTCTAAATACATGTATTCAGCTACTGTAAACATGCAGGATGCTATCACAGCGAATGCGAGGCTGAGACTGAAGCGTTAACCTTTGTTTCTGCTAAGAGATGTGCCACGTGACTCATTTCCCCGCGCGTACAAGTTATCTTAGGTCGGCGTTCACGGTTTCACTTCTGAGATTCAGATCGTACTACTAGGTAATTTTTTTTCGAACTGGTTGGTTCGACTTTTAAGAAATTCGAGTTATAATGAGTTCGAGAACTGAGGTATCACTGTATATGACTACTAAATGACTGCAACATTATAAAAACACAAGAAATACTGGGTGCGATATGTTACAAAGAATAAAAAGAAGTAACCAAACATTTTCAGTCACTGAAAATGGCATGCCTTTATTTGCAATTTTTCGATTACATCCTAAGTAACAATGTGGACAAAGAAGGCAATAGTCAATCAACAATTAAATCTACCCATAAGCGGTCAGAATCAACTTTGGCATAAACTGTCAGTTTTTTCCAAGTGCTTATCCTGATTGCCTGGTCAGGAATATTTCTAGTTAATTACTTCTGTAAACCGCTTTGGTTTTCTTGAGAAGCGCTATATAAATGCAACTTCCATTCATTCATTCATTCATTCATTCATTCAAATTAGCAATGATTGTTCATGGTCACCTGTGTTTTAGCATTAAATTACATTTATCTGTGTCTCTCTACGTTTAAATGACGACATATTTGATGTAGTTGGAATGTAGCTGCAGTACTGATTAGTAGTATAGGGCTAGTATAGTGTAGCTTTAGTATTTAGTAATTGGGAGACCTTTCAAAACCCTTATTAGGATAATCCAGCTCCAGGTTGACCTTCCTCATTCAGAAGATTAGTAGTTTCAACAGGAAGTCGCCTCCTAACTTCAGGAGATGTAAACTTTGGCCAATAACAGTTGAAATGACAAAGCAGTGCTTCAGTCACCTGCTGGAAACCAGATTAATAAATCAAATCACACATTACGTCAGCACCTATATATTATCCAGACCTGTTAACAGGGTGCCATGTAGAATTAGCCTGGATAATTGCACTTACCCATTAAGATTACATTACCCCTTTCAGCCTATTGGCACAAAGCAAACAGAACTGAACTAAAACAAATACAGAATAATTTTTAATTTATTATGGAAGTCTGACAGATCAAACAAGACCTTGTTTTATATTTTTACCAAGCCTGCTTTCATGTTTACTTAAAAAATGGATAAGAGCCAGATTTCACACGAACAGAAAAGGTTAGAAGGTAGGAGGCCATGGTTCTTGGAAGGCATAGGGAAGGACGCAGATGAAGAGAACTGTTGCTCAACGGAAATATATGGCTTGGGGAACAGGTGTGTATATGCATACATACATGCACACATACATACATACATACATGCACACATACATACGTATATGCATGCATGCATACATACATACATTCATATGTGTGTGTGTGTGTGTGTGTGTGTGTGTCTGTCTGTCTGTCTGTCTGTATCTGTCTGGTCGGCTTCATGCAGGCCTACTTCTATCACTAAATGACCGGTACCCGAGGGGTTAACAGCATTACTGTTGACTTTGTTTCCGGGGTCCTTCTCCCAAACCTCAGGCTAAAGTCGCTATGAATGGACTACGAAAATAAAAATGATACACTGTGTCATGTAATTGCCGGGGAAATACAATGACTTTACAGAGGAAACTGCCAGGTTGCAAAGGGAGAATTGTATGTTAGCTAATTGTTAATTTAGGCGACTGGCACTGGCTAATTGTGGCGCCACCGACGAGTTATTTGCATGATGGACTAGCCACCTGCCTCCGCGTGAAGGGTCCCGCTGCTAGAGCAAACTATATAATTACTGAACAGCAGTGGGGCAATTTTTTGACTGCCGTTCCCTTTGTGTTACATGAATACTCCGTAATGACATATTTCATTAGCGAACAAATAACACCCCCGGCCCCGTTCGGGAACAAAAAAAAAATCGTCTCAACAGGTCCAGTTCGATAGACTGCAGTCGCCTGCCCCTTTTTCTGTGCATTTTTGTTACATTGTAGCCATTTGTCTTTGGGGGAGATTGGGGCCATGGGGTTGTGCAGACGGCGCTGTCTTTCCAGCTTAAATGACGTATTGGTCAAACATATATTTAGAGCGACGTTTAGCTTTTGAGCTCATCAACCTGCCATGTCATCGGAATGCTGAAATGAGGTTGTGACCAATTATATTTTAAACCCGTTTCCGTCTCTTCGGTTGGGTTTCTGCAGTTACCCGTAATAGCGACAGTACTCCAGGAGTCTTCTCGAATAGCGAAGAGAAACGACGCAGCCTTCAATTTACTGCATATTACATTCTGTCAACCAACTAACGCTTCATCCACCTGCCCTCCACAAAACCGCAGCAAATCACCATTTCATATTTAAGGTTTAAGAAACAGGGTAACCCAATTTTATTACCCTTTTTCCGGTGTAGGCATATGTAATTTTCATTGTTTACAAAACAGTTAAGTTTTGTATCAAACTACAGCCACCGTTAGGATCAGAGAACAGGGTATATCAGAAATAAGGGCGGCCTTTGTGAAACATTTAAATTTTACTGCAGACTGACTCACGCATTCACTCAACAGCCATTTCCCGCGATGGCATCATTCCTCGACCTCAGTGGTTCATTATTGCTGCATTACCGAATAATTTGTGTTTTCTCTCTTGACCGTGGCCTACCGAATGAGATTTCATTGCAGTCAGTCTAAATACATTTATCCGGTTCAGTAAGTCCGTTGTTAAATGCGACCGCTGCCCAGTAGGTGGTTTCAAAGTCCTATAATTAAGATCTATTATATAAAACCACGCTTTTGAAATAGGCCTATATGCAATTTAGAAGTTGTTTTTAACAATATGCGATACACATAATCAATCACCCGGCATAAAGTCAACAAAAAGTTTTTAAGAGGTATCGGGGGGGGGGGGGGGGGGGGAGCCATTATGTGCTATTTTGAGGAGGACCCGGAGTTAACACGGTTAGTGATGGCTCGGTGATTGCTAAAGGACTCCCGCTGATAATACACAAGACCAAGGAAACTGTCCTCTTGTCTCTAATTCATGCTATCTATTTGTGACTCGTTTCCAGCACTTGGTAAATGAAAGTTAGCTTAAATTGACGGTCAACTTTCAAAGTAGGCACGTCGTTTATCTACCCATGTTGAAGTATGGATGCGCGAGCGTGGGCTAATTTGAAGAAAAGTTTGGAATTAGACATTAAACGTGAATCGAGCTCTCTGTCTTATTAATCTAGACCTATGTATTATTATTTTTTTTAAATAAATTTCTTGAGTATTTATGCAAAAGTTTTGTAATACTCTAAGTGAGCAGTTTACAAAAATATATACGCATCTAACGTGCACAATTTGATGAGTTTGTATTGCTTACAATTATAATTGTTGTAACGGTTTAGAATTCGAACACATGGTACAAATACATACGCTTATATGTACTGTCCCGTCTAAAAACAGAGCAGTAGCAGAAATCGGACATGCTTAATATGGCTATGCAGACGTGCTTATTAAGGTTTCTGATTTAAATATTCGTAATATTCCTTACTGATGCGCCTGACTTAGAAGACGCCGAAGTCAGCATCACTTCTTATTGTTGGATCGAGCTGGAGCCAGGCTAGTCGTACTAAAACACAAATATCCAAATCCATCCATATATCACTGCATTAGACCAGTTAAATATAGGTCTTGCCGTCAATCTCTACGTTAGTCAGAGTCAGCCATGTTGCGCGATTTGTACATTTAGCTATTCTGAGCCATTTTATTGACAACTGCTAAATGCCAGTAAATTAAAGAAAGACAAATCATATCACTCCGTTCGTCAGAGTTGCTCATTTTAATACTGAGTTTACCCGAATAAGCCTGATGCAACGTGAAACGTAAGTTCAGAAAAATATCATGTAGGCCTATACCAAATTCCCCGTCCTTTCCCCTTCATGTTTACTTTAATGGCTCCAGCTTCCATTTCGACATATAAAATATGGGTTGCTAATGCCATGGTCGTAAAAGAAGAATAATTTTCTCCAGAGAAAGAAAACCAAACTAAAGAAAAATAAAACTGTCAAATGCATTTTCATTCCAAGAAGGCCTATTCAGTCAGCAATGAATTCAAGGCATTTCATTGCTAAACAATTATATTCAAAGGTCAAGTATTATAGCATCTTGTTCTACGCTTCGCATGCTAAGTATTTCACTTCGCCAAATGACCCTTGGGTATGCTTATCGCACAATAACTTTGAGAACCAGATAAATACAATACAATTAAAGGTTTCTTGCTAAGAGTTTACTGTAAGGTTTACCAATGGAGATGATTGCAGTGTGATTCTTCTAGCCTATTTGTGATGCACAGTAAGATATATTCGTGACACTGCACTGCGAAACTCAGACCGCTTGACATAAGCTGGTGAAAGCGAGGAAGACGTCCTTCTTACACAAGGCAGACTTTAATTTGTTCCGTTTTCGTACTGTATGTGGGATACTATATTGACCTAAACTTCAGTGACCACTCGAAGTTAAAAGCTATAAGTACTGTTGCGAAATTTTGTTTTTGACGGCCCGCTCGTGATAGTTCAACGTCTTGCAGCCAATCAATATATGCTGTTTTCTCGCATGTATCAAAGCAAATTTTGTCGTACAGTAGCACCGTCTATTGCAACTTTTGCTGAATTTACGATATACTTCTGTATAGTCTCATTATACGTCTAAGTAGGCCTACCACTTAGGTATACAGAGGAGTACTTTAAAATAAACGAGTCTGAATGAAATGAATGCAGCTCGCTTGAATGTAGTTTTTAAATCATTGAAGGTTGAAACGAATCAAGACTGCAGTGTAATTAAATGTACACGTACGTACTAGCCGTTAAATTTATTGTTTTCGAAAGACTCATTACTGTTTTCAGAGTCAGTAACACCAATTCTGCTCAGGTGTTAACCTGATTCTATTCGGGATGAACAAAATATTAAAAAAAATATAACGGCTATAGTTCGGCCCTACAAATTACCAAATATAATAACCACAACAACTAAATCTTTTCAGGAAATTATGTGACCGCCTAGTGCATTTAAGAAGACCATCATGTCTGAAAAGCTGAAGTAAAAGAGCAAGAGGTCGACGAGTAACAAGATGGATCAACGCAATCATCACATGAATGAATATGCAATTGGCGAGTCTGAAGAACCATACAGTAGATAGAATATTCTGGAGGAATCCCGTCTATATATGCCAGGGGTCGACAGGACCCGGAATACCCTACGTCACTCGAATGTTACACTTCGATGTTCGAAGTACAGAAATAACAGTGATGTTAACTCATGCATTATATCTGAAGAATATTGGAATTGAAGACGGGAAGATTGGAATATAATGTCCATTTATATGATCTCTTGGAATCAACTTGTTTTGAGATTTTATATTTCTCTTAATTGAAAGCACGTGACAGCATTCTGCTATAGTATTCGGTTATTTTCATACTATATCAAGCTTTCGTCACATCTGTGCATTTTAGCTTCGAGTAGATATGATATAGTAGGCGAAGAATGGCTTGTACGCCTTGATTGAATACAAATAGTGAGGCGATATTAAATGTACTATATACAGCACAAATAGTGGGTTGCTAAATGTTACTAAAACCTAGGCAATTAAAACTTTGCCTCAGGCCACGATTTAATTTTAAAGACAGAACCATATACGATGAATAATGAGAAAATTTCTACATACTTTCAATTCACGGTAAATCGAAATTCCAAGGCAGATGTTTATTTTTAACTGAAGCCATAGGAATAGCGTCTTAGCCGCCATGATTTTTTAAGGATCTAAAAATTCACGAGAGACTAATGTGTGACAAATTTGTATCAAAAGCGGAGCAAAGCCTCCCAGTCTGTTTTTGCAATAAGCGCTTTTCCTAAATCAAACGTGTAATGTCGTAATTTTACATTATTATATATAATACAAAAATGTAGAACAATATGAATGCATGTAATGTTAAGTTGACTATTGTTATCCATATTTTGAGCTGGTATCTATGACTGTTTTTTACATATGAAAATCCCTTCGGCTGTTTCGAAAATAAATAATTTTATCATTCGCATTACAATGAAAGAAGCCTTGTGGTTGGTTATCAGGCGAAGCTGCAGACGGCTTTATGAAATGAACGCAGAAGATTTCAATCGGCTGCAGATGGAATGTGTCATGTGTTGGCTGGCCATTCAGTGCTACGCTGAGCAGGGCTACTTAGGGGGTGAAAAATCAAACGACACATGCGTTCAGGTTTACTAACGGTGGATGACCCACAGACTGCGGAATACATGTTGCCGCAATAATGTCGGGGAATGTACTTACGCATGAGTACACGCAAAAATGCAGTTAGCATTGGGCTAATTAGGCCAGAAACGTATACAAGGCATGTACAATAAATGATTACAGGCTAGGTATTTAATCAAAATAAATAATAATCGGAATAATGAATGCATTTAATTTAATCTTGCTCGACGATTGCTAAACAATTTAAGTTTTAAGATTGGTTTTTCAGATGCGCATTTTTGTTTGTTGGTAGCAAAAAGGCGGGCTAAATTCAAAAATGTTTATTGACTCATGCACCCATCTAACAAAGTTTGTTAGTAAAATCAGTTGTATATTATCACTAAGATACAGGCCTACTATAATTTATCTGAAAAGACTCCTAATTCATGTACGTCTATTGAAGCATCACGTGAAGTTTCAAGCACGCTGTCCTAATCTAAAGCAATTTGAAAAATTATACCACACACTCTGCAAATATGAACATATTCAAAACACCACAAGTTATGTACATTGTTTTCTTATAATTTATGAATGATTCTAAATGATAACAATTTAAATATTGCCAAAAATTAGGTCTTTTCTTTCAAGACAATATAAAATTTACTGTATTGTTTGTTACAAAGAAACTACTGTCTCCATTTTCTTTAGAAATTAATGTACGCCTGTACATGGACAAAGTGTGATTTTTACACCAAACATATTTTCATGCAGCCTATTAATATTTAATTTAATATCTGCTTGAACACTCAGTAGATCCTTCTAGTGATATACGAGGTAGTTACTTGTATACACCTGAATGCGTTCCTCTTGAAAGTATTATAGTTTGGTTTTAAAATGAGCAAAAAAGGCGCACCTTGCATCCTTGATCGCTGTGTAATTGTTTCAGGTTCATGCGAAACTGTATAGATAATGACAGAAAATCTGCCCGAGTTTCACATTGTGCTTCTTCAAGGAATGAGATGAGAGCACACACGCTTCCAACAAGTCATTCTCAACAGCTACAAGCGCGGCACAAAGACCACACACCAAGTCTAAGACATGTAAATGTAATCCCCAGACATTCGGGGCAGGTCCAAACAAAAAGCCTAATAGAATCTCAACCACCCGTATCTCTAATACATCATTTGAAACGATAGAATTTGTCGAAGGTTATCAGTAAAACCAAAGATCTTTATGGACACATAACACGTGTGAAGTTTTATTGATGTATTTCTCTTATACATTGTTATAGAGCGCCAGTACCCCGTCATCATTTTTTCTGCTATGGATCCGATGAAATTGTGAAAAATGGTCAACACTGGATCCATTTTTTCCAGTCACATAAACGCTTTAATAAAATACCCCATAATAGCACAAGTTATGCACAATGCACAATTCAGTTTATTATTATTATTATTATTATTATTATTATTATTATTATTATTATTATTATTATTATAGCTGTTGATATTATTATTAAATAGCAATATAATTATATACGTGATACCAGACTATAAACCGTGTCAATTGATGAAATAGTAATGACATATGGCAATAATGTGTATATAATTTATTTTTTTATGCATTTTAAATTATCTAAAACCGCCATTTTTTCGATTTTAAAATTGCGTGAGTAAGCTGTTACTCTAGTTTTGTGGAACAAACAGAACATAGACAATGCAGCCAACAAATGAATTGCTGTCATCATCATTATGACATCATACAAACAACAGGTGAAAACTCAATGGGTGTCTCAGTATGAAATATTATTTATCTAATTTAATTAATTTGTGGAATATGACATTTATATAGATGCACATTTTGCGAACCAATTTTCAGACACCAATTAACATTTTAAGATTGTTAATCAAAGCTTGATTAGGCTATGCACGTAAAATCGTGCCGTATTCGGATTTGAATTTCGCTTTTCTGGCAGTCTTCATGAAATGGGTTAGAGTGGTTATTAAAATAAGCATAAACCTGCAACTGGTCTGAATGATTTTTTTTTTTTTTTGCTAAAAAACATAAATGGATGTTAATCTCACTGGATTGCGGGTGATAACCCGCAATATTTCCATCCACTGTAGGTTCAGCGCATGATTTTGACATTACAGACAGATATTGCGACAGATAAAAAGAAAACACAAATTTGAATTCGCATTTTATAATATACAATCAACATAGAACGTCGATAGTGTGATATATAGAATGAACTGTAACTAGTTTTTAGACTGGTTAGAAAATCGAGCTAGCAAATAAAACTCAGATTTTCAAATAAAGGTCTTAATGCCGTGAATAGACAGAAATATAAACGGCGAACACAAAGGTCGAGAGTTTCTTATTTTGATATTTTAATGCCCATAAAAAGTGCAAAACTCGGCAGCCTCGCCTGCTATCTGAATACATGGCCCCATAGCAAACCATTTGGGAAACAATTTACCAAAGGTAAAACTGATTGAACGACTCTCAACCCAAAAGAGACAGTCATTACAATCAACCACCTCATTAAAACCCGCACACTCAACCGGAACACTGGCGCAAGGTCGCGCGTGCAAGATGGGGTCTTCGGAACTCATTCTAATTGCCACATTAAGACGCGCGCGAAGTGTTCTTTATTTTAATGCATTTTCCCCTTTTCCTGAAGTAAAGTTGATTTGGAGATTTTAATGAACTAGCACAAAGTAAATTATGGGCAAATCTTAAAGCACCGCCATAAACAAAATACAGTATAAGATACTAATAATCACATCGTGTAAACAATTAAATGTAAAACAAATGGCTTGCTCATACATTTTGACATGTTGTTAATCTACTGCTACATCCCGCTACCTTTTGTACGTGGTATGTAGTTTAATCTGCTGCTATATAAAGTGTTCAGTTCATAAGCTGACAGCCGTCATTTCCTTTCTTGCAACTTATAATACAGTATTTTTAGATCTCCGGCCAAGCTGTGTTTATCCCTCAGCTATGAAATATTCACACAGACACACACACACCTAAATATATATTATATTATGACAATCTATAATAACAGTCACATCGATACATTTTAGTAGCCTAATGTGCCGCCGAAGCTAGCATCATTGATATTCATTTTATTCACCGTCTGCATAGAGTGGATATGTCTCATTATAATCTATTACTGTTATACTGGTTTACTACGGATAGTTTACTGTTATTAGTACATTTTATTACAGCTAATATAGAACACATAAAAGCTGATATTTTGCTAGGGTCACCGGTGTAATCCTCAGAGTGCAACACAGATCCTGGCAATTGTTGCGTGCTTCCAGAACTCAGGCATATTGCTGATTTTTTTGTATGACCGGTAAAATAAGATAAAGACAACTGATGGGGTACAAGTAATCTTCTCAACTTTCCATGAATCGATGCTGCCATTTAATGTCCATTTCATAGCGAGTTCACATAAATGAAGCTGTTTGTAATTACATTAAATCACGGAACATGGGTCAAACATGGCGATAAAACAAAACCGTGCATTCAAGCATAATCAAGCCACATAACATGTCCTTTTAAGCATATTGAGAACGTAATGTTTGTATTCACAAACGCATTTGACTGTTTTTCTCACAAGCTGACGTCGTTTGATTTCAAGGAAAGCTCATGCGGCAGCATTAAGTTGCAGCGACTGAATTTATAGAATTTATTTTAAAAAATAATGGACAATAATAATAATAATAATAATAATAATAATAATAATAATAATGTCAGTCGCTTTATTTAAAATATCTTTCAATTAGTGATGAATACAAACGAAGTAAACGTTGCTACCAAACCCCCATAGTTTCCTACTTAGCATCCACAAAAAGCTAAGTAAAAACCGTAGGCCGATAACCGGCCAGCGTGTGTCAGATGACATTTTCGTCACGTGGTATTTAATGACAACACTACCACGCGGATAAGGAGCTGTTTATTCCTGATTCGGCGGCCTGATGACTTTTATGTTTATGCACCTTTACTCAGACACAGGTAAAACGCAAATCAGACTGAGAGAGGGGGGTGGGGTGGAGAGAGAGATGATTACTCAGAGCATTCGGTTCGTAAAGGAGATAATTTGGTTGCTCCATCTTTATTACATAAGTCTGGGTAGATAACATACGGTTAAGGTGTGATGGTTAATATTGGCTACAAATTAAAAGGTCTGACCATATCATGCCGTATACTCCACAACAAATATCGACCCTATATAGACGGCCATTTCGCGTGACTTAAAAGTGTTATTCAGAATAAAAACACGTTTATATAAAACCTTAGCACATAGTTCTTCCATCGCAACCAAGTGTAATTAAATGTCAGCATTTCTCTTCCTGAAAATTTGCTTTGATTTCAAAAAAGCGACGAAACGTATTATTCAGTTTCCAACGATTTTCAATCTCGGCTATTACGGTAGACGCATTTATATTTATGAAATATGGACCCGTTTCAGACAATTATCCTACTCCCTAAATAAGCTTTAAAAAAACATTATTTTTATACATTATTAATTATTATTATTATTATTATTATTATTATTATTACTGTTTTTGTAGAATGGAACTTCTTTAAATGTTTAATTGCTAAATTTTAAATATTTGATTTTAGCTGTATTAATAAATTGTTGATAATCGTAATATAGCTATGTACTGAAAGGTATGGTTCGAAACTTGATATGAAAATCAATATATGAAAATTCTTAGCGATTAATTTTCATAGAACATTTCTTTTAAATTCATATAATGAGCTTTGGTTAGAAAAACGCGTGCGCTGCTCATAAATGTATACATTTGTTTTAAATGAAATTCAGTAAAGGAATGTCAATTAAATTGTATATAATTTATTAATATGGTTGTATGACTATATATATGGCAGGTATCTATATAAGTTACAAGAAAATAAGAAGTACAAATAACAATGAAACTATATATAATACAAGCAAACTTGAATGTCGATAAAAAAATTTATACAATATACAGATCGCTAAAAACTATGCATTCAATCCAAACCTTTTACAGAAATATACAAGCTAGGTCTTACATTAAGTTGTTAGAAATCGGAGCTATTTCAATCGTTCTTAGTAGTCTGTCAAACGCCAGATTAGCCCTTCATTTCAGTTTGGATTCTCTCGTTTTACCTCCGTCGTACATATATACGGACGCAAGCACACACATGCATTTTATTGTGCCGTTTGTTTTAAACACACTTGCTCTGTGGCCTAATCGATTCTTTTTAATGAATCTATTTGCTCTCGAATTCGACGCGAGTTCTTTGCTCGGACATCCGCTTGATAGATCTTACTTCTTGAGTTCGATTCTTCTCTCAGTTCCAGCGTCTACGTATCCAATCAAGGATAAATAATTGTTCCTTGTAAGGAAAAGCAAACTTAGTACAGAGAAGGTGCAGCCACCGCTGTCCGTTCCGCAGATACCCTCAATGTAATTGTACGAATTTAAAAATGTACTTCTTATTGTTTCTGCAGCTGTCACCATGTTCTGCCGTACAATAAGGCCGAGCAGGGCAGTGGGCCACCGTACTCAGAGCTCGAGGAGTTTAAGTGTGGTAGGCCTGACACCTGCGTTTGAAGGGACGGGGGGCTACTGGAGTGCTGAACTAAATCGGGAGAGTGGCTCGCGCTCCCAACCTGCGGGTTCTGGTGCTGGACCATCGCTGAACTGTTACTTGACACAATCATGACATTGCTTGCCTGATGGTGGTGCGTTTGGATGGCGTTTGTCGGCGTGTGGGTGCCCCCCTGACAAGGCTTGCCGTCTTTCACCAGCACGGGTACAGCGACGCGTCGGGGCGACTGCTGTTGTTGTTGACAAGAGCCAGTGTCCTGCTGCATCTGTTGCTGGGAAACCTTGTCCTTGGCCTGTCTCTTCATTTTGTACCGGTGGTTCTGGAACCATATTTTGACTTGAGTCGGGGTGAGGTGAATCATACTGGCCAAATGTTCCCGTTCCGGAGCAGAGAGGTATTTCTGTTGCTTGAATCGTCGCTCCAGCTCGTAAACCTGAGCTTGCGAAAAAAGCACGCGGCGCTTCCTCCGGGGAGTGCCGGACAGGGGTCCCATACTCTTCCCTACATCCGCAAGAGAGCCCAGACTCCCCATGCTGCTCATGTTCATACCGGAGGACGAACCCATGAAGCGGGATACTGGAAGAGGAAAACAAAAGATAAAGAACGGAAACGGCAACAAAAGAAACGGCACTGTCAGTGAAGAAGAAATTAAACAAACTGCATAATAGGCAATTAGACGATTTATGAATAACAAACATAGAGATAAATAAACACAATTGATACACTATAGTTTATATTTTGTATACTTGTAAAATAAAATTAAATTTGTACATACATATATAGATCTAGTATAAATCCGAATAAATATGAAATTAACTTCATAATGTTCTATCTAACTGGGAAAAATAATATTGATAAATTAACATATTTAAACACTAATGAAATTACATATTCGCAATTCACTGTCCGCAGTTTTAAGTTAAAAGTAACTACTTTTAAAGCTTGTGGAATTTCGCTTTGAAATAATACCACTTCTTCTCTTTGATTTCTTTTATCTCCGCTCATGTGTCTTAGGAAGCAGGAGACCAATTGTTACTGTCAAATACCGTATACTGGGAACCAATCATTATTTCGAGAAAAGTAACTAAATAATGGTTCTTTTGACTGGTCGTAAATTGGTCTCCTGTGCAATGTCAAATAGGTGAACTTCCAAGACCGTCTCACCTGGCAACATAATTAGCCATAGCTGGTTTCCACTTACTTGAGGAAAAGCGCGGATCTGGGTTGGCTCCATACCAACCGGTGGCAGTGCTGCTGTTCCGCATGCTGTCCTGGTAAGGCGGAAGCTCGTTCATGTTTCCCAGGTTGCCGTTACAGTAGCCCCCCATTGCGGTGTGTGACAACTGAGACACCCCAGCTGCAGTCATGTGGTAAGTGGCGGAAACCGTCCCGTTGTGGCCCATATGGTGCTGCTGCATTGCTGCCTGGGAGACTTGCGGTTGTCGGTACGTGGGGAGGGAAGCCCCCAAGTTGTTACTCTCCATACTTACTTTCTTGTAGCTCTCCTCGAGGGGACTTAAGATATCGGAAACAGAAAAAGGAGTCGTATGCTTGGGGCTCATCGACATTGTTCTGCGGCTGGAGGGGAGAAAAAAATGATAAGGCAATCTCTCTCAATCTCTCTCTCCCTCTTTTTTGGCCAAATCCTCCTGTTGCAGTTTTCTTAACGTCGTCAAAGCTGCTGGATGAAGACGTAGGAAAGTGCCCGGAGTCCGCCTTAATTGGATTGAGTGGAAGCTCAGGGCTGGCTTTCGTTTGTTTTAGCTGGGCGCCAGGTTTAAGACTGCCACCAGAGGCGGGGCATCGACAGCCAGAACAACATTACAAAGGGGCCCTAACCCTCATGCAACCCTGCATAATTTATCGTACGTGTTAATCGCGAACTGCCCCGTGTCACGGACGCCGTGATCCCATTAAAAGAATTCCATCTATTTTTCCCTCAATATGCATAAAATATTTTCATTGTAATTATTGCCTGTGATTCAATGACTTTTACATGTTCGTATTTGTGCTATAGTCAATAAAAATCAGCATCATTATATCAACACTACCACCGTTATGTTTTGTTATTTCCCTTATAAAATCTATTTTTAGTAGAGGACCTTATAAAGAGATCGTGTGTATATATTGAGATGGAGGGCCACTCAAAGCTGGAAACTGTCTCAAAGGCTTAAATTGAACTCCCGACTTTTAATGGACTTAAGAGGCGTCTAGTGATTGCACTTGTTAGCGATGTTTGTAGTATGCTTGATCGTACTTGGACATACGGCATGTAATGCGAGGCGAAACAAACAACGACTGAATACATATCCATCAGTTAAGTGGATGCGTAAATGATTGACCCCGTTATGGCTATATTTGCTGCTAAAGGATATAAGCATTACTACCCTTCAGCAAAGAAGTCCTTTTCCGGAAACCCAACATTAGTTATTTGCCTATAGATAAAGCCTTCCTAGACAATTCGTCGCCGCTGAAGTGCACTCATTGAACTACATATTGGCGTTAAAACAAGCTCTGCCTCAACGAAGCCATTGGTTTTCTATGTTTATCCTCAAAGGGCCTAAATATATACCTAAGTGCGAAAATGGGTTACTACGCTGCCCGAATATCTGACAGCGGGAAAAGCAGATGACATATTCAACACAGCAGCCATTTGCCAGCTACTGTGGAACGTCGCAATTTGAAAAGTGGAAATGCAAAATAATACAGTAAGCCCATCTTCAATAAACAGATAATATCATAACCATATTTAAATATTCAATCATGCTGTCAGAGCAAGGTTTCTAAGACCAGATTTTGCGGAATATTAGACTGTCGCAACACGCATCGACATTCTTTATTACTATTGTTCTTCAGGTTTTAATCTGAGACAACATCTGAAATTCATCCATCATTCACCCGTCCGTCCGTCCAGCTATCTATAGCATTAAAATCTCCTTATCCAGCAAAGAAATGCGAGGAAATGCAGGACACAGACAGAGAACACCCTGTAGTCAGGATATCGGCAACATCACAAATATTTCCCGAGTAACAATCGTTATTTTAGTATTTTGATATCTGCGGATAATTGCAGTTTTCCCCCATCTAAATACTTCAACCGAATAGCACTTACATTGTACACCAGTCTGAGATTAATTCGAATGCACCTACTGCTTTCCGTAAATACAAACAAATAGTGACATTGCACCATAACCCCATTTGCACCCTTATTCGACCGAAATCTGCGCAAAAGTTGAAAAATAATGATAAATTTAAGACGTACGTGTATGTTGCAGATGTGTAAAAATGGAAATATACGGTTCGTTATTTTGCGTTTATGCGTCAATCAGTCAGTCAATCAATCAATCAATCTATCTATCTATCTAACTAGGAATCAGTTTCACCTTTGCATATCAATCTGAAAACATGTTAAAGAACTGATTTATCGTGTAACTAATTCGATTTTATTATAATAATTATTATTATCCATGTATAAAATATAATAGGCCTACACAATAAATACCACAACGGTGAAACGAATCAGTAAGCTGATTAATTCAGACACAAACGGGAAAGCCTCCAGATTCACTATACCATAAAACTGTAGAAACATAGCGTCTTCTTGTGGCGATACCACGAACTTAAACCCGGGGTGCAGGTGGAGCCAAGATGTAAGTTCCGACTGACAGGTGTTGACTTCGCGTTTTGAACTGAGTGAATGGGGCTCTTTCTACGAATAATTACTCTATAGTTGAGTAAGGAAGATGACATCGCAACATAAAACGGTGTAGGTAGGCAGCGACACCGAATGTCTCTACTGCCTTTAATGCGAGAATCCGTTATTAATTATGTATACAACATTCTATACCGTTGCTTTCGTAGATTGTGTTACATAGTAATACACAATTGCTGACATAAGCATTTATGAAGGGTTAGGGTTATTGTTAGTGTTTAAGTGTTAATGAAAGTGGGGTACGCCGATAAAGGTGTCATAATCATTTATGTTGGTCCTTTTATTTAGTTTAACTTTAAAATATGTATTTTAAGCCTTATAGTCTTTTAGATATATATTATTGACATTTCAGTATTATAGCTACCCCCCCCCCCGGGATCACATTCAATTTTACGACTTCCCACAAATTTAACAGGCATGAAACCCTGTATGTCAATCTAGACTATATACTATTAATGTTGCGGTTAAGAAACAAGTGCATGACATTAAATGAACTGTGCTTTTTCTGCAGACGTACAGTTTATTTAGCGCAACTGCATCAAAATTATTGCTTTCAATGACTGTCGAAGAATCACAAAAGGTTGCCTTGGTAGCCAAATGTTGGCACTGGAAGCTGGAAGCTAAGTTTCACACAATTCTTTCAAAATGCTAATAAATATTCTAGCTACTGACCTAATTAATTTCTCGGCCCTATTATCTATAGGTGAGCAAACCTTGCAGAGAAAATTATACAAAATTATAGCGCGCGCGAAGTACAGGCAATTAGAATCATAACATGATTTCTCTATAGTATATTTCTTCCTTAATTACTAATTTTCAAAAGCTTTCTTGATTATCTGAATCTAGACCCCTTGTCTGTACTAGTACATGGCTATTACTATCAATTAACACTAATTAGTCAGGATGCTTTCGCTAATTGTTCGCAATAAAGCTCTTCACCAGTAGAGTTTGCAGGATATTGCTGGAACATTGAAGCATTGTTGTATTTACGACACTCTTCCAGTCACCTAAAAGCTTCATGAATTTTTCATGGAGTATAAGAAATGACACTTTCAAATGAAAACTCTCGCGTATTAAACGCAACACTTTAAATAAAAAACGTTATTATGCAGGTAAACAATGAACAATAGATTCCAACATTGGAATCGGGGAAAGAGGTTTATCTCGGGATAAAACGTAAAATGAAGTATAATAATAATAATAATAATAATAATAATAATAATAATAATAATAATAATAAAGCTTTACAGTACTGTGTATTGTTTAAGTTTGGTATGAAAGTGGAGGTCAGTGGTATTGATTGCCAACGTAATATTTTTAGCAATAAATATCTTACATGCTCGCGGCTTTCACTAGGTTGCCATCGATTAAAAACTGTAGGCCTAATTAGTAATATTTAGTCGTATATTTACTTGCCCTTATTAAACTTAATTGTATTTATTTGGGTGGAACAGAAATATTTGAAACACTGCAAAATTGTGAATAATGTATAAGCTATTTGAATAACGAGAATCCATTCACAGTAAGTTTCACTAAATATTGATGTATTCAATATGATATATATCATAAATATATTTCATATTACATTCTTTCAGCTTTATTATGTGAAACCCGCCACTTTATGACGGAGTGACGTATTGGATAATTAGTGAACAGATAGGGCTACTCATTTATCCTTCAGAAATTACAAGCTACATCTCAAACTGTCGAAAACTGCTAAGAGATTTTTATGTCGTATATATTGCAGTGTGCATTTATATGTGCCCAACTTTACCTGGCCTTAACTCGTCTTCGTATAGGGCATGATTGCCCACGAGTATCCAGTTGTTATCAAGTTAATATAACTCAAGGCCACCGCACTACAGAAAATCGCAGAGCAAGCGTTTTGATTACTTGAATCCGATTTACTGATCGCAATTCATGTTACTACACAAATATCATCTTTAGTCAAGTTTATGCAAAGCATTTACATTTTTCAGTTAACAGTGTAGTGATCTATGCATTGTACAACGATGGTAATACGAACGATTTAATTCTGCTGCCAGTAATCTAAGAATGTGGAAATACTCCTGGAAACAGGTATAACACTGACATCTAGTGGTTGAATCTAGTGGCGTCGTGCAGTGCTGCTCTGGCCAAATGCTCGCTGTAACTGGTGGCGCCGTTGCACATGCTGGCAGAACTGCTGCACCGCTGTAGAGCAACGGTGTCTTTCCGATGCTACATTTCTTTTATTCACCTGAAGATGGGGTTAGCGGCGCGCCCGATTCATTCCTAGGTTACAAAGTTAAATCCCCCCGAATTCTGTAACGTAAATGTATCGTAACCTTTCATGGTGAATGTGTTTAGTGGGCTAATAGTGTATAGTAAGTTTCAGGAAAACATTTTAATGTTTTTATATGGATACCGAACTCACAGAATAAATCTGTTTATGTATGAGAATTAAGAATGGACTAGAGCCTATACGTCCGGCCGTGTAATGTCTAATTAACATCGCGATGCTGAAAAGTTTGTTAAAGCGTCTGACGCAACTCGTTTACGTTTATTAGTTTCCGATCTATCCTTAATCTATCACGATATCATACAAAGGATATAAAACTACTTATAACATCTCAAGTAAAGCATCTTTTACTGTTATGCCTTTGTTGTCTAAGTCCTCACTTTTAACAGTATGAAAGCTTATTTCGTCATATATTACGTTTTCTGTAATTTCATATAATTTATTATGTAACAATTACTTCCTCAAGGTTACAGCTATAGTATGAGTGTTGTGCTTTTTCCTTTGTTCATATGGCTAGGTGTACTGCATTCCCTGTGGGAAAGAAATTTTCCAAAATTATCTTGGGCCGTTCTAAGCAAAGTAGCTATACACTGTTATCAGAAGCGGAATGCAAATCTATGTTTAGCGATCCTATAAGTGGGACGTAAGACCAGTATTTTGTTACCATTTTCTGCATCCATTGTAATAACATTAGTCGCGGCCAATCAAGAACTGGCTTCATCGACTAACAATCGACAGGCGATGGAGACAGACAGCATCGAGATAACTTCCTTTGGATCTTTTATTATTTCTCGGTTAATAACTGGGTCTGTTAACTTGGACAGACAAGGTGACTTAAAGATTCTCACTTCACGTAGAAACTGAAATGTTACAATAACTACACTGTGACACAAAAGTACCAATATATGCCCTTCAGAGTACAATTACTTGTTACTAGGACTGTACACTCATCTGGAAATGGTAATCTATGGCTCCTCAATAGTTAATTATATAGTATAGTATCTGTTTTTTTTTTTTTTTTTTTTTTTTTTTGGGGGGGGGTGTGTTTTGTTATGATCTCTTATTCTGTTTGTCATTAGTCCCATTTCCAGCTCCCATCGGATTGTACATACTGTCCCTCTGTAAAAATTTGGTTGTCTTTACACTCTAAGAAAAAAATGGTAAATTTTTATACCTTTGCTTATCACTGGGGCTATACCCTGTACCCTGAACAGAAAGGGACTCTGAGAAACCATCAATGGTACAGAAATGCTGCTTAGAGTCTATTTCTGTACCTTAAAAGATACAATTACTTACAGCTAAGGGGACACTTGGCAGACTCTTGAGGGTACAGCTCCAGTGACAAGCAAAGGTACAAACTTTTACCCTTTTTTCTGAGAGGGTATACGGAATCCTTGACCATTTAATCCACTGCTTGGTTCGTACTTCCAGGAGGTAACAGGAAGCAATGCAGCAACAGAAGCTTCACCAAGGACCCTTGGTGTTAATGATGTCGTCTGGGTTCCACTCTTGGATTC
This sequence comes from Hippopotamyrus pictus, assembly GCA_026781145.1. NCBI lineage: Eukaryota > Metazoa > Chordata > Actinopteri > Osteoglossiformes > Mormyridae > Hippopotamyrus > Hippopotamyrus pictus. The sequence continues at coordinate 11,917,653 of JAODLC010000028.1, forward strand.
AGGCATCCCATGGTTCCCTATGGCACTAGATTACATATGTACATGATAACTTGAGTCCCACAGCGGTTCCACGTGACGCACATGGAGTCTACATGCATCTACATGTCGTCCCTGTGATCAGGCTAATTCATTTCCACGAAAGGTGTCCGGATTCCTCACAAAAAACATGTGGTCAGGGTAGATCCATGTCCGTGAGAAAGGGCTGGAATCCCATGCAAGGTGCTACATGTGCTTCCTGGGGTAGAATCCAAGCGAACTATGCACCCCACATTGGTTAAGCAAGTATGGAGAATGGATGGATGGATGGATGGATGGATTGCACTTTGAAAAAGGGAAGATATAGTGATTAAAAATGAAGGTGTGCCTTTTGAATGGATTGGTGCAAAACGCTTTGTTGGTTTCCTAAATGGACTATAATTGTTACTTAAAAGTATACTCAACATAAGAACTAACATACATTGATCTTCTAATCGCTCAGGGATGCAAAGGGGCACGGAGTTTAAGTCAAACAGCCGAGGTGAGATGGTGGACGTGTACCCTGAACAGGATGTCAGTCCAGCAAGGTCACAGCCATGCGCAAAACAGTTAGACAACGGCGCGTGCAGAGATAGCAACTATCTGCATGTGCTTGGAGTCCAGAGCAGACAGAAACATCTTTGCCTTTAGGTGTTGGCTTTCTGGTGCCACTCTGTGAGCTATATACCATGCATATAGTTTAGATTCATATTTAATATCCATAGATTAGCAGTTTATAATACTCTTATTTTGAGTTGTGAGTCTTCCATTCTGAGAACCAGCAATGCTTTGGCTTTTGTTTTTACAGGTGTAACCACATATGTGATAGGCTGTGATATGTGATAGGCTGTGATATCTGATAGGTTGTAATTTGCCAGTGAATCCTGCATTCATTCGCTCTGTACGTTTGCCTACACTGGTGGAATGTAATGGAGCGGTATCTCTGATTTGTCTTTAGACAGTTAGTTACAGTTCGTTAAGCTGTAAGGAGCCTTTGCTTGTGTTAGCTCGTTTTGTTACAATCAGGAACCGCGACCAACACAGAGACCTCGATATATACATATACACATACTCAGTGCTCAGCCAAAGTCATAGGCAGTCATGGGAAATGTTTAAAGCTATTTATCTGGGTAGAAAGTATATCTTAGCTCAGAGAAAACACTGTTTAACATTACAACGTGGAAATTCTAGGTAACACAATATAAAATAAGAATTTCTTCTGTTCCCCAAAAAGTTACCAAAATCTGGTTGGACGGCTACTGAACACCGCTTCAGGTCACGAACCTCACCGTGGGGGCACCTCAGTCATCCCTTCTGTTTGTGAAATTTCACCACCAGTGCACACACACACACACACACACATTGAATTCAAGTGTTCCAATCATTTCCATGGCCACAGGTGTATAAAAGCGAAAGAATGGGTCACTCTCAGAAGCTCGTGAAATGTCCACACTACTAAATATTCCACGGTCAACTGTTAGTGGTACTATACCAAAGCGGAAGCAATTGGGAACAACAGCAACTCAGGGGTAGGTGGCAGGCCACGTAAAATCACAGAGTGGGGACAATGCATGCTGAGCCACACAATGTGGAGAAGTCTCCAACTGTCTGCAGAATCAATAGCTACCAGAGCCGGGTAATTCAGGTCCGGAGAGCAAAAGTCCAGACCAAGATTTTGTTTCAACCGTCCAATTGAGCATAAAGATTCGCAGTCAAAGAGTACTCGACTGGTTGGTTGAAACAAAATCCTGGTCTAGACTTTTACTCTGTGGACCTGAATTACTCGACTGTGATAACTACAGAACTCCAAACTTCATGAGGTCTTCAGATTAGCACAATAACAGTGCATAGAGAACTTCATGGAATGGGTTTCCATGGCCGAGCAGCTACATCCAAGCCTTACATCATCAAGTGCGACGCAAAGCGTCAGATGCAGTGGTGTAAAGTATGCCGCCACTGGACTCTAGACGTGGACAAGAAGATGGCTTCGGGAAACTCACCCGTGGGTTCCTAAAACGTCCTTAGTTAAGTACACCTTCTCTAAGACAGACTGTACTTTAGTAAGGTTGGTCTCAGCCGCTCTTAGTCAGAGGCGCATCTTGTCAGCAGGCAGGGCAGGCAGCTGCTTGGGGCCCCCAAGCCACTAGATGGCGAACAAGAGCAAAATTTATTAAAATGATGACCAAAACTGGTTAGAGGGGGGGCCCCCAGTGAATTTTTGCTTGGGGCCCAAACAGACCCTAGGATCGCCTTTGCTCTTAGTTGTCTCTTATCGCTGTTGTCGGCTCATACTGCTCATTTGAAATAAGACTAATATCGCTAAGGGTACATAACTGAATATATCTAAGAATATCTGACCCATATAGCAAAATGATTTTGTCTTATACATGACTACAGTTTTCGTTCGGTATGTGTTTCAACCTCGCTCTCTGCATGCGCAACGAATTGGCGCGGATTTATAATAAAAGATAAAGCACGTGCTGATGATTATGTATGTAGCCTACTTATTTTTGTCATTGGGAAGGAAAGGGCGGTTTGCGGATATTCGGTGGAAACGTCCCTCCAAATCTACAGTATAATTACAGCCTTGGTTCCCCCCGTGTTGACTCCATAGCTTGGGTATGTTTCGTCCTCTTGCTCTGCAGCGAATTGACCTCGGATTTATAATAAAAGTATATCAAAAAATAAGTTCATGTGGTTCATTAAGAGCTAACACAAGGGCTACACAATTAATCGTAAAAAACTAAGTCTCAAGCGTCCCATAATTCTGCTTTCTCTTTAATGGGCGCTTTTCCATCGCATCAGGTGCCTAATTTTTGGTACTTAAAGAAAATATCAAAAACCTGGTACTTCAAGCTGGTTTTCCACTGGCGTAAAAACTGATATCGGCACTGAATGACATCACAGTCTGAGGCGGGTATTTTGCACCGAATTCGAACAATGGCTGAAGTGTATAGGGATGGAGGATGTCCGATATTAATACCAACATCGCATGTTGTGCACATGCAATTCTTACTTCGCCCTTCAGCTATATTGAGGTTTTCTTACCTTCAGTTCTGTAAATGGACATTATAGCGCAGGGAGTTTAGGTTTCACTAAAACATTTTTACTCTGTCATAGGAAAAAAAAAAAATCAAGTTTTGCTATTTTAATTATTATTCATTTTCAAGATTATCTACTATTTGTTGAAAAATCAGTTAGTTTAAAGTTTACCTCCGCTGCTTTTGCATGAGCGATGCGACGTTTCTCACTGCGAGACAATCATAATCATTTTTATCCTTGCTGCTTAAATCACCCCTAGACGGCTTCGTGAGAAATTTATGTTGAAACTTTTTTTGTTTTATAAACACCCAAACATTTATCACAGACACACTCGTGCTGTCCAATTATATTACAGATATACATCTGCTTCTTTCGACCAGATCGCAGTTAAAAGTTGGGTTACTTAATTTCTCCACGCATCTATTATTATTATTATTATTATTATTATTATTATTATTATTATTATTATTTACCCCGTTTATCGTTGTTTTCTGAGTTCGCAACTGTGTTGCATTTCAGAGGCAGGCTATTTGCATAACCGTTCGACAAAGACAGCGTTTCAAGTCGCATACTAAAGTACCAAAGAAGTATCCCACTGGGCCTTTTGGTACTGTATCGTTTGGAATGGCTGCTTTGCTAACCCTAATCGAACGGCCAACTGAGCGTTTCCTATCTCTTGTCAGAAGTTGATATGTCGGTCCTGGATCAAGCATATGTTTGGTATACTCATGTTTTGTTGAGTTTCTTTTTGCAGTTTAATGAGTGCAATAAACGTCTAAATTAAATGGAAGAAATTGTTACAGAGAACCGTCATCTCAATTCTAAGCAAAAGAAAATATGTATTTTTTTCAGATTCGTGCAGCCGCTGCAGGTTAATTTAGGCTTTCATATAGGTGCAATGTAC
>JAODLC010000028.1:11921713-11932108 GCA_026781145.1 Hippopotamyrus pictus
ACCCCCCCCCCCCCCCCCCCCCCCAAAAGAATAGGCCTTAGTAGGCAATGTAGCACATTGGAGATTCTTTTCTTTCAGCTGTTGTACCACTGCTCTTCCCATTGACAATCGTATACACACATATTGATACACACAGCTGTTTTATTGATCAAATAAATATTACATTATGTTACACTACAATCTGGAGAGGCACCCAATTGGTGTAAATCATATATATGGTTAGATGATTCAGTTGTTTAATTTTGTAGGCCTATTTTATTTTTAGGTTCTCCCCAGTTCTGATAATGCAATATTTTGAAACATTATAACAGTGTTATATTTACAAAGAACACCACTTTCTTTCAAGCAGTCACTGCATGGAGGGAATAATCAGCTCTCAAAACATCAATGTCAATCAATTTGGCATCATCCCTGTGGATGCCACCTAGTTACCCACTTAAGAAGCTATCCCTTAAGCAACCTCGTAAAGGATTGTTTAGAGAACAGTCGTAGAACAGTAAACAGCTTCAGTAAGGAATACATATTAAGTCTTTGTAACATGCTAAGAGACACTGTTACTGGAGAACTCAGCCCAGAGTACTCACACAAGCAGGGAAAGAACATGCAGAGAAAGGGCAAGCAGGGAAAGAACATGCAGACACTCACACACGGAGCCAGGGCCAGGAATTAAAGCCACAATCCTGAAAGCCACACTGTTACCCACTGTGTGTGAATAACAGCTCACTGCAATGAAGGATGCATACAACAACTAGCTCGGATAATGTTTTAAAACTCAGAAATACAATTAATAAACGAATATTATTTTGAATAGCTTAATATATATTTGAAATAGTTTTCAAAGCTTCTCAGAATTACAAAAAAACGTTACATTTTGTTATCGATATAGGTTCGCGATGACTAAAAAATACATTACAAAACGTGTACTGTGATTTTTTTTCCACTAAAATGTTTAGCGTGTGTACTATTTCTGTTTAGTAGTAATATTTTATGCAAAATAAGTTATATTTTAATTGTTGCAATTTTCAGTCAAATCTTCCTGAAATGGCACTGTAAATTTTCTGTAGCCCCATAAATATTATCGTGTAGTTCATATTTCTTTATTTTCATAATTTACCTTTTTAATATTTTGGCGTGACTCATATTTAAATTGCATTATCGACATTTTGAGTAAATGTATGCAAACGTAACGTTTACGATTTGAAACTCACGCATTTCGATTTGAATTTAAACGCATATATTTGTCCCATGTTGACGAAGAAGCGTGGTAAAAGTGCGGTCTGTAATGATTAAAATCTCTTAAACGTGCTTCGTATAGCCACCAAATCATAAATCCCACGCGTTGTCACAGATTTCAGCATTGATGCTGCTTCCGCCTGAACAGTGAAACCAATTGAAAACTCGGGAGATGTTTGCAGTGTATAAGCTCTAATTATTTACAAAATATCTACAAAATACATGAATTTATTTTGGCGTTTTAAATAAAACTGGCTGTTTATAGCCAATTAAATGCATGTATATGACCTTTGCCTTATCCAGACAATACGTTCGGGTTTGTTTATGGAAACATAGGAAACCTGGTTTATCTGTGGACGGGTCATTTATACTGTATAAATGGAAAGAAAGAAAGCGAACGTAGGGCGAGCGAAACACCCTATTCAGCAGATTCGCTATGTCCCTCGATAATTTAAATAACCAGTGGCGACCCTTGAAAGCCAGTTTTGTCATCCTTAAAATCCACGATGGTTTGAAACACCATTGTGTTGTTAAAACCCATAAATTTGTTACCAGGGACTGATTAAACAGTAGGAGAATTGAAACACTGAGGATTTTGTCTTGGTCCTTTTGGACACTAGACAATGGCCCTTTCAGGAGAAGACACAAAAAAGTGTGTTTAAGGGGAGATGCGTCGAGCAGAGGGGTCGGGCGGTCCCCTCCGTATGGAACACAAGGTGGCCTGCGCAAGGAGACAAAGGACCAGGTGACAGCAACGATGCGCTTCTGTGTCCCGGGAAGAGCAAACAACAACTTAAGGGTCGAGGAACCAGGGAAATCATTCTTGTACAAAATCACGCCTCCCGTGTTTCCATCAGCCTCCTAACAATGTTCTGGATAATTCTTTGAATTCCGAACGTAAGCTCCTTCTATCTGAACTTCTTGACTGCTTCCAAAATCTGACCAATAGATCAAATACATTCATTACTGGTCTGATTTTTGGGATAGGTTTGATCATCCCTTTAATCGTACCGTTCGAAGTGTATAAATAAAATAGAATTTCATTCAACGTTTTCGATATGATATAGGCCTACTTCAAAATTCGATTCATACGCCAATATCCCTTTCAGAAAAAAAAAACTTTTGATAGGATTTAAAACGTCGCTGTTATCAAAATTTCAATTGCGTGAAAATCAACTCACATCTTTATTAATTAATGCAAGCGCTACCAGAATATTTTTCTTTTCTTTCAACCATTCCGAATACATTTTTTTAGTTATTAATTTCAAACATCATGTACAAAATGTACAGCCTAGTTCCAACAGCTCCCTTCATTTTTAGAATATAATAATAAAAAATACAGTGAGGTTTCAACTATTTAAATCACCAGGCCTACGTATATGCGTGTTGATTTTTATAGAAATGGTTCTGAATAATCACATTAACTTGATTTTACTTAAGCAATTAATACCAATGTTTTGAACGCCTTAAATTATTATTATTATTATATTATTATTATTAATAATATTATGGGTTCTAAAATCAATGTATCTTATTATAGGCGCCAAATTAAAACATCACAAATTTCGAATTATGAAAAAGAATTTTTAACCCCATTAGAAGCTGTTATATACTTTTTCTATGTTCGTTTAGTTAAATATTGTGTTCACTTCAGTTTTATGCATATTGATTTGAACTTGAACTGAATTAATAGTTCATCTGAACAATTTTTATTCGAATATATTATGTGAAGAAAAAAATAGAATGACGTTTTACTTTTTATTTTCATGAGTTTATTTAAATCCATTTATACATAGTAATATCAATTTTCTTCAAATCTATATGGATACCATCATTAAAAAATCGACGATGATGTTTTATTTAGGCAAACTTGAATACAACAAAAAATGTCGTATATTGGAGAAGTAACATTTCATTTTAAATCTATATACAAAAATTAAGGGCAGCTCATCAGCAAAAAATACTTTTTAAATGTGCAAAATATTTTCAATTCAGTATCTTTAGACTCTTAAATTGTTTAAGTAACCATGGAAATTATTTAATTAAAATGACACTGGGATGGCACATTTCTCGTGACCCCGTGTTGAAAAGTGGATTCTTAGCTTTCTGTGCTTCAGTAGTCGCTGAAATGTTCACAAAGTCCCGTTCACCAGGCCCAGCTATGCCTGGCTGCAGCAGAGCTCGGTAAGTGCTGATATCTGGGAAATAAGGCGAAGGGTGACGGATGCTGAAAGGACTGGTACCCATGGAGGCTGAAGGACGTCGCAGCCACTGCCGGCGGTATTTCGCTACATGTCTTGTCTGGGTCGACAACGCAGGTGTTAAACGGCTTGCCATCCCGAATCAAAATAGGCACCACAACTCTACGGAGCACAGGAGCTTGGTCGAGATCTTGAGTTACTTCCGCCCGGCCTCTCTTCATCTTGTAACGATGGTTCTGAAACCAGATCTTCACTTGAGTCGGCGTTAGGCTCAGGAGGTGCGCCAGCTGCTCCCGTTCAGGGGCAGACAGGTACCGCTGTTGCTGAAAGCGCCTCTCGAGCTCGAAGGTTTGGGCCTTTGAGAACAACACGCGACGCTTTTTCCTCTTCTCTGCGTTTTCCGAAAAAGACTCAGGTGTCTTCGTTGAGTCGGGTAATATCTCAGCACTGCTTTCGTCCGAAGCTGCTCAAATGAAAATCACCAGTTAGTGTTCCAGTGTACCCAGTTTGATTTGAAGTGATATATTTTCGTCTTGTAGAACTGCCTATTTGTATAATAAATAGTGCATAATTGCATGAATACTCACATATGGAGTGACTCCGGTCGCTGTCCAACCATGGAGAATAAGGAGAGTTGGGCCGCTCTGGAGAGTGTTGGTGAGCAGCATCGGCTTCAGGTTCGGGTAAATCCAAAATGCTCCTTACGGTGAAACGTATTTTAGCAGAGAGAGCCATCATTTAAAATGTGGGTTTTCGGTGTATGCGATCTCAGATCAAGTCCGAAAAAAGGTCTATCCACTTCGGGAGCTAAGGGGACGAGCACGCTGTCAAAACGCGACCTCAAATACCCCGTGGAGCCCGACGGCGGGATGTTTATATTTACAGCTCTCAGCCCTGCAAACAGTGCTTCCTTTCAGCGTCTCTCCTTCGCTGGGATGCTAAGCACCTGAATGACTCAAGTGCAGAAATCCAAGTGAGGGTAGGTGTGAACGCGCAGAAGAATACGCCGTTACTTCCACAATAGCCAAAGGAAACACTCATCATCATTACATATTCTGTCTGATTCGCTAAAAGTGGGAAAGAGATAATGGTAATTGTTGTTGCTGAATGACGTCTTGGGTGGCAAGTGACAACCAACGACCCCCTCCGTTGTCCACTAACAACTTAGATATTTACATACAAAGTGACCCATTAGCCTGATGCGAATAGTTGATTTAGCTAATTTATTAATAGCTTTTTTAGCTGACCACTAAAGGTATGAAATATATGACATATGTGCTAGTAGCATTTACATTTTAATTAGGGAGTTAAAAATGTGTGTATTCTGTAAAAGTAAAGTTGGGGCGTATGGTTTTATGTTGCATAAAGTTTGCGGGATACTACCTGAAACTTTTATGTGCCACAATGAACGGGTATAACTAATTTGACCAGCAATTTTTCCACTGGTACGAAGAAATTGCATGTTTTTCATAAAGTATAATATTCTACTGTATATTTTAAACACTACAGACTACACTACAGTAATTTAAACTGTACCCAATCTATCTGAAGATCGAAATCGAAAATCGGAAGTATTCGCACGCATAAATTCGGGTTCCCCAAAATGATCAATCGAAATGATTTATACCAAGCTTTAATCAATTTTCTGTATACTTTTAATACTAAATAATGTTTCTTACACGTAACCCGAAAAACAAATTATTCCCTGAAGATAACTGATGAACAGTGCACCCATCTCGTGTCCAATCGTAAATAAGCGGTATCTTGCATATAATTTAAACAAACATTCTACTGTATGATGCAGTAGTACATTTCAATGGGCTCTGATACTGGCCCTTCAGGAGCAGCTTGCACGAGACATAGTTCCCATGCAATACTCGAACCAACCACCCCTACAGCGCCTTGGTGACAGAAACAGCCTTCCAAGGCGAGCGATCTGCCTTTCTGGGCTTCCTGGGTGGTCGAACGAAAAGGAACACAAATACATGCCAGCCAGTGGCTGAGAACAAAGGAGGAAAGTGTAGCCCTACGTCCTGGACCCGTTGGAAGCATTTGTTCCAGTCAAGATTTTGCATTTGTTCAGTCCCGAAATAAAGCGTGATTGACGCTTTAGCACAATGTGCTTTAACGTTCTGGGATAAATCCGAGCTTGTTTCTTGTTGTCATGGTTTTGAATGAGGTTGAATAGGATTTGGGCCACTATCTACTGCTCCACGTCTACTGCCGCCAAGTCTATACAGAGTTATTACTTATGCGTTTCCAAACGGAATTAAATGTCTTCGCTTTCCAGTATCAAACTCATTTGTTGGCGCCAATTAGTCGACTTTATGAATGTTAAAGTAAAATAACAGAATCTACTGTAACATCATTGGCGTTTCCCCCATTTATTGCACTGTGCTGTATGTTGACAGTATTATGTTTCCGAAATGATATAACGTTACCGTCGCTGATTTAAAACAAACAAAAAAAATCAATTCACAATCAATGCCCAAATACAAGACGACAGAGAAAGAACCATGATGATAGAAGCACTCAAATAAATTTCAGTAGTGTTTCTAATACAGTATTCGAGGACTATACGCGCTGTTAGTAAAAGCACTTAATTTAAGCGGCCAGCTCCACAAGGCAAAACAGAGTGTTGTCCAACGTGAGAATGTCTAAATACAATGACCTCTTACATCCTTCAAATCTATTAAACACCCAGGGTTAAAGTGGGTTCCACCTAGAGTATGTACTTTTAAACTAAGAAGTGCTCTTCAATACCAAATATTTGCTTTCGTTATTAGTCTTCGGTGGCAAACTGCAAAGGGATAATTCGAGTTTTTCCTGATGATTTGGATACAAAATTTTACATTTACGTTACGACTTGTAATTTTTAAACAAAAATAAAACAATATTTGTTATAAATAGTACCCGTCATTATTTAAAGAAATGTGACAAGTGGGATGATCGATCTTAAATTCTACAAAGATATCTTTTAAACATCTAAAACAAACGTTTTAAGAACTAAAACGAATTATTTTGATTAGTTCCTGTCGCTTAAGACAAGTTGCACCATTATTTTCTGTGTAGCGTTTTTGCGTTTATTGTACTTTGCAGTGATTCAGTAAGGGAGCCACCGTCCTGTCAGATTTTATTGTGCCAAACAGAAATATAAAGAAACAAATAACAAGTAATCTCGATCATATAGAACGATTTGAAACATATCATTAATCGAATTTAACTGCACTTTTCGTCCACATAATGGCATTCTAAAACAAAGAACCAAAAGAAAAATTACGTACAATTTCAGCTTTGTATAGTTTTACAATATACCGTACATTGCTTATAGAATATGAGTTTTAAAGGTTTTAACGATATAGGTGATAAATTACACAAACACATTACTGGCAATAGAATTACTGGCGAACAATTCCCAGCACCCTTATAATAAAAATGTGAATCCAGGTAAAGTTATAACGTTACACATTTTACATAAAATGGTGATACTCTTTTCTGGCAACAATTTAGCCACCTGTGACATTCACACATAATGAAACAACAATGGCTACAGTTCTAGCACAGGCAAACAGAAGTGAAATGGAAATGGAAATGGAAAGACACTTAGTGAAGCATTTACTTCATGTCACAGACAGCTTTACTACCTATCATACAGGGAAAACATTGTTGAAGTGTCTCTACTGTAGGTTGTAGTTAAACTGGGGCCAAATAGCCTACTGTCACACTACGAACTGCTAACCGATGAACAGAACACAATGTGCAGAAAATCACACCCCATAACATGCATATTATCTGTTATATGAATAACACTATACTAAATATACAGTATCAGTCAATAATAGTCAAGTAACAGTCAAATCAAGTGGGTTTATTGTTATACCATGTATATGTAACTATGTTGTGACACAAGATAACATTTCCCCAGCATTAGGGTGCTACATACAGATAGAAAATGACTGAAAGTAATATTCACAATCACTTTAAAAAGTACAAAAAGAGGGTATAGAACTAAACATGGAGGTTGGCCTTCATAATACCTGTATCATAAGAATAAGAAAAATGAAAAGAGAAAATGAAAAAGAAAATTAATCGGAAGTAAAGATACAACTATAAAATTGTGCCTGATTGTAAATTAATAGGTTATGAAATAATATAATTTTTTTCTCCTTCTGTTACGCTGTTACAGAAACATTCAAGAGAAAAATAACCAGCTGCAAAGATAATGACAATAAAACAGCAGTATTAAACATTTGAGATAAAGGTTTGTCCTCTAACATGCACAATACAGAAACATACCTCCGGAAATGCAAACAAATCAGAAAGACTTTATGGCATATATATTGTGAAAGCGTGTAGAAGGCACACCTGCATATGACACAAAGGAATCACCTTGGTGACCAGAGTGACTGTTCGAGAAATATAACGGAGCAACCTCTGACCTCTCGCGCAGCAACGGAAGCACACCAAGGCTTCGCTGTCACATTCTGATTTGACCCAGACAAAACTGATTTGTCTGGGTGCTTTAATGTGTGTGGGGGAAAAGCAATAAACTGCTTGCATCTATGACTAAAATTATTATATACACTTCTGACACGCGCACCAAACGAGAGAAAACGTACCTCAAAGTTTCTTGCACAACGTTTCCCACCGTTTCATGGGAAACATACCAACAAACTGTGAGAAAACGTGCGACGCTCATTCTGCCATTGACTTTGAGCGCTTTTGGTTGCATTTTCACTACCTACTCTGGAGCGCTGCATTAAGTCAAGTATCACTGCATAGCCAAGTATAATACTGCGGTGTTCAGAAAGTCGAACATGTAACAGAACGAAACTTTATACATTTATAATGCCTTTAGAAGTAAAGGTTATAATCCAAAACGCATCTGAACGATTCATATATGGTATACACTGATGAGGGGAGAACACGCTTAGCTCAAAAGCACGTAACGTTTTAACCTTTTTTTTACGTAATGTATTTTATTACATATTGAAAATGTATTTTCTTTGATATCCATCAATCCATCCATCCATCCATCCATCGGCGTTTTTTTGAAACTTTATATAACTAATAGGCCTATACATTCCAACATGTCCAACAGATGTGAGTCGTGAATGTCACGGCGCGACAGCTCGTTGATTATATGTAGCGTTATTGGGAATGATGAGGGGTGGAGGAGGGGATTAACAGGCGCAGTCTAACGGAGGAAGCTCGCTCATTGGCCAGAATACCGTGACTGCAAGTTTACTGAGAATTTAGCGGCGTGTTATTCGCAGTCAATGTAGGCACGTTATCGGCTGACGGAATAATTCATGTATACGTTACATTTTTACAAAATAGTGGGTAGGCACGTGCCTACCTAAATTGATTGGCACAAGGCTGCTGCATCCACCTTCTATTCACATCCTGATCAGAGATAGGAGGGGGCCTGGTGCCTATCCCATGCAGTGTTCCCAGTTGCCTATTCCATGCAGTGTTCCCAGTTGCCTATCCCAGTTGCATGTTCTCCCCATGCAGTGTTCCCAGTTGCCTATCCCAGTTGCATGTTCTCCCCATGCAGTGTGGGTTTCCTCCATGTACAATGGATACACATCATGGTAGGAGTTTGGGGAAGGGACCCCAGTCACCTGAGGCGACTCTAATGACTTCTGCTGCATTAGGTATATTGTGTTTTAAGTGTTTTACCTGGCTAGCTAACAGAAGGTATTATGCATGGATTTAGCAGTTGTTTGTTTAGGTTAGTCGTTTGAATGCATTTGTTTACTCGCAACTGTGTTCGAGGCTGCCACTTTGCACTTTTGCATAAGCGGTTTGTTGCTACCCTATAGATCTGCTGTCAGAAAAATTCATTCAGCCCTGATACAGTTTGGTACTCCAAGGGAAAAACAACGTTAATGTACCCTCAATGGTACAAAATGTTCCTCAGACTGCATTTCTATACCTTAAAAGGTACATTACCTGCAGCTAGGGTACAATTGCAATTGGACCATCAAAATTTCAGTTTTTTTTTTCCTGACAGTATATGCAAAACAATAGGTTATGTGTGCAGTGGGTTTGTCCATTAACAAATATAGGGTAAGATGTGGTTCTTTGGGCTCCCAAAATGCAAACATCAAACTCCGCCTATGGTAGACATGCCATGTACTGGCATCATGCCCCCTGTTCTGTTCCTTATGTTGCCCCGGATAGGCTCCACCTGCCCCCCTGATATTTTTTTTTAATTTCAGCCTTTTGGGGTACATTTATCCTCCACAAGAACGTTGTAAATATACTTCATTTGGGGGTGGGTGGGGGGCGGGAGAGGCGGTATCTTCACGATCAATTTTGCGGGCTTCCCAGTATGTCAGACGGCCAGTCCAGTCCTGTTATAAAGTCACAACGCATGAACTTCTCAGTATTTTTGAAATACGATGTAGGCCTACGAAAATACTGTCCAACACTTCCGCCTAGAGGACACGTAAAGAATTGCACTGCACATTTCCTAATCAAAGCTATCGTAATCATTTTAAGTCTGCCCTCACAGCTAATACACAAAACCTTCCGATATTGAACGTCTCAACATTTAAATGTCGCGGCAGTAGATTAACCGAGGTGTATTAATTAGAACTAATCGCACAAAAGACCTGTTTAAAATACACTCTTTGCATTATGCACTACGTAACACAGGCTGTCATTATAGTTCTACCAGTACTATTCCAACTACTACCACTGCTACTAGTATTTATGATGATAATAACACCAACACTAACCCCAATATATTATTATTATTATTATTATTATTATTATTATTATTATTATTATTATTCATCTTCTAGATCCGTTTTTCCTATGTAGGGTCGCTGGGGTCCTCATTTATTATTATTATTATTATTATTATTATTATAATTATTATTATTATTATTATTATTATTCATCTTCTAGATCCGTTTTTCCTATGTAGGGTCGCTGGGGTCCTCATTTA
>JAODLC010000028.1:11932208-11960582 GCA_026781145.1 Hippopotamyrus pictus
GTCCTCATTTATTATTATTATTATTATTATTATTATTATTATTATTATTATTATTATTATTATTATTATTATTACTAGGCTATTAGCAGTAGTAGTACTGCTGGTGTTAATAATAGTAGTTGCAGGCTGGTAATAGTAATAGCAGTACACAAAATGTTTCTTTATCTTAAAACAATAGCAAGCCCAACATTATTAAAACAATATTGAACCGGTAAGCGGCGCTGCTTCATTACATTAAGGATTGTAGTTTGCGGGATTGTGGTATGGGAGGAGGCAGTGAAATCGGGTCTGGGGTGCGTTTCCCGACAACTTCGTATAGTTCGTAATCTCGCACTTTAAATGTAAAACGTTAATTAGCGAGTCTTTCCCGAAATTCTTCGTAAATAACGTACTTCGTAATTTCCTTCGTAAACTGACGGTTAAGACAACCTACATTTTATTTTCTGGTCTTAATTGTCACTTCTGTCTGCTGGTCTGTTACAGAGACGCAGAGGTCGCGCGAAATAGATCGCAATTACACTCTGAGGCTCTTTTTTGGACAACAACAACAACAACAACAACAACAATAATAATAATAATAATAATAATAATAATAATAATAATAATAATAATAAATCTAATAATAAGGTCGCACGAATTACGATAGGCCTATGCTAATTGTTGAAGAATATCTTAATTAAAATGTTATTAGGTTTGTCTGCAACCGTTACATGAGAAAATTGAGTGCTTAACTGAGTTGTCTTACTATGCATGCAGATGTTTTTACATGTTTTCAGAGTAGCCGGACTTAAACGCAGTCGGCCTTAGGCCTGCTCTTGTCACATTTACAATTTTATTAATAAATCACGAAAATTGTTCTAAGTGAATCGGCATCAGTTTTAAAGCTCACCTGGATTCATGTCAATTGTGCCAACACAAAAAATATCGCCGTCTTTAAAACTAATGAATAACAAGTGACCTAATCTGTCATTTAATATTTTAATACTAACTAATGCACGCACGAACAACCGACAGCGTTATGGATACTCTGAAGTGTAGCAAATGGTGCCGTTTGTCCTCCTAAAAATTAATCCAATCACTTCTGTCAAAAAGTCATCGTTCTTTCTCTTTTCAGAAGAAGAAAATTACAAGCTACAACAAGTTCGTAAAATAATAATACCGGACGGATTTAAAATTGTTCAACAAAAGGCAACAAACGAATGTTTTTAATTCAGACATTTAATAGCTGCGTGAGAGCAACAGTTGAAAATCACGTTCTTAGTTAAATACCTGACCACTGAGATCCATCCTAAAGTAGGCCTATACAGGCTATACTAAAGTAATTTTGTTTTCAGCATTGACAATTCTAGGTCATTTTCAGCAAGGCTTCAGACGCGCTATTTTTTCGTGTTGCCCCCACGAAGAATTACTATTTTAAATCCATTTAGCGATTTCGTTCCGTATTTCCTCCTAAGGCTCAAATACTGGGTTCGCCCACTGGTCTTCAGTACATGATAGGCCTACTTGTTAAAAACAATGACTCAGTGAAAGGTTAAGTATCACATTTAGATTAAACAACGAGGGGCAGCCATGTAGCACTGCACCCGAACCTTCAGAGATGGGGTTTTGACCCCCGCTTCCGATCTGTGTAGGCATACGTAATGGCTGCCTGTTTACTGTAGTGTCAATTAATATCATGCAGGTGCCCCGATATCCATCCGCAGTACCAAAGTCATGTAGGCAGACCGTGTGTGTGTGTATAAACACCGAACTTTTCATTATGCATTGCGTGTTCAGGGTGCGAAAGTCATTGGTCTGTTCACGTGGATGTCGTGTCGAGGTTAATCACTAAACCAAACCTTTAAACCAAACGACAACAATTAAAACTCGCAGGCTAATAATACCAGAAGAAGCGAAAACGGATTGATAGTTTGGTGGGTCAATGGGTCCCGCCCATCTTCATGGCGGGTGCACGAAGTCTGCCCCCGCATTGTGCTTTGGGTCTGGCTGTTCTCCCCCTGTCCCGCGTGTCTCTCGTAGAAGTCCGGGCACAGAAGCATGTAGAAATTACCCTTATGTGTGTGGGTATGTCCCCTGCGACATAGCCTACGGGTATCTTATCTAGGGTGTACCCCAGACTGTCGCGGACCCTGACCAGAAGAAATGGTTGGGAGACAGATACTTAGATTGTTAATAGTATTTTCCAATTTTTTTTTTTTTTTTTTTTTTTTTTGAGATTTTCGATATTTTTCGATATTTAAGCCATAATCGAACTGAGCCGTGGGATTATTATTAGCTTTATTTATTGGTGTAGCCATTATGTTTTGTTATTTTTAAACAGGCATTCTTTTCACTCTAACTGAAAAAAATCTGCGTTAATTCTCGTGTTTATACAATATATGTTGCATACATATCCGGAATTCACTCAGATTTTGCACTAGGGTATAGGACCTTGCAGAAAAGCGAGAGATAAACATTACAGAACGCAATGAATCGAACAGTTTAATGATTAAGCAGTTAAATGACTTCCAGTGTTTCTTTTATTCCATTCTGTAGGCAGAATCCTGTAATATTTTTGGAGGGTCGCACTAAAAATTAATAGCACTATATTATTATACTGCTCATATCGACAGATCAAAGCAGCTTCAGTTTGGGAGGAAAGGATAGTTTTCAGGAAAAAGAGATCTATAGTAAAATTTTCTTCTGTCTTATTGTCAGCATTGCCGATATTTTTTTTTTCATTGTATGGTAAGTAGCAATTGTATTATGCTAAAAATTAAAATTAAAATAAATCCTGCCAAAATGGAACTTATTGCCTAATTTCAGAAAAAAATGTAATTTAGAGCAGTATTTTTTTAAAGCGCATATTTCCACTTATTGAGTAAGCTGTTGTACAGTTGGTTAAAGGATGAATGGACGAGGGTTGTACGTATAGTTGTACGTATAGATGTACGTATAGATGTAGGTATAGATGTACGTATAGTTGTACGTATAGATGTTGGTGGCGTATCTTGATGTCAGTTTTGTATTTGGAATTAGGAAAAAATCGCTCGTTGGTTCATTAAGATACATTTAACCTATAATTGTGATCATTTAAACAGATGAAATGACACCTGTCGGTTGAAATAACATCCACATAATTATTCTGACACACACACGCATGGAATTAAGAGTAGGTAACAAGATTTTGAATTTAACAACTACTTTACAGGGAAATCACTCAAAAATGTATTAACATGCATTGGCTTAGTTGGAGACGGATGCCGAGCAAGAAAAGTCGTTTTCCCCGGAAATGGGATTCAAACATCAACTTAATCACTTCGCTGAAAACCGCAAAAGGTCAAATGATAAATAAACAGGGAGTCTGTAGGGTGAATATATATAATGTCACTCCGAACATGTAATTACGTCGGGATGCATGTTCTGTTTCGTTATTCGGTTCTGAAAACCCAAAGCCGTAAAAATCGTCTTTGAATTACATAACTCCGTGTTCAGCTTGACATTAACTGCAAGCACGTACCGAGAACCGTAGCAAAAAAATAAATGAAGAAAATATCACAGGTATTCAAACTATTATCTCAGACATAATGGAAGATATTCCATTTGTAATTCTGTCAGTTCGATAATTTAATCATACAGCTTATTAATAATTAACTAAACATATTGGTAGCAAGGTATCAGATAATAAAGATATCGGAGAACGTTAATTAAGTGAAATACCTCATTTCTCCGTGCAGGGGGCGCCAGAATCGTGAAATAGGTGTACGGAATCTGAACCGAAAGGACAAAAATCTCGTCCATCAATAAAATACAATGAAGATTTAACAAAAATCTGTCATTATTTTTGATAAAAGTGTGTAATGTTTATCGTCTCAGTACAAATAAATAGTTTTTTTTTTACACGAAAGTAGTTATAGATGTGTGTTAGTACCATCCCACAATAAAGCCTACCGCAACGTCATAAACAGAAACGTAACATTATAACACATATTCCATTGTAAGACAAACTTCTCCAAAAAAGAAAAAAAAGAAATAATAACGTAAAGGACGATCCGTCGTTTTTGTTTATTTTTAATGCACAAAAATATCTGACACCTATGATTGTCGGGACTCCACTGCATATATATTAATTTCCCTTTTCCCCAAATATTTATCAGTTTTATGATCTCATTGGTATGATAATATTAAATAAATATATGTGTTCTCCAGCCTTGTGCCACGCGCTGCCTGGGATAGCCCCCTGGCAATCTTAAACCCGAACCGGGACAGGCGGTTGGAGGATAGATGATGGATTGATGATTATCACCGCAGTGATCATTTTTTATAATAATAATAATAATAGTAATCATCATTCATGCTCCACTTCAAATGAAACCTACAAAAGAGCTATGATTCGGTGCTGTTTTTTCTTATTCTTACAAACTGATTCCAATTACTATATATTTTTGGCATTTACACTGATTTACAATCAACACGCTTCAAGAAACAAACGAAGAAAGCAACCAGAAAAGAAGCTCATATATTAATTCATTTATTCAACGGCTGCGTTTAGAATTCCAAGTATGAATGATCGGACAATCTTATTTTTTTTAAGACATCAAATCATACTGTACAGTTTTAAAACTTATGCATACATAGATTGTACAGTTTTAAAAATTATGCGGATAGATTACAAGGATAATCATGCAGACTAAAGGTCTGTACTATGGAGATAATGCATACTGTTATAACAAATTAATATCTTAGATGCAAGTAGTGGTTGGGAACACCTTCTTTTTGACAAATAAAATATTTTTAAATAAAAAAATAATGAAGCTAAATGTATTGTTACTTTTTGAAAGAAATGAAGTGGGAAAAAAATCCAAAATGCATGTTGTTTTTTTCCTTACGGTGTTGGGATGCCACCGAATTTAAATACTCGAATTTAAAAGACTTAATCAAATACATTTAAATGGGATACTGACTTCATAGAGAGTTCAGAATGGATTTCATTTTGTATGATCAAACTATATTTCAGTAATCACTTATTGGTGTGTTTCAGGACTAGAAGCATTCGTTGTTTGGGGAATTTTGGAAAAATCAAGTGTTCCTGCACAAAAGCTTAACATGAAGTATAAGGATATCGTGACTGTAGCTCATAGGATGGAAAAGCATACATACTTTAAACGAGTTTATGCTGCATTCTGAGTCCACAGGATCAAGTGCAATTAAAATCTTAGGGATTACATGGAATTGAAAGGAGGGAACAAAATCTGAAATAACGTCGATGGTAACATAGTTACTTCAACTGCTTGCACATTAAAGTCAATATTACAACACAGTTTAAAATAGACGTCTCTAGAATCAGTGATTCGTTTACTTAAAATTAAGAATGGAAATTCCTTAGTACAACTGCAATAGACCATCTAAAGGTAACAGACAAAGTAGTAATGTATATGCATGCATAGGGGCATAGGGTTAATTAAAGTGACAAGTAAACAGTAATCAAATACTGTTCAATTTTGCGTTTACAATTAAATGGATTATAAGGTATAATTAACATGTATAGTTTTTTGAAGAGAGGTCGAATTGGTAAAAATTGTATCTGAATGCAACTGAATGCAACAATAAATAAAATCTATGACACGTTACATGAGACAAACAGCGCATGTCCCCTGACCCCTACCTGATCTCATCCGCGCGGCACCCAGGGGCGCCTCCTTGTCCCAGCTGACTGGACGCTGACTTTGGCGCGCGCAGCTTACTCCGTGCTTGAGCGGTAACTTCCCCGTCGCCAGGAACAGCGCCTGGATACATGCAAATAAAACATGCATAGTTTACGTCCATAACGTTTTTTCCACGCTACATTAGCCTACTTGTTCTTGTCGTTAAAAAGCACGCTAAAATGTGATCTCATTGAGGCTATTCTTGGAGATCCAAAAATAAATAAATAAATAATAAGTAAATGATGAACAAGAAATGACTTGAAATGACCATAAATACTTAAATGCGTTACATTAAATTTGATTTTAGATAACAGCAAGCCAGGAAGATTAAGTTAAGAACTGCTCATTCGTTTAACATTTAAATTACCAATAGTATAATTTCAGTATAGTAGCATTCTGTGTTAAATAATAAGACCCTTATAGCCATCTGCACCTGATCATAGCGGACACAGGATCTCTTTCTGTCTGATTCAGGTAATCGGAAAGGCCGCGTTACCCAACACTGTGGCCACCAAGGGCGAAAAACGAAGTGAGAAGATAAATTGGGACTGCGGTAGGATCAGGGGCAAAGAAACTACATTTGTTTAGAAACACAGTGTGAAGACCCCTGGTCTCCTGGACGTGACCTCTGTTATTTCAGTCTTCACGTGGACCTCATTGGAAACACTCAGCACGCACAGCCGCTGCCGAGCTGCCGAGCTATCTGTTCAGCCGGGAGACTCAAGGGAGATCGAGCCTGGAAAAGGTGATTTAACGAAAACTCGAAAAACAAACCATGTAAAGAAGAGATACATTTTAGGTCATTTCTCAGGTCAAATAAGACCATCACTCATTAGTACAGTCACACGACAAAATGAAATTTTATGGAAAAGCGATGGAAAGGAAACATGGCGATAAATATTGTATTACGCAAAATCCAACGAAAAGAGAACTTAATTCTTAAAAAGAAAGAACACAAACTCTTCAGATGCTTCAATACGTTTTTTTTTTTTTTTTTTAAATATGGTAGGGCAAAACCGGTTCACCATTACATGATCTTATATCTCCACCAGGGGAGAAGGTGAACAGACGATTGAAACGCAATGGAAGGATGTTAAATATAGCAGGATAGATTTCAAACAAGTGCAAACAAGAAAGCTGAACGTCGGTGACACGACAATTTATACCGATTTATTTGGATGAATAAAATTATGTCAACAATTAAAACCACCAGAAACACAACAAAATGCTAATTTTTAACACTTTATTTTTAAAGGAAAAAGTATTGAAAATAAACCGTGAAAATCATCACTGCATTATAAAAAATAAATAACCTGTAACTGGCATCAGATATTGGCAGAGTGTTAGTTAATTAACATTAATTAAGATTATTGTGTGCACAGCAAAGCTAATATCAACATATTTTGCGTCAGGATAATAAAATGCCAAACAAAAGGGAAACACTTGTTTCAGTCACATTTTATGTAAAATAGAACTTGTATACATCTGCAAATTATCGAAAGTGATTCTGAGTTTGACAAGTTGAATTTCTATCAGATCTACCGCATAAATATTACAGGTAGTATTATTGATTAAATAAATCAATAAGAATTACGTTGTAATATGAGGCCCATTGAACGATCGTTTGAAAATTAAATAACCGGGAAAAAATTATTTTGCACCCCAAAACATTTTAACAAATTTTAAATTTCATGCATTCCATGAAATGAATGAAACAGGCATTATTATAAATTTATTTTATTTTAATGCATCAAATAAGGAAAGTGTAAACATTATAAAACATATTACAACGTATACCTCAGTCATTTGAAATGATACATTATTACAGTTGTACTTATCAATTCTAATTGATTTATTCGAATTGATGCGAGACTAAAATTCTGTCGATTAAGTAATACCGTTTACCTCTGCATGAACTTACCATTCCTATGCTGTGAAATGTTTTTTATATATATCTAAATGCCTACTAATCTTGCATCTTGTACAAATGAGAAAAGGAAAGCTCTTGCCACAGGGACTGTTTGTCATTTCGATTCCACTGGCCAATCGAAACGCATTTCAAGAGGTAACCTAAACCCAATTGGTGATCGTTTCCTTAGTGAAGAAAAACGTTTTGTAAGTCCAGCCCATAGTATTACTGGATAGAAATGTAAGCCAGTCCTCCTTGCCATGAGGAAACAGAACGCAAATTTACCTTCTTGCCACTATCGTTATTACTGCCAAACCGAAACAGTAACTTTCCTTTCTCTTCGAGAAGAGTTTGCAGAAAAGGTATAACTAGACGCAAGCCTGACGGAAGGCGTAATTTAGATATTTTTTGTTGTCACTGGTGGAATAAACGCAATGGGTAAGTAAACTCACTGCCAAAATTGAATGTGAATGGCGAATATATGTGCTCGTTTGAACTAACGTGCTTGCTCAAGCGAAGTCTTGATCAAGACAGATTAGGTATGGTGAAGGTTTGGTTGCGTGCACACCTCTGTAGAATAGAATATATATTTGGGTTTGAGCTATTTTGCAATATATTACTTTAAAAGCAGCATAAGTTTATGTTTAGGTTATCATTTTCATATCTGTGAATAAGCTCTATAAATAAGGTTGAAATTTAACTGTTATTTTTAATGCACTTTTATATAATAGATACATCCACTTTGATTTTCAAGTCATAAAATTCAAATCAGCACACCGAAATAATATTTAAAAAATGTTAAACTAGTGCTTAATTGCAAATATGAAAGTACCGGGAAACAGGACAGCATTTAGTTAAGAATAATTCGAGTTTCCGCAGCCACATTCGTATTTCACACGGTTTGCTATCATCATCAATAGGTCGAACCGTAATTAGTAACACATTGAGTCGTCTCCCACCGCGTTTTGTGATGGTGTTTTGTTTTGTGTTCATATCCACAACAGAGCCTGCCTTTGGCGAGGTGAATCAGCTCGGCGGTGTTTTTGTCAACGGCAGACCGCTTCCCAACGCCATCCGGCTCAGGATTGTTGAACTGGCCCAGTTAGGCATCAGGCCTTGCGACATCAGCAGACAACTCCGGGTGTCTCACGGTTGTGTCAGCAAGATTCTGGCCCGGTACAACGAAACCGGCTCCATACTCCCGGGGGCCATTGGAGGCAGCAAGCCGCGAGTCACAACTCCTACTGTTGTCAAACACATACGGACCTACAAGCAAAGGGACCCTGGTATTTTCGCTTGGGAGATCAGAGATAGACTTTTGGCCGACGGTGTGTGTGACAAATTCAATTTACCCTCCGTCAGTTCTATTAGTCGGATTCTTCGCAACAAGATCGGAAATCTGTCGCAACAAAACCAGTACGAGTCGATCAAACAAGCTCCTCACCCCGCAGCTCAGCCTACGCCCCCGTACAACCACATTTACCCCTACCCGACTCCCATCACGGCCACTGCGGGTAAAGTGCCTACCCCGCCTGGCATGCCTACCCTTCCCGGACACATGGCAATGCACAGGATATGGCCATCGTCGCACTCTGTCACCGATATACTGGGCATTCGATCAATAACAGAACAACAAAGTAAGCAACCTACCTCGTCGAATTTCATCTGAATGCAAAGTCGATCTCAGCATATCACTCTCATTAAGTTAAAGCGATTCATTAATAGATGCTCAACATCGTATTTAGGGTGCTGTGTTAAACTTGTGTGCATGATGACGTGTGTTTACTTTTTATTTATACCGCGCAATCGTTTAGCTGTTAGTGATGGTACCAGTATCAAACTGTTATACATATGATTCATAGCAGGCTGAATTATGAATTACTTATTAATCATGGAGTGGCTTGTTAAGAATAAAATCTGGGCAACAGATACAATGTTGAAACATGAAATAGCGCCTTATACGTTTATCTGATGTAAATTAGACTATAACAAATGATATTTTCGTGTCATCATGTCAGTTACAATCTGATACTAGTATGACAAGTAATTGTTATAATCCCTATTGGAACAAATTGTCAAGATTAATGTTTCATGTTTTATATGCGTGTTTTTCGTAGCTGGGTGATAGAATAACGACTGTAGTTCAAACAGCTACACTGGAACAGATGGTTTAGGGCTGCAGTTATAATTAAAGAGCGGATGTTGAATATTAGCAGGATAACGAAGGGAAAGCGCAGCGGAGGGGAGATGGACTGAAAATCCAAAATGATCAAAGCTGCCATTTTTCACAGCTACACTTCCACGTGCCCTAGCAAAACCCCTCCTCAGATTGCTATGACGCAAACATCAAGTTTTGACTAGTACGCTGTCAGAATGTATACTCTTTTATAATATAATTTGTCTTATTGCTTGTATGTTAAAATATTCCGTTCAAGCCGTTTTTCCTAACATTAATACTATTTTGTTCTAACAAAATAGACATATTAGTCATGCTCTACAATTTGATCTTTCGTTTTAAAATTAAAAGGATATCGATGTGACTTTATTAAAGTGATTAGAATGTTTCTGACTGAACGGAGCCGTGTGTTGACACTAGTGTTCTCGCTGCCGTGCCGAAACACGCCTCTCAGTGGGCCTTTGAAGGACCCTGATGTTCCACGTTACAGTTTAGTTCGGGGAATTGAAAAAGTAGGGATTTTTCTTCTATTCAATAGCAGCGCATATATTCGCAAATAACATAAAATACATGAAAGGAATGTGCTCTCGAGGAGCGCCTTTATAAACTATTTATGAATATCCAAATCATTAGCAGATGTTTGTGGAAGGTTTTGAAAGCCCGAATGAAGTATGACGTAGTCACAGTGACTTGAGGCCCTTTCGCACCGCGATTGTTTCTCCAGCTAGGGCCGTGTTATCTTTTAAATTTTGGACTATTATTCTGGAATAAAGAAGCTTTTTATTTAAGTTATAATCGAAGCAATAGTTTAAAGATTCGAAGGTAACTGGAAAACGCGCTGGGAATATTTAGCAAGCAATCTACATGTAGGCCTACATAGAGATTTAAAATTAAGAGACGCACTAAATTTCGAAACAGCTGACTTCTTGGTAGTGAAACGTCGATTTAATTTCCAGTAGGCCTGTTGCGTGTTATTACGCTCGTTTTCCTTCCACGGGACATGCAATTGCGAATAGGCCATGTTCACAAAATCACCTTGAATCGTCATATACCTCTATTAGCGAGAACATGTTTTAGTACGTTGTTTTCGTCAGAATTGTATCATGTCTTCTCTGACACCATTTTCACTTAATCCTTTGAGAAAGATCGACTTCCCTAAGTGCACTACAATTAGAGATTGTCAACGATTATTTACTGTGGAATAATTTCAGAAACGAATTTATAACAAAACAAAATATCCATTCAGCACTGACCGCCTTAGCCTAACTACTTAAGGCCTATTAAAAACTGGTTCGCGTTATTAGTGATAGGTGAGATATTTTACATTATTGACTTATGGAAGTAAAAAATCACTAGGTGAATGAGTTCAGAAAAATTATCTTGATTTAGAAAGAAGATGGCTGGGTAAAGCACCTAAATTGAATTTTTAAAATCAACGCCTGATTTTGATGCTTTTAAATCAGATGTCTAGTTATTAAGTTGTACGAACTTTAAGAATACATTTAAGTTCAATTTGATAATTGTATATCTATGTTGCCAGGCAGTTTAACTATAAAAAGATAAGTTCTCCTTGACGAACGAACAGATACACCTGCTGAATTATTCGACAATGTATTATTAGCTCTGAGGAATTGATTGCGAGATTAAAGCGAATATAAATCTATATGGATATATTGCTTGGTAATACATTATTTTGCACTTATCTGCTCAGACATTAAAAATAACTGCTAAGAACATCATTTCCTATTAAGATACGAAATTTCAATATTCATTTTGCAAGTATCTGAACGAGTACCCAGTGCATTTCTAATGCTGTCTCTTGGCTGTTGTATCAGCGGTGTTTAATTAGAAATTAATTATCGCTGTTCGTAGATAGACTATTGATCAATTCAAAGCAGAATGAAGATCTGTGTAACAACGTAACTTTTCGCCTAACATACTTTCATTGTTTGAAATGAAGGCCAAATAGATGAACCAAGGTAGTCAGTTGCAAAACGAGTCGACCGTTTGGCAAATGAGTGGACTTGGGTCGGTGATGTGAGCTTTACCTTTGGGGCAGCGCTATGCTCCGTTTTTACCTTCTCTGACTTCGCTCTCCCCTGTCTCTCTTTTGCCCCCCAGTTAGTGACAATCCGTCCTTTCCCAGTGCCAAACTAGAAGAATGGAGCGCAATAAACAGGAATAATTTTCCGCCAGCAAGCTCTGCACTAGTCAATGGCATGGATAAGCCGCACTTAGAACCAGAGGCAAAATACACACAGGTAACAGACAACACTTCTGCATTTACAGTATTTTTTTTCTCACTTATGTACATTTGTCTTACCCTAATCGAGGGCAAACCGCACCCCAAATCTTTACTTTCTAAGTTGTTTTTTATTAACGTATACGAATTGCCTGATGCTTCGAGGGTTATGCACTCAGTTCTGTTTGATATGTTTTATATTAGTGGTGTCGATGAAACGTTGAATTAAACGTCAATTTGCGTGTGCACACGCATGCGGGCGCGTTGAAATTGTACTCATACAAGTGTTTTACAGTTATTACATTACCTAATGATATAATCACGGAGGGAATAGCGGATTGACCATGATACTGTCAACGACGAGTGCGTTTTCCTGGATAATCTTTTGGGAGGGGGCGGGGGTCATCGTCTTATATTGTGTGTAAAAAGGAATGTTGAGCGCTATGAAACATTGAAATAAATATTTCACATAATTATTCTTAATTACCCGTGGCCTGGTTATCAAATGAGTTTGCAATGATAGTTACGTTCTACAGGAACTCCACTTGAAAAAAGGTAAGATTTTCAGGTTCGATAACTGCGTTCATATCACAATGACATTTTATTTTAAAATTAAGTATCGCAAGAAAATCGCGACACAGCATTTCTTAAATAATGCTAGACAACTACAGTCCACAGATAAGGCCTATAATTATCATATTTATTATGATAGTATAAATATTTGATATTTCATAAGGACGGGAACCATCCGTGTGTTTTGGGTTCATTTTTAGCATTTTAGTTTAAGTTACTAATATTGCAGATGACGCTACTCATGGTGGCACATAAATTGTCACACAGTGAAAAAAAAATCCCATTTATTTTACCCGGCGTTTAAGTTTATATAAACGATGATATGACTAAAATCATAATTACTTGTTTGTTGCAGAGTATGTTAATAAGCGCTTGGTAAACCACATATTTGATAGCTGTGGGCCTGAAATCATAGGCTTGTTTATCGAAAATTAAATGAACAGAAATGGGATTATGATGACTGTTTTTGATAGTGTATAAATATTATTAGTGGAAAACAAAACACGTTTCTTTGAGTTTTGTATTGTAGGGAAATGCGTATATATACACAGGCAGATTAAAAAACTTTTACAGTTTCAAAAGATAATAGCCTGTAGGTCCAAAAAATTCAGAGTGCCAAAGCAGAGAATAACCAAGACGACTTGTAGTGTTGCATGCATGCAACCACGAGGCCTCAGACGACGCACTAAAATCAGAGGTATTCTTTATGCTACTAAGTTCCCCGAATTTATCTCCTTCACCCTGATTTACAACAAATTACACAGAATGTGAATTAAATCCCTGTAACCAAATGGCTAGAGTGTAAATATGGTTAAACATATAAAGTGAATTGAAAAAAAGAAATATCATCATCATTAGGGCTACGTTATTTTGTACAAAACGATGGCGAAAAGTTTGTAAAGCATTTATAAAATGTATTTTTAACACTTATATGGCGTTTATAAATGCAAAGGATCGAAACCTTACATAAATAAAACGATATGCCAAAAGTATATTTGTAAATCCGAATTTAACTAACAGTAAAATAATGCTATAATAACAATACTACTAACACCGGAAACAGTGACAACAACAATGTAAACGGTTATTAATCTAAAACTGCAGAAACGATAATAAAGCGAGGCAGATGTTTTTTTAGGTTCGAGGCGAAAATTAAATATAGATAAACACGATTTACAAAAATGTTGCATTTATGCTTATCGTGACCTCAGTTCAGTATCATGTGAAACTACAACAGTAAATGAAGCAGCAGTAAAACGTGGGTGCATTAAATAAAAAGCACATTTTTTTTGTGTTATTCCCGTCCGTCTTTTAACTTTCACTGACAATCCGGAGTAGGTCTGTTTCCATTCGCTGCCAGCTGAGGGTCCCTTGTTGACCGTGTAGATTGCCCCTCCTCTGGGAATGTTATGCCCTGCCATGATTTATTATCTTTATTTTCAATTTACAATTAACCCAGGCTTTTAATGAGCTTCCTATACTTTCAGGACATAATGCGCCACTTGTTCGCCTGTTACATTACTCTGCTGTTTCTTTGGATTAAATAAATCATTTATTAGGTTAGTTTTATTTTTTTTTTAGATTAAAAATGGCATGAAGTAGCGAACTTGAATAACTTGACAAGAGAAGGCCTTTGCAACGTTATCACGACGTAAGTTATATTATTAATTAAAGCATGCGTGAATGACGATACAGTAACAGTGAAAAGACAAAATCGATATTTTTCTTTACATTTCCCTATTGAATTGACTACAACTAACTAATAGGAGGGAGTAGATGCGTTCCATAACTACATAAATACCCACAATACGATCTTTTTATATATATGAAAATTTGATGCGTTAACAGTATTGCTTGATAAAAGATTCTATGATGATTACATATTAATAAAGTTTACAATAAAATAGCCCACACTATATTTTCTCGTTTGTATATAATTTATATAAAAACAGCAGAGCGACCCATCAATTGATTTATAAAGCAAGTTATGAATTCATAATGTTCATAAGTCCATAATGAAGCGTATTAGTTTATATTGTCGTTACAATCCTTGTGCATTGCAGTTGTGATTCACTTACTTTAGTGCAAATATTCAGATAGGTCTACAGGGAAACCTAAATTCAGGGTTCCTTAATATGGCAATGTCGAGATATTTAGAAAGTGATTTATGAATGGCTTTCTTTAAAGTAATGACTTTATACCGAATTAGGAGCTAAGTAGATCTGTTCTTATTTTAATGACGACAAACGTCTTTGTAGTTTAAGGTGTATTTGGTACTTTGGCTAAGAAAATGTATATTCTATATACTGGTCCAAAATGAAAAATTGACATATGTATTTATCATGTCCAACGTCATAGGGTTATATGAATTATAGAACCAGCATGGAAAGCCTACTATTTGTTTTTCTGAAAATCTATTATTTTGTAATTTGATATAGGCTACTTAAGAACTAAGGTGAGGCATTTTATATTGAGTTTTATTGTATTGTATATGAAACAATTCCTATTGGTAAATCTAGTCAAGAAACCGGTCTTAGGGTTAGAACTATTGTTAAATATCGTTGTGTAGAGTTTAACATTTATTCTGCAAGCATAATAATGCGTAGTGCAATAAAAAGGGGAAATATCGATACCGAGCTGATTGTGACTGTAATATTACCGCTAAGAAGTATTCTTAACAAAACCGTCATAATACATTTTAATCCAATTAAAATTGCGCTGTTTCTGCGGAGGATATTTATTCAATTTTTAGCACAACATAAGGAAATTTGAACAATAAAATGAATTTATAATTACCAAAACATAATTTGGCAACTGCATTGGGTATACCAGTCTGTTCATTGTTATGCAGTGGGCCTAACCATTATGGCCCAAACGATAGTCGCAGGTCACTTAATTGTTCGGTCCAAAACCAAACGTACAGTACAATATATATTTTTAAAACTTTCCTGAATATGTTAGGTATATGCTCATTATTTAGCCTATTTAATAGACAAGGCAAATTAAAACTTATTTTGTGATTCTACGTGCCACTGCTGATTTATTATTATTATTATTATTGAAATTGGCGTTAATACATTAATTAAAATCTATGTAATAAGAAATGTATGTTGCCAAACCACTGTACAAAAAATGTCAAATTCTCTTTAAAATGTGAGAAAAGAGGCTCCCCAGATTTACTTTAAGTTGTAGTTTGTGAAATCACGTGTTTCTATGGTAACGGGATTTTACTGGTTACCTCAACATCAACATCTATAATTCTGAAAGAGCCGCAATTAAGTGGCCGGGACTTGACAGAACAATATATTCTGGTTTCTCAAGCAAAATTTTCCAGCTCCAGTCAAAAATAATGGTGGATTGTACTGCAAATGTTAAATATGTAAATAATAAAAGCTAGTAATCATACATTTAATATGAATATATGATGCACTGGGGAAGAATTACAGGGCGTGCATTTCTTTCAACAGAACAAAGATGTGAAACTAAAGAATGGCCTCCGTTCCTACGGTTTCTTTGGAGGGCAAACAATGGATTAAACAGAAAACTGTTTCACTAACACGAACCTTTGGAGAGGCGGCGGGGGGGGTATGGAGGGGGCGGGGCAAAGACAGTAGCACAGGTGGGATAAATCTACAGCAGTCGGACAAAAGGAATTACGTCTCCCGAACGTATTTTCAAAGAGCCTTAGACCACCCACAATAGCCTTTTTTTATGTCGATGCAGTTTGTGTTGATGCAGTATGATGCAGTGAATTAAAGTCCTGATCCATCATTTCAGCAATGTCTCTCACACAGCACCAACCCCCTTTACTCTATTTCCCTTTTCTTTCACTTCCCGTCTCACCTCACCTTTTCCTTCTTGCCCCGCCCCGCCCCTCCCCCACCACCCCATTCCCAACTTTTTTGCTTCTTCCTTTCACTGCCTATTCCCTCTCCTCACTGCACAGACGCCGAGTGGATTGCCCACAGTGACCAGCTATGTCATGGCTCCCAGCATGCCGGTGTACCACCCAGCCACCCAAGTGTCGCCCTACATGGGGTACAGCGCCACCACCTCGGCCTATGTGACCGGCCCCACGTGGCAGCTGGCCAATGGCAGTGCTCTCTCTCCCCACAGCTGTGACATCACCACTCCGCTGGCCTTCAAAAGCGTGCCGGGCACCCGTGACGCTATTCACCCCGTTACTGCCTCTGCGTTCTAGCCGTATGGCTCTGGGACATCTGCAAGTGCATCGGTGGGAGAGGCCAGTCGGGATGGGAAGTTGGTTCACTCCACTATCGCCTGTTCCACCTTATTTATACAGACACACGCAAAGACTTGTTTCAATTTCCAGCTCCGTCTATATTACTGAAAATGCTCCGCGAGGCCCCCAGCCCACAGAACCAGCTCTCTGCAACTTTATGGACAGAGTGATGTTTCAGTGGAGAAAAGCCTTTTCAGCCAGTGGACACTTCTGCGCCATTCTAAGGCACAGCTAATGGAAGTGGACCCAGTGCATTGTGGGACTAAGACCACTGCACTCCATTCATCCTGAGATATGGCCATTCCGATACTATTGCCACAGTGAAATTGAAAGCTTTTTCCTTTTGTTTGCATTTTTCTATCACTTTTACTAAACAAGACTAAATTAATACATTTTTTAAGCTACAATGTCAGTTTGCATCATAGATTTTTTTGGATGTTAATAATTATGGATAATTGGAATATGTTGGCCTTTGTTACATTGTTCAAAAAGCACCAATCTTACGGAAGACTTTTTTTTTAAAATAACTTCTCTTCAATATATCCAAGATTATCCAAGAGAAGTTTTTCATTTTTATTTATTCCACTGTAAGGTACGTCGACCAAAGTGCAATTGCAGCGAGAAGGTTTGTGTGGTTCATGTTACAATGTGGCATTTCCAGGCATTACGATACCACCAACTTTGTTTTCTTGTGCTGAAATTACATTAAGGGCAGTAAAGCTGCACAGCTCCAAATGCTGCACAATGAAACTGAATGTATCTTATTAAAGTAATGCTTGACAACCAACTGTTTGTAGATGGCTGATGGGGAATTGTCAAACGTTGCATTTATTCATCCTGTCCATTTTAATAAACTTTGAGTATCAGTGCCATTAATAATGTGGGTAACTGGGTTGTCAACAGTACTAAAAAGAATAATCCTTATTCACTATGGGTCCACTAACAGAGCACATAGAATCAGTGCATTTTACAATAATTTATAATATTTATGATGCCCAAATGCCTAAAATGGACATCGTAGCCTCTCAGTTCCAGGATTACGGCATGCAAAGACATTTGAAAGGAAGATTCTGCATATGTCCGTTGCCAAACCTCACGCTGTACTTGACTAATGACAAAGCTTTAAATACATGTGTACCTGTGTTTATAAATACAAATTGCCAAATTTATTTTTTTAAACTGTCCCTGAGTCTTGCCATTTATGTCTGTACTCTTCTGCTGTGCTGTGATAATTGCTTGCACCTCCCTGACAAAAAAAGGTTTAATAGGTTAAGAGTCCTAATTTCCAGGAAGAGCAAGAAAAACGAAAATATAAAGACTCTGAAAGCTGAAACGCGTCAGTATGCATCTGCGCATCTTATTTTACTTATTTTTAATTGAAGGTTGTGTAGCCTTTGTGTAGCCTTTGCTGTTCCTCAAATACTTGGACGCTAAGCCATTTACAGCCCAGTCCCCATTTTGGTCCACTACATTTGCCGGGTTGTTTGTTTGTCGTGCGGCTGGGCAGCTTCAGTAAAGTCGTACCATCTTGAGAAGCAGCTAAACACCGTTCCTGGTCTGGCCCTTTAAACCCTTTACGTCAATTTTACAAGTGAATACTTGTTTACAATAAGCAACACATGCATATGCAGACTGCAATGTCTTTACATCCAAATCTTTCTAGAATATCAGCGCTCATTTATTATGGTAGTAGAATTGGCATTAGGAAAAAATGAGAAATAATTCTTATGGTCCCATTTGCCAACACGGCAGAATTTAGCTAGACCACCTCCCCGCGCATTCCATGTGCCTTCTTGTTTGACTGTGGCTTTTGAAGTCAGGGGGCGCCCAGCAGAGGTGACCTCACGTGTGTACATACATTAACTCTGTGCAAACACAACAGCGGCATGGGACTGTGGTCAGATCTACGGACAGCTCGCCCCACAAACTACACAGCCTCTATCATTTGCATGGAAGACCTGGACCCTGAAAGCCAAGATGCAACCTTATGAAAGTCAATGCGGAGGGCGGATGGAGGTCTCACCTTCGGCAAAGCCTGAGCACTAGTGTCAGATGTTCCAGCTTACGCTGATTTGACTTGGAAAACACGTGCAGCATAGCCAACGGTCACGGACCGTTGCTCCGGGATCACATAGCTCGCCCCCCCCCCACTAACTGAATTGTAGTAAAGATACAGGGAATTACCACAAATCAAATATGCTAGGCCTGCTTGGAGGAGAGACCTCCCCCTATCATGTCTCTAAATCCAGATTTGAGTTATTACTGCCATGAGGGCAGGTATGTCTTGGCAGGCCTCCTGTCCAACATTAGTTAGGGAAATATTTCCCTTCAGTTACTATGGCTCAGCCCAGACAACACACTGAATATTGGGAATAACTGGAAGAGCCCCTGGAATCCCACCCCTCACCCAAAAAAAAAAAGGTGAACAGGCAGACAGTCCCTGGCAGATAAAGTTCTCTGGCGGCCCCCTCGAAAGTGTGGTGCCTGACCGGTGATGCACGCTTACAACCCAGAAAGCGACATCCAAGGACATCCAAGGACATCCAAGGACGACTCCGTTCAAAATTATAGAGACCAGGAAAACGGAAACTGCAGAGGGAAGTTTTTCTTAAACAGCAATCAAAATAACAAATGTTACATTTCCCTAGATTTCCACAGAATATTTCTTAGGCAACAACGCATATCAAAAACCGGTGTTAGTCCCAGCTCTGACAGAGACACACCTGTGACCTTCGATCTTTGACACAGTTCAACAAGATTACTCATCCTGTTATGCCAAGACAGACATGTCCTTGCCACAGGCGGCAAACACTTCTACAGACGACACACAGCAAAACTCTGCTTAAATGGTCTGCGGCTAAGTCGCACAGGATGATGACAAATTTACAGTTGCTGACAGACGGTTTTTTTTTCTGCAGGGGTGACATGCGTACAAAGTCTTGAGGGCAACAGACAAGGTCAACCGTGACAATCACACTTTCATGTCAGCACTGAGTCTAACAAGAAGACGAGGCCGCAAGAAGAACCAGGGCTTCATTTACACCAAAAGCCACCGGAATATTCCATTGCGTTTATTAAGCAGACGATTTTGTCCAAAGCAACACACACGCACGAATCGGAGGGCAGAGTCTTCCAGTCCCATGGTACAACTGGGGTTAAGGGCCTTGCTCAAGGTCCTAAGAGTAAAAGCCGCAGGATATGATCTGGCAACCCTCTGGTCGTGGGCGCGGAGTACGAACCCGCAACGTTGCACACCACCCACCAAGTTAATAAACGTTAGGTGATAGTTTGGCCTAAGCTCCCTAGTAATGAAAGCAAGACACAGAGTAATTTAAGTCAGCAAGGGCTTGCATTTACAAACCGGTAGATACTCAATATACAAATGAGCAAACTGGGCCAAATCGGTCTCTATTTCGGTTTTGATGTATGTTAGAATCTTTTTGATTAAATATTCTGTGAATCCATAAAAACTAAACTAGACTTTGTTAGCTAAAATCTGACAAACACATTTGAACTAAGGAAACATTCAACATAAATAATGCTATTCTTTTTATTATCTTGGGTATTGTGTCATAACATGGCACATTGTATCTGGTGCATTAATGGTACATTTTTTGAATGTCATCCAGCCCCAAAACTCAGCTAATCACCCATGTGAGGACACCGACTAAAAAGTCTAGTGCCTAATCTTTGAACTGCTGTTAAAAAAAATCTGTTTCTAATTAATTATGGGAAAGTTTCATCTGAGTACAATGTCATATGGTTATCTTTACTTCAGCGCATGCAATCAGAGAACAACAGGCTGTACTGCAGCAATGCTGGGCAGAACAGTGCGATCTTTTTCAGAATTGCCCTGTTACGTACAGCGCGCTGCTGGATTCAAACTCGCTATTTGGTTGTTTAAGGTTTGAGGTTTCGCACAGGTGAGGGAAAAAAAATGCCACAGATTTGACTCAGGCGCATGAGAATGTGCGTCTGGCCTTTCCTGAATGGAAGCTGAAGAAAAAGAAATGGGTTGGTAGTTTACAGGCAGGCAAAATTTCTCACATGACCACAACAATGACAACAGCAGAAACTAACTTGCTGATGCCACTATACTCAACAGATACATTTACGGTACTCTACGTGGCCTGTTTTTTTCAAACTGGTACTTGTTACAGAGGCCAAAAAAGTAAAATTGTTCTTGATCAGGCATGACAACAGTAAACTGTAACCATAAATACTACAGAGGCATGCAGAACCAGTAGCTAGTCAGGAGGACAAATGCTCAGATTTCAGCCGTGCTGGAATGAGTACAGGGCAGGAAATGAGAACAGAGAGAGCGTAATGCTGCTGGATTAGCATTAGATAAGAGCACTTGACCTTTAGAGAGCTCTAGCCTCTAGGATTGCAAGAGAGGATGAACCACAGTGTCGAATAAAACACATGGATACCCTTTCGCTAGCGGAGCAGGCAACTGGATATATCAGCGCTCTAAGTCAGAGAGGAACCTTTTCTGGCAGGGAGGAAAGATTAATTGTTTATAACACCTTCTGTCTGTGGGCCCCTGTCTTTAAGCTTTCAGCACAGGGAAAGGGGCGGTTTTACCCGGGGACAGAGGTAGACAGAGCAGCCAGCTAGCTGATTATAACTGTGGGTATATGGTCAGCTTGAAGGCAGACTCAGCACGGGGTTAATATAAGACATGCCGCCACTCGCTGCCAAGGCTGGTAGGGTGATCAGGGGAGAGAGAGAGAGAGAGAGAGAGAGAGAGAGACAGACGGACAGAGAGAGAGAGAGAGAGAGAGAGAGGCAGAGACTGGAAGAGAAAAACCTGTTTTGTGGAATTTCAGAAGCTGTCAACACACAAGCTGCGAACACAGTGACCCAAAGCCCTGGGTACGTGGGCCTGCATGATTTGGTGGGGTGGGGGGGGGATTGGGGGGTTAGGTAGAGGCTGACAGACCACAGGTGTGAAAATGCAGGGTAGCCGTTGTTCTTTATGAGCCCGCTTGCATTTCCCTCCCAATTGTTATTTCAACTCTCACACAGCTATGCGCTTTTAAAATCACCTCAGGCCTGTGGAATGGAGAGTGACGGCTCATTTGTGTTTTGGCTGATGCTTCCTCGATGGCACACGGGCATTTTGGCTAACGTTAGCAACGAGATAAGGAGGAGGAGTCAGGGAAGGAACCGTCCGCAGAACCAGGTTGGTTAGATGGTGAATAAAATAACACGGAAACACATTGTAGGTGCACATTAATCACAGCCTTTCGCTGTCACTGTATCACGTCATCCCGCAGAGACAATGTAAAACACATGCCTGCAATTTCCATGAGCTTCAAAGGTCAGAATGTAGCCTATAAAAATACAATTTCGCACATGAAAGAAGAACCAACAATTAGTGTACTGATAAAAAAAAAGAAAAGGGAAGCCCAGACTGATCATCTATTTCACAGGTGGACTTCAGTGGTGTAGGACAACCAGGATTGCAATGTTCACATCATCATCAGCATTAAGTTCGCAGAGGCCAATTTAGTCGCCTATACAATAGATTTGAATGTATGTAATTCTTCAGGTTACGCCTATTTTGACACCGTTAAAATCACGGTACTCCAAAACTACAGTCACATGCTCACCTGGCATTACATAATAATAGTAATAATTGAAATTTAACTGTCACATGAATTTTAATGCCCCCTCTCTCCAATTTGTTTTGCATATGCACATTCAGTGACCCAAGTCATTCACAATAATTCCATATTTAATTGTTATAACAACACAAGCATGAAACTAAAAATGTGAAATCCCTCCAAACTCCTTGCCAGACAGTCCACATTTCTGCTCCCTCCAAGCTTCCGACCGGAGGGATCAAAAACGTAGACTGCCTGGGGTTCCCCAAGGAACAGATTGGGGAACATTGCAATATAGGGATACTGTCCCGACACTTTGAAGCATATGGCTCGTGTTCTAAAGGATTATTTGTTTAAAAAAAGTATTTAGAAAATTAAAAAGAATCAGCATCATTCACGTTTGCATGCAAATCAGGGAACTATTACAATGAATAGCATATGGGTCTTGTGCAATTCCTTTGGTGGATAAAGGCTGCTGACCAGATTTGCTTTGTTGTATAATCCTAGCAGAAGGTGACTGAAGAGCAGGGGATGAATTGAAAAGGGAAATATTGTAAAGAAAGGGTCACATGACACAAGGAATTCACATGAATGCAGAGGGGAGGTAGTAAAAACATCCGGAATCGCTAGTGCATGTAGATGTACTATAAGGAAGTCGTCTCCCAAACGCAACTCACTTAATGTCCAGGTGACCGTAGATATATAACAGGCACACAAGCATTTCGAATCTCAATGCAGATTTCCTTCCCTTTCATTTTAATTAACGTGTCACAGCATGTAGCCAGAACCCAGACAGGGCAAACAGATATGCATGATGTCGTCAGCACAATTACCACAGAACTACATTAAAAAATATCCAATACGCCTTTGACTATAAATCAATTTTAAAAAGTGTGCATCCCGGTCACTGTGGTGGGATGGGGGGGCCACTGTGGTGGGATGGGGGGGGCTTTGAAGAGGTCATGGAGATGCTGGGAAGATGCAGCTTTGGCTCTGTGGAGGGATGGTGTTTTGGTGTCATGTGGAGACAGGCTGGAGGTGGACATCTCGAAGTCACCTGAAGAGTGCAGCTCTCCTCACCAGTTCCTTTGCAGCCATCCAGACACATGTTCATAGACCAGGAGCATCACAGCTCCACCTGAGCAGGAAAACCGACAAGCTTCACAAACGCGGAGCTACGGGGGTGGGGGGAGGGGCGCAGATTCTTTAAAGCACGATATTAACTGATATCCCGGGGAAAAACATTTGCTCTGGATTATAAAATTTATGTTCGATGGAATGATCGTGATTTCTGAGTGCTTATCTTCTGTCAATTAACCCGAGAAGCTTTTATGAGACTAAAAACAAATTGTTGGCTCAGTTTAAAAAAAATTATCGGCACACCGCACCCATGTTGCTCATGTCGAGTCTGTTATGACTCCTAGGCAAATGATTATTGGGCTCAAGTTTGCAGGCGGAGAGCCGTACAGAAGTGTAGACCGAGTTGAGATCCGCTGGTACAGATCATTGTGAATCATTCATCAGGTGCTACTGACTATGTCCCACCGTGCAGCAAAGCACGCATTCATAAAAGTACAACTGGTGACGACTGCAGTGTAACTAAATGATAAAAATCAAAGAAAGTTTACCTGGTCCAAGTCGCATTATCTTGGGCACCAATCCTTTGTACAACGCCAAGTATCTAGACAGACATGGGTGAGACACAGGTGCATAAGAACTCAACATCGGAATGATTAACAGCTGACTCAAAAGCTAGTCAGCCTTGACCAATAGGTCGCAGACTTAAATCTCTCAATGTTTGGTCTTCCATATTTTGCTTTTTCACACTGGAAAGCAAACGTGAGCATTAAAAGTGAGATCCTCGACACTTCAGGCATATTTAAGTCCTAAAAAAAAGAAAACTGTTCCGGAACGCGGAGGATGAACGGTCACACTACTAAAGGGGACCAGTTGCTGTATCCATGCGCTGCCACCCTGATCCCCTCTGGTGAAATTTCACGTGAATCACTGAAATGCGCTTGTTTGTTTCCACACACAGAGATGCCTATGACTCTTCTGCCAGCTCTATCTAAGTGCCCTGCCAGTGTGTAGCTATGGCACGCAGGTCTCTGGGCGACGCTCTGTCGGTCTGTGTCGCACTCACAAACAGTAGGGAAGGGGGTCTCTGCCGGTGTTCTGCTTCGGTATACGCCAGCCAGTGTTTCGGAGAGGGCGCGGCCTACCGTCGCGGCGGCACTGCGGTCGGTGCCCTCGCTAATACGTTCAAGCTGACCTCGTTCTGCCGCGGCCCCTACCCCCCCTGCACGGCCGCCCCTCCTCTGATGGTGTTAATAAGGCCTGACCTGCTTCCTCCTCACCCTTCTGTCTGATTAGACTGACCTGCGCAGCCGTGCGCAGCTCGTTAGGGGCTGCTTAACGACGGCTCCCATGGGGACCACTAATTAGCACGGACTGTGTCGTGTTAGGGGAGGAGGGAGGGGTTGCTGGCAAACGTGCCACTCGGCAAGCAGCCCCAAGGCCCCCAGCTTAAAAGGGTACAGGTTACAGTCCCACAGACCAGAAAAGGCAGCAAATCACGACTTATACATCAATAAACCAGAATTTCTGAAATTCCTCCCAGGTGACCCACCTAATTAAAGAATCTAAGAGTTATTGCAGTTTGGGGAAGCATTTACATTATAAAACAAGCAAAAGTAGCTTCCAATAGCTTATTATTATTATTTAAAAAAAAAAAAAAAAACTTTAGAATGAAAATAGTTGTTTGAGCCTGAGCTCTAAAAATCACTGAATAAAAATAATAATAAAAAAAACATTGGTAGTTCCGGGGCACCCCCAACAAAGGATGTTGGAAAAAAAAACAGGTTTATCCGTATGTCTGAGGAACAGAGTGACCTCTGACTCACACCTGGCGAGTTCTGAAACCGTTTAAAAGAGGAAGAAGAAAGACAGAAAAGAAATAATGTCAAAGGGGAATAAAAAACCTGCAATAAATTGAGCGAACAGTATTAGGTAAATGCTAATCACGCAAGAGGAAGTGAAGCTGCAGTCAAGTCAGTCTGCCAGAGAAGGCTTTTCCTGCAGACCCAAGCCTCCCAGCTCTGACATCAAATACATTCAATATGTCGCCAATATTCAATTACATCTCAGATGCTTATATGCCGAGTTATCAGATCAGGAGTCGTGCCTCCAGGGGCTACACGTAATTCAGTCCAGACGCTTGGAAGCAGCCCCGTGTCGTTTGGGGTCCGGCGTACGCGCCGTCTGACTCGCCTTTTCTTTCCAGACACAGGGAGGAAAGTCGTGTTAAAAGCTGCAGGACGGGCTGTTGGAGGTTGTGAGGAATCAGGGTGTGGGTGTAAACAAACCTGTTTGCAGGAAAATGAGGGTTTATATTTGTCTATATTTGTACAGGAATGTGGACGGATATAAATCAGATTCCAGAGGATTGTGGGTGTGAATGGCCCTGTCTGTATGGATGTGAGATTACATAGAGTTGGTATGAGAGTACAACTGCCACTGATTTTCTGTAAATGAGGGTTTGTAAACCACTGTTTGTGTGTTACTGCATATACATGTGCTCCTGTTTGTGTGTGAATGAGGGTACAAACAGCTCTGTTTGTGTGTGGATAGATCTGCTCATGTGGGACTAGAGAAGTACTTAAATAGCCCTGGCAGTACACGAAGGAGACCTGCCAAGGCCTTTGTCCAGGCTCCTCACCCCTCTTCCCGACAGACCAGGCCCATGGTCTGAAAGCAGGTCCGGTACTTGACTTCACCTGGGACTGGCTGAGGGCCCTGGATGCGACTCTTGGCCACATCGAACGGTATGTTCATACACGAGGAAATGGTCCCTGAGGTCAGGCCAATGGCAAACTTTCGCAGGAATTCCAACACTGGATCCTAAACAAAAAAAAATGAAATAAATGTAACATGTGCCTACAATAAATCCTTATGGATGCAGGCAGGCAGGCATCCATCCATCCATCCATCTATCCATCCATCCATCCATCCATCCATCCATCCATCCATTATCAGGGTAGCGGGGAGACCAGGATTTTATCCCAGGTAACACAGGTCACACAGGATGGAGTCATATATAGCAAAAATTTCCACAACTATAAACACTCGAGAACTTCCTGTGCACATTACTAATTTCAGGAAATTAATAAAAAAAAATCAATTATGCAGTAGTGACAGAGAAAAGCTTATAACAATCTGAAATGCTACCCCTTATATGTTCTTTGAGTTCTGTGGATACACTTCTGACAAACTGTGAAAGCAATTATACAAAACCGAAACCATGGTTCTGTTAAAACAGACGCACGGCATACCATGCAGTTTAAAGAGCTGCGCTGAGAAGAGGTGGGTTTCAGGTTTAGGTCTATAAAAACTGGGTGCTTAACCTAATTTGTTAGGTAAACTGGTAAAATGTAACTCATTCATACAGTTGATTTTTCTGAATATGAACATCTTCTACGCAAACTGAATTCTGCAAAGCAAACAAAATGACTAAACGAAAAAAATGTCCCACAAGGCATGGTTAATTTCTACACCCTGATTTCTGGAAATTGGCAGACATATTATGATGGGTTTGGCTTAAAATATTTATGCAAAATGATTTATTTTTCCCAGCAGCCTACCTGACAAAACGCAGCAATGAGAATGACAGCTTGGCACTGGCTACTCCAGAGCCTGCCAGCCTTTGGCACTGACGGCACCAACACCTATCCAGCCCCCCCCCCACATGGAACCTCTCGCGCACAAACAGCACTCGTAGACCAAGAGGGCAGGGGGGAGGCAATTGGAGTACGGACAGGATTGTTAAGTCTTTGTGAAGGTTCCCTCTGATCATTTTCTGCTGGTAAGCTACATCCGACCCTCTTGAGTGTTGGTTTTGTTGGTGGGTCTAGACCTCAGACAGAGCAGCCCAAATCTGATTGGTCAGTCCAAGGCACATGGTTCAGGATTTATAAAGTGGGTTCATGCAGGCAGACTGGGAACGCATATGGGGATAATTTGGGTAATTGGTTTGTGCTCAGTACTAGGGTATTACTGTATCAAGGTAGCCCAGATCCAGAGTGTTCTGACAGCTAATTGCCCAGAATAGTATATAAATGACAGCGGCCTCCTTAGTCTTGATCGCTCCTTTGTTAGCCACTGGCTTACAGATGAAGACCTTTAACAACAGAGTACCTCACCAGCCACAAGCAAAACAAGACTGAAAGCAAAGAAACCAGTTTCATCAATAAACTGACGGCCCACCTAAATTCATAAACACACGGAAAAGGCCCATTCTAACCTCTCAGCTTGATTAAAAGTGAAGAAAAGTTATTGTATTGCATGAAAAGGGCTATATTTGCGATTAGCGTGATATATTCAGTTAAAAAACATAGACAGCATTCATAATCACCTGATCTGAATTGCGTCACAATTTCGTCATGTTAAAAAG
Organism: Hippopotamyrus pictus; assembly: GCA_026781145.1. Classification (NCBI taxonomy): domain Eukaryota; kingdom Metazoa; phylum Chordata; class Actinopteri; order Osteoglossiformes; family Mormyridae; genus Hippopotamyrus; species Hippopotamyrus pictus. The sequence goes on from JAODLC010000028.1 coordinate 11,960,097, forward strand.
TCAATAAGAATCATTTAAAAATCAAGCACCAGAATGACAAAACCTCATTAGCAATATATCTTTGCCAATGCAGATCCCTTACCTAAGACAACTGAAATAATTCTCTTTCTATCCAAGTCTCATTACCATAATAGAACAGTAATCAGAGTGAACTGCACCCAGCTTCAGGCTGGGCTGCTGTTAGCACCTAGTCTTTCAGTCCCTGTGTCGAAGGACATGTGTGTTCTGGCTCCAGATTTCAACTTTACCCAATGTTCCTCACGTGCGTCCTGCAGGAGTACAGTACCAGTCAAAAGTATGGACACGGCAAGCCGCCTCCAAATGAGAGTGATGGTGCTGCATCACATGACCTGGTCACCTGACCTCAATACAGCAGGACTGGCCCTGGAGGAGTTTGACCAGAGAGTGCAGGAAAAGCAGCCAATGAGAGCTCAGCATATATGTGGGAGCTCCTTCAGGACAGCTGGAAAAGCAGCCAATGAGAGC
>JAODLC010000028.1:11964929-11976566 GCA_026781145.1 Hippopotamyrus pictus
GAAATTGCAGGTTTTACTACACTTTGGGGACAATTTGGTCCTCAAATGTGATCTATGCAAACCCACGCACACACACACACACACACATATATATATGGCTTTTATGCACTGGCTTTTATGACAGGACTTGCTTGTGGAAACCACTTGCAACCAAGGCCAATGCACAAAGACACATAACCTGGTCTAAAGAGCACAGAACCTTAGACCCCTGAGCAATGGAAAAAGTAATTGGCCTGATGAGTCATCTTTCATTCTCCTCGCCGTGTTCGTTTGGAGGAAAGCCAAAGACTGCCTTCACCCAGCAAGGCCTGTCGGTATGGCTGGCCATCTTCTGCGAACCACTAGGTCCGATGCTTGTTCTGCATGGTCATACGACGGCCAGGACATACGAGGCCTCTTCAGAAGACCAGGCACACACATTGCTGCAAAGAGTCTTCATTTAATCATGTTCCCGTATTCTAATATAATACCCCTATTCATAGACCACTAAACAAATTCAAGAGTGGCTTCATGGACACAGGGGGAGAGTCCAACACCTTTCATGATCTCCTCAGTCACAAGCTCTAAACGTCACAGAACCTGAGTGGGAGGTTCTAGCGTGCAGAGAGTAAAAGCAGGTTTTCACGTCCTCCAACCCCCAACTTGAGGCATTTCTTCTTGACGAATGGCCAAATATGCCACTATACACAGTTCATTACCTGAACAAAACGTGTGCAGACTGTAAGGCTTACATCACAGCTACACTGCAGAACTACAGCGCCAATCACTGATACACAGACGAGCTATAAAGGCAGGAGACTTTATATCACCCAGGAAATCTGGTTTCTAGAACAAAACATTCTGCACAGAAAACATAAATAGCAAAATATGGGACAATAGTTCAAATGATCGACTTTCCTCACAACCTCAACCCTGTGAATGGTTGTAAGAAATAATTGTATGGATGGATGGATGGGTGAAAATACTGAAGCAACAATGTCTCGTGATGCCATCAGAGGAGGAGAAAGATTCAAAGACTGTTTTTTTAACAGGCAAAAGCAGAAGGTGATTCAGTGTGCAGTCAGGCTCAGATTCAGATAAATCAGCAAAACAAAGGGAAACAAGTAACGCCTGCAAGTGCTAATTTATGCAAACCTTATAAAATAAAGGTTTATTAAAACAAACAGGTGCAACACATAACAAATGATATACAAATAAATGCATGCCATCTATATCTTTTTTTCCTTCAATTTTGAAGGCTTTCCAAGGAGCAGAAAGATTGGTTATGGGGTGGAGGACCATGTGCATTCACAGAAAACAATGCAACGAGAAACGTCAGTTAAGTAAGCCACGTGACTTTTTGGGTGTCTTAATCTTTCTGCTGTGGCCCAGAGGAATCATCTCTGAAATATGCTTCTCACTGTTTACACAACATTTTTTTTTTTATTCCCCAATAAGTGAAATCATTAATCAAACAGATCTATTCAGTGTTAAATACTACAGGGAGTCCATAAATGTCAAGACATAAGAATTTTTTACTGCTCTCTCTCTCTCTGGGGAGGGCGGGGCCAGAATGTGTCAGGTGATCAGAATGACGAATGGGACAGGTAAACTCTCCACAGTGCATGTACACTGTACAGTGTATGGCTGTACAAACAGACTGGAGGTGTTTGGCACTGCTTAGTTTCTCTGGAATTTTAGCTATAGAGAGCAAATTTTACACTACTGGTCAAACAAATGATTGTCTTCACTGTCTGCTGTAACCATAATAGTTTTAGTTATATGGTATTTGGGATACCTAATGAAGAGAAGGGAATAGACTTTAAGGTTTGCAGAGAACAGCACCGTAAACCACAGAACCAAGAATTCAGTGAGACCCACCAGACCAGGAGACAATGATGTGAACCCAAGCAGCTTCTTATATTGCTCAAAGGTGAAGAACTGTGGAAGGAGAGAAAGACAGATGAGCTGTCAATGAGCAGAAGTAACTTCAGTGTGTAACTTCAGTGTGTACCCCTGACAATCTTGCATTTTAGGCAAACAAACTAAAGCAAACTCTTCTATCTGATCTGTAAAACTGGGATGAAATATCAAGATATTTTCCTCAGCATGTCATATCTGTTAGACAGCCCCACATATAAGTGTATTATGGTTTTTAAAAGCCACAACCACCTAATACCAATATCAAAGCTGTTAACAATCCTGGCAAGAAAAACCTTAAAATCTAAACAGATGAATGCTAAATGTATATACCTCTTGTCCATGACGTGCATTACAAAAACATAAAGTATACCTGTGATATTTTGCAGTTAATCCTCAAAATCTGGTGCACATTCTAAGATCAATATACTTAGTTTTCTCAATCAGCTCATCACCAAAATCGATATCAATATGTAAGTGATTTCTTTTAGTTCGACGTGCTTGATTTCTCAAGTGTCTCTTCTCCATGTGAACTAGTAAATGGTAACAGAGACACTAGTGGTGTTGCAGAGGGAGTCTGGAAATTGTTGTGTGTCAATATTGAGCTTCAGTTCTCCTGGGCAAACAGAAGGCACAGGAAAACAGAATCGACTGCCATTGTGCATTTGGTCCCTGTTTATTCTCCAGTATGGTGGTACTGCGGTTCTGGAACCTAGACCTGAACCACAAAGAGTACAGGGACCTAAACCACAAAGAGTACAGGGATCTAAACCACAAACAGTACAGGGACCTAAACCACAAACAGTACAGGGACCTAAACCACAAACAGTACAGGGACCTAAACCACAAACAGTACAGGGAAACCCAAGAAATCACCTTAACTGCTCTCTTTGGGGTCTCAGCGAGGATTGGGGGCAAGATTCCCTTGTAGAAGCCATATAGCCTGTTGGACATAAAGTAATATTATAATATTACTGCATTGTATAACATAACAGTTATCAATTCATTGTTAGCAATTCATGGGAAGGCAAATAAAAAAAACATTCTGACATGTTTAAATTTTAACTTAACATAAAATAACAGATGTGGTTCACAACTGAAACTATTTTTTCCATTGAGAATTTAGCAAAGAAATGCAAGTCAAATCTACAGATCCTCTATTGAGATTTAAAGTTCTTTAAACACAGAGCTACCTGTTGGCTCTGCTGTAAAAGGAAATGAAAACTTCCTGATGAATTTCCTTCCAGAGGGGAGAGCAATTTTTGCCTTCCTTGTCAATTGATCAGTGCCATTTTATTTGTTATGGCATTTCTGTGTAAGCAGCTGGGTTTAAGCTCGCGATAGAAAACTGTAACAAATGAACGAACAAGAAAAACTTGTGACAAACTGCAAACATACTCCCTGTCCCCAGAGGGAAAAACAAAGGAGAAATCTCAATTAAAAGGGACAAAAAGACAAAAGTGTAGGGCAAGTAAAGTGATTATTCATGCTTACGTGTGTGGGACATACAGTCAGCAGGGTACAAAAATAATTATTGTGCCGATGACAAATGGCAGAAAGTGACATTGATGGGGTTATGAAACGATCTCGCAAACACAGAAAGTATTTTTTCAACATTCCTGAAAAGTCAACATAAAAACAGTTTGTTTTTAAAGTATAAACAATGAGGTGGTGGTGTCATCGAAATCACAGGAATTATTACCTTATATAGTATATGAGTTACGTGGATATAATTTTGACATATATTTTCCTGCAATATTACTGATTTTGAAGTCAATTTTCGAATTGTAAAAAAAAAATTACCAACTTTACATGGCAGAAATGTAAAGCGCATTGAGACAATGTAATGTGATAATGCGCTATATAAATAAAATTGCATTGCATTGCACTGTCTTGGTAAAAATGAAGACTTGCATTGTGCGGAGGGTGTGTCATTATCGGAAAGATGACATTATCGACGGCGATGAGCACGCTGCTGAATTCTGCTGGGTTCCAGTTACAACAGAAATCCCCACCCACTGCCCTTTGTCTGTGCGCCCCATAGATTCCATGGAACTGAAGTGTTGTGACGTGAGATGTTCTTATCTTAAAGATTGTTTTAGGCCTGTCACACAAGAACTGGTAAAACAGGTCATAACATTTAAACAGACACAACAAGCTGCACTTTTCAACGGCCTTTAAACAGAAAGGAGCCTTAAGAGTGAGGACATTTCGCCGTTTTGTTTGCGAAGGCACGTACTTCGGTTTTGCACATTCAGCGTCTTCCGCTTTGCAGCACCCTGCTGAACGGTCCACAGTGCTGATCGGCAAAAATCGCGAGCGTGTACAGCCCCGTCTCAGAAAACGATCAATCATTACGATTAAAATCTTTGTTAGGACAAGTGCATCGAAGATGGATGGGGGAAATAAAAGATGGAAAAAAAGCCTTGCATATGTGAAGAACTCAGCTTCTAGTTACTAAACAAAGTGTGGTATATGTGGTCAACAGTAATGACGCAGTGAAACAGGCACCTAACGGTGGTGCGCAAGTCTCCACAAGTATCTGCTTCTGCCAGTGCTACTGTGAACTTAATCCCACACACAAGGAGGATTGCAGTACTCCTGAAAGGGGGACTTTGTGAGTTGGCTGGCAGTACCTATTTATCAGAATTTAATCTGACAGCAGTCCCATGTCATAAACTGCACCACCTCCCCATGCAAGAAAAACAGGCATGGAAATGCAGTTCTTGGTAAGTCACTGTCGTTACCTCTGGGACAAACCGCTATAAAGGTCGAGTCCCCCAACAGTAACACAGTGCTTAAAGAATGGGCTTAACTTTGACGACGCCATATCAACTGCCAATCAGACGCTAATATGGAGAAAAAGACAAGACTGTATGTAATGGAAAAAGTAATGTTTTCATTTGACAGCTCACTGTATCTATTATTTAAATGATCCGTGGTGGCTGACAGCTTGGATACAGCAGAATTGACCAGAATTATACATTCAGTGCTTCTGTAAACTATATACAGTAGAGCCAGGAAAAGGGAATCTGATGGTATCAGAGGGGCATTCAGCAACCTGATACAAACACACTGCTGCAACAGATGGGCAATGCAGCAGGGACGGACTCTCAGAACACACGGGTCCTGCTGAGACCAGAGTAACAACAGCAGAGCACTGCCTAAACAGTGCCAGTGGACGTCAGACATGCTGAACTGGAGACAACCTCCCTGAATGCAGTCGTTTGACGAAACAGATTATTGCGTGAGAAAGAAAACAAAGAAAATGTTTTTGTAGAACGAAACTGGAAGGAAAGGTATACTTGACGCAAATGTACGAACGCAAATTCACACTAATATGACAATAAGTGAATGAGGTTAGGGAGATCTCAAGATCTTAATAAGCTGGTCAATGGTGTGTGTGCTGTTGGACCATCGAGCAGCTTGGAAATTTACTGCTACATACACTTTTTAAATTTGAAGCGTCTAAACCTTTTGTGCTATTTGTACAGCTGGACTGAGCTAACAGGTAGCGTAGCGGTTGTCAGCGTAGGTCCCAGATGGGGCCTTGTCATGCCCTAAAGCAAGGTACTTGACCTGAATTGCTCCAGTAATACATACAGCTGTACAAACGTGTAATTATAAGCCACTTTGGATAAAAACAATCAGTAGAGTGACTAATTTAAAAGGCACTGACAATTCTCCATGCTGAGATTGGAATTTTGAATCCCATATCTGTCTCTTCATTCACTACATAATCTACAGACCAATGTACTGATTTAACCTCTCTAACATTTAGAATGCAGTGCTAGAATGCTATCATATTCTTTGGTCTTATGATACGCTTGAGAGAAAGGCATCTTCGCTGATTTGTCTCCATATGCAGAAGCCTGGGGTGGGATTCCTTCTTAATGCTGCGTCGTTCGTAAGTTCTACGTTAAAAGACAGAACTTGGCGTTAAAAGACTGACGTAGCGTTAAGGCGGCTTTGGGAAAGTCACTCCTGAACATTAAGACCTTACCACTGAATTCATGGATTACATAGCAAATATTCACATTACTCATAAAACCACACTATGCAGCATTGCTGGATTCCTTTTTTCGCATTATTCTGAGGATGGTTGAGCAGAATGAATTTTGTATTGATATTGAACACATGCATGTAGATAGAGAACACAGTGTGGCGTGATTGATGTTATGAACCCCTAATGCTCTATTGTGGAAACACATCTTAGAAGTTGCTGGAGATGCTCTTGTCTGATTGCAGCCTGGGGTAAATATTATTGTTTTTGCAAAAATGATTTGGTGATACCTAGGCCAGGCAGACACACACATGCACTGCTTAACTGGTCCCACATCAGTATGATCCTATGACAGAAAGCTCACTACGAAACCAAAAAGTGCTATCTAAGGCTTACAAAGTAAAAACTGTAGACAATGTCGTTAGGTGGAGGAACCCAAGATGAACCTACGATGAAGAGCTGAAGCTGGAAGCGGCAGGGTTACTGCTAAAGGACAGAAGCTCTTCATGCAAATTCATCCCACAGATTTCCTGGGTGTGGCTGCGAAAGGAGTCATCAGGTGCAAAAATACACCTTAAATTTGTTACAGACTCATTTGAGGTAACCTAGGTCAATTTGAATGTGCTTTATTTGAATCCAATCCTAATTTGATTTTAAATGTAAAGTACACAGGCATCCCCCGCAACTTTTCTAAGCAAATCTCCATCTCTGATTGGAAGCTCCTGTAGACGCAGCTGGACGGAGGTCCGACATCTCCTCCTTAGATTGGCTAATTTGTCTCTGATTTTCCTAAAACAATATATTTTTTGGTCCCATTATCTTAGTTCAAATGCATTTGATACAATGTTACAGACTAGCACAGGAAATCTGAAAACAGCACATTAGGTATTAAGTTACATTTTGGTAGATAAGATATATGTGACTTATGAAACTCAAATATAAGTTCAGGACAGATGTTGTACTCTATGGTCTTATCTTAAGTAGTATAAAAGTAGTATAAAAGCATAAATATATAAAATCATACTGCATACTTGCTACATAAATGCTACAAATTGACATGCTGTGGACAAACACATGGAATTACTGTATCACTTGAGTTCCCCCAAAGGAAGCTCAGAAATGAATTTCTTTGTTACTTAGGCTTATAAAATCTGCAAGGTTATCTCTGCATTACATGTAACCACACATATGATGTTTGTATAGCATCCAAGTCACCTAACGTCCTATCGGACAGAACATAACCAGGATATTAAGCTCTGTACTTCTATACTTTGGAGTTTAAGCTCCTAAAAAGCATCCAGAACTTACACACATGGGGCATCCAAGACCCAGCAACTTTACCATCGACACAATTCTGCTTAAAAACTGAGCCTTATGGGATACACCTTTTCATGTACACTCTTTTAGGGCAGCTTCTAGCTTATTAAACATCAGTATTTTTTTGGAACATTGAGAGAATAACTCATTGTTTGCTTTGATCTGATGAAGAAAAGCGAAATGACTGAACGGCAATGAAATTGCATGTTTTCTGCATTTACGCAGAGAGGCTGTAAGAGAGGGTTCAGGACAGTTCTTGAGGCACTTAATCCCCATTAGCCAACGAGACATGCATGTAGGGTGTGACGCCAATTAGCCTGGGAACAAAATGCAAGGAAATGCTGACTTTGGCTTCAAAGCTGTCAGCTATCCGATGTAACGCGCTTCTGTGTTTAAATTGAAATCCAGCCATCTGCAGCAGGGGTGCCGAGGAAAATACCTCATTTGATACGAGTATTCAACATTCCGGCAAAGGAGAGAGTGATACACACCGCAGTCGCATTTATATGTCATCTTCACACGCTCAAAATTGCGACATCGCTGGTCACAGCTACAGAAGCATTTCCCCCTCACCTCCAATTTTCTACCACCGCTGCAAGCACTTTTATTGGCAATATCAATGCTTAGCTGGACAGCTAAAGAAAAAACAGAAATTCATCCACCTATCCTAGATATCGCATTAGCATGAAATGTGAGAGCAGCATCAGCCTGTCCGTGCAATCTTTGCATTTATTCCCATTTGGTGAATTCCCACTCCAAGACGGTATATCAAGTTTCCATCAAGTAGCTCAGAAGAAGCACATCAGCCCACTTTTGGCCTCTGCCAAGTAGGAAGTTTATTATTTGTAATAATTTCACAACAGTCAGTCCTACCACTAGCTGCAGAAATTCTGCTGAAGTGGTTCAGCCTGAAGGTAGCTACTGGATTCTGGGGAATGATTATGCCCATTGCAAAAAAAATACTATCGTGATAAACTACTGAGTTAAAAAAAAGCCTATTGTTTCCATTTGGAGATGACAGAGAAGGATTTTTTTTTCCCACTATATTTACTTCTCACACCTGTTCAGAAAGATTTATATTATCACATGTGAAACTGGAAACGGGAAAGGAAAAAAAGAATCCTTTTCAGGCACCAAACGATGACAATTTAATTATTTAACACTTGAGTTATAAGTAGTTTTAACAGTGTTCAGGAGAAATATAACAGATTTGTATTTTTCCCATTTGAAATGTGACACAAATCTATATGTAATCAATATATATACATACATACATACATACATACATACATACATATATATATATATATATATATATATATATGCATGTGTGGAGCTATGATGGTGAAGCTGAAATAGCAGAGGCAGGGGTCAAGCCTACAGAATTTGAGGACGATAAGAACATGCGGGGGGGCTCTCAAGCTCTGGGGCAGGACCCCCATCCACTGTGCCGTGGAAAAGACCCCAATGGGTCAGCGTCCCCTGCAGAAAGGCCGGGGAATGGCGCAGTCGATAATAAAAAAAAAAAAAAGGGACAGCAGATGATGGGGCATCCTCCCTCACGGAGGAGTCAGCGGCAGGCATCCGGGAAAGCTGATGTGCGGCACGCTGACAGCTGCATGGAAAAGCAGTGGGTAGAAGTACGAGGCCTGGATCCAGGCAAGTGGGACGTTCTGCCCGCCCTCCCAGGACCGCACTACGACTCAGCTTCTTAATGCAGCCTAGAGTGTTACGCTTTACATAATCATGTACATACTGGAATAGCCCAGGGTAAAGGGTCTTTCAATACAGCACGGCCTGTCCACGGAATTGCACCCTTAATCACTACGCTATGGGCTTTATAATGTAATCAAAGGACAGGGCAACCAACAGCAAAGATGTCTGGTACGAAAGACTGCCCAGGAGTGCTTTTTCCCCACAAGGTGTGGTGTAACATCTATAATAAGCAATAATTTTGTAACAACAGCTTCTAACTGTGTTGATTTAGTTGTGAGTCGGGTACTTTATAGATATCAAACAGAAATATTTACTTGGCTTGAAAGAAAGCAGAATAATTTTTAAAACAAAAAAGGCTTTTCCATGTACTTCAGTTCCCATGAATGGGCTGGGAATTTACATGAAGAGATTGTTTTGATAAGCAGCAGGTTTATCTGCGATGACAGCAAGAAAGCTGTGTGATGCCCAGACAAACACACACACACTCACATATACACACACAGGTTTGTAATTATACCTTTGTGGGGACTCGCCATTCATTTCTTTGAGGAAAACTCTAATCCCAGCATGACGACCTTAACCCCTACACTGCCCTAAGCTTACCCATAAGTAACCAAACAAAATACAAGACTTTTGGCATTTTTAGTTTTTTGATTGCATTCACAGGTCTTTGAGGGGACCGGAAAAATGGTCCCCACAACGTCAAAATAAAAGGTTTTTATCACATTGTGTGGGACATTTGGTCCCCACAATACGATATAAACCTAATCCACACATACACTCATAGGCAGTCTTTGTTGTAACCAGAATCACACCAAGACTAACACAGAATATAGAACCAAAAGGATGAATCTGGGCTAGTTCTCATCTCCCATGGACTCCATAGAACAAAAATCTATAGGTACTTGATTATTTTCCTTATTCTAATACCATAAATGTGTTGCATGCCGTCTATTTATTAAGCACATGAGTGAACATACTGAGGCACGCAGACGATCAGACAAAGTGGAGAGCATAATATTATCTCAACAAAGATATAATTAATCTTGTCATTTTGCTGGGACAGTGGCACAATGGAGTCAGTGAACAGGAGAAAAGGTAATAAGAAGACAAGTAGAGCTTGGGTTGTTTTTACGAAATCATTTTCAGATAAAGTACATTCAAGCTTGACATTTATAATCTGTTTACCTAACTGCTGCCCTCAGCTGCCTATTTGATCATGTTTAACTACACTCACAAGACTCCTGTTAACACATGAAACAAGTCTACCTTGATCTACTGAAACTCAGGCCAGCAGGAGCAACAAACAGGTGTGTGTGTTCTGTGTATAAGTTCCCTAAGAGAAGGACTTTCAAGAAGCTCAGCTGGGTGGCATTTCTTCACTGGAAAAGATCATATAATAATTATTTTTACTTAACTATCCTTAAACAGTTTCTAGCCATTCTCAAGGAAAAATACCCAACAATGCTCTTTTTACTGTAGTTAATACCAGAGAAGATTGATTTGAGATTTGCTCAGGGTGAGTGGCTGGGGCAGACAGAGAAATGCTAGCTATCTGTCCTTTGAAGATGAACTCCTAGAGGGTGCAGCTTACACTTAGACAAACTTCTGCTGAGATATTCTCATTGAAGCTGTTGAGAGCAAGGAAAACATAGGAGAACATCAGGAAAAGGGCAAACGTGATATCACATGGGGAGCAGGGTAAACGGGATAGGAATTCTGCGTTCCCACCATTGTCTTGCAAACGGCTGCCCCTCTTCTCGCGCCAAGCCTCAGCGCCTTGGTTCAGGAACCTGCCTGTAATTTTCCTTATTGTTCAGTAGGGCTGGGATTCAGAGAAGACCATAGGCTGTGGCAAATCACTCTGCCAGATACAGCCCATAATGATGTCATAATGATGTAATACCTTACGCCACATTACATATAACCAGGGTTGTTACTGATTCTCCTTTGTAGAGGGAGCCCTCACTTTACTGGGCTTAGATGGAACAGCAAGCTCTAGTAACAGCTCAATAAAATGGCTCTTACGTCACTGTTAAATATAGGAGCAGAAGCAATTATTACTACTTAGGCATATATATAAGGAGAAAACTGACCTGCTGGCAACATGGATGAAGGTGAAGAAAAAGCAAAAGGCATGTAAAATGAGAGGAGGAGAGATGGGAGGTTCTCAGCTGCCCCCTTTATTCCGGTCACATACACATGCCGGATAACCCCCTAGATCCAGGTCTGCAGAGCACTTGGATTTTTTTGTCTGGGTTCTTCCACCGGATCTAGAATTAACATTGTGGAACTGCAAGCATTTAATCCATTTCCTTTGACACTCAAATGATTTATAATTCTTGGGCCCGTGTGTCTCATCTCATTACGGTGTGCGTGCACACGCAGACCCAACGCGGGACGCACCGTACACACACAGACCCCAACGCGGGACGCACCGTACACACGCAGACCCAACGCGGGACGCACCGTACACACGCAGACCCAACGCGGGACGCACCGTGCACACGCAGACCCAACGCGGGACGCACCGTGCACACGCAGACCCAACGCGGGACGCACCGTGCACACGCAGACCCAACGCGGGACGTACCGTGCACACGCAGACCCAACGCGGGACGCACCGTGCACACGCAGACCCAACGCGGGACGCACCGTGCACACGCAGCCCCAACGCGGGACGCACCGTACACACGCAGAAC
>JAODLC010000028.1:11982865-11998071 GCA_026781145.1 Hippopotamyrus pictus
ACTTTCCTTTGAAACCCCCGGTAAGCCCACGTCCAAAAAGCAGCAGCTGGGGGGTTACCACAAGCTAATATGAAGCTGAGGATCACTAAGAGAGCTTTGCTCAAGACAACCAGCTTTAACGCACGGGATTATATTGGGAATTCACTAAGTAACCTTGAATGCATTACGACAGTGTTTCCTAGGGCTTCACAGACAGTCCACGTTTTTACTCCTACCAGTAGCTGGGAGGGAGCAAAAATGTGGACTGTCTGGCTGGAAACTCAGACGGAGCAAAAATGTGGACCGTCTGTGGGTCCCCGAGGACCGGATTGGGACACACTACATTAGAATTACATTACAAATATCACAAATTTAAGGATCACAAAAAGAAAGAGACCAGAGGAACTAAAGCGTCACTCTGACTTAAAATAGACTCATTTCTATAAATGCAAGTGCAAAATTTGTAAGTTATGAATTGAAAGGTCTCATATTTAGAATGGGTAAAGGCAAAAACAAAGACGTCAATATTAGGTTCCCATGAAGAAAACCATCCTTAGAGACTGCAAGAGAACTGTGACTGGACTAATACAGCGAGGAGGAGAATGTTCTCTTTACGTTGATGGTGCAGCGGGGCGGAGCAGAGGACAGCGTGGGGAGACTCTGATCTGAGGAAACGCTACGAGGTCAGGAAGACGTCTCCATGGACAGCGGGCGACAGCCGGTGGTACGCAGACATGCCGGAGCGGCGGGGAAACCGGAGACTCCCAGTTGCCACACTTGATTACCCCTTGTCTCTCCCAGTTCGTGTTTGGCCAGGAAAAACACCTTAAAATGGGCGAGAATGTCAAAACCGGGCGCAAGGCATTCAACAGACAGGAAAAACAAATGAGTTTTCATCAGGATCTTTATGGCTTCGCTAAAACGGACCATTGCAGCTCCCTGGGATGGTTTTAAACGCTTCCCCTGGGTTTGAAACATAACGCGGCCCGTTTTCGTGACACCTCCTACCATCTGACCCGTTTAATACCGGGCCGTAATGGCCAATGGCAGGAGGGCACCAGGGAGGAAAACCTCTCAGATTCGGCCTCCCTGACTACGCGCTCAAACAATGTGTTTATCTGCTGTCATATAACAGGAGGGGAAGATTAATGTACACATTCACGACATGTCACTGTAAGGGGTCCGGTGACGGGTCTTTGGGGGACAATTAGGTGAGAGAATCGGGGTCAAGCAGAGTTTAGAGAAGCAGAGTCAATGAATTCAGGCCCAATAGTTCTACAGTCAGTGCCAACCAATATAGATACATTCATAGATGCAGAGAGACTCACAGGCGCACAAAAAGGGGGGGGGGATCCTTATTCACTCATAGAACAGCAGACCACCCCGTCTTCACACAACGGAACACACACACGACAGAACTGAATAATTCCAACTACTGTTCTCAAGTCAGTTCCATCCTCGCAGACATGAGCTTTCAGGTTGAGCTGCGTTCAACCGGCCGAAATAAAAAAAAGAGCAAAACCGGCGGAACTTCATCGCGCAGGGATCACAAAGTCTGCGCAGTCGCAGTCCAGATTCAGTCCACAAGAAAAGATCACAGCTCTGTAAAGCAAACCTCAACCACATGCATAATTTTTTTTTTTTCAGCTGCTCCCTTTTCTGGGAGCTGAAATCCATTTAAAAAATTGGCGAGATGACTGTGGCGCATTTGTCCAAGCCCAGGAACAACCACTAGGACTGGCATGGAGGACAAAAGCTGGCAGAGAAGTTACGGTCGGAGCAACTACACCATACACCACACGACACAGCTGTGTTCCAAATAGTGCAAGAAGAGTCAGATTACAGGAACGCTCTCGTGCAGACAACTGCTAGACTGACTATCATCCAACAATATAGCTTTCCCATTCCGCTATTTACTGGCTGTTTAGTGCATTCTTCTGTTAGTGCTGTTGAGTTCAGCAAGCATGTGATGGCAGAAAGGAGTGTAGGGGGAAAACTGGGCAGCCGTCACAATGCAAAGCGCCCTCACTAGACAGGAAGATGAATTCCAAGCTCACTAGGATCAAACGGAATTCACATCGCCAAGACCGCCATCAATCAGAACCTCTACGCTGTTACAATCACCAACCATGGCAAGGGCATGGCTGCAGTGTCAAGTAGGAGCGGTTGAGTTACGGAAGTTGAAAGCACTCTGCTCATCATCGGCTGGGAGTTTTTCTTCCAGGGAACAAATAATGTGTCACATTTGTGAATCCATGCCATTTGGCTCAAAACTTTGTATATTCTCCATTTACATGAAGGGGTTCACTGACCATGTCCAGTGGCGTGGTGTGGCTATATTTGCATCAAAGGAAAAGTACTGGAAGGATGGAGTCTTTGACAAAGTCTAACAATTTGTAAAAATGACTGAGAATGTTACCCAGGGATACCAAGTATTTATAAATGCAAGCGACGATAAAATAAATAAAGAATCCTCAAATAAAAAATAAAAATCAAAGATCACATTCGGTTGCAAATAAATGCAAGATTAATTCTCGCCAGTGTAGTAATATAAACCAAGGCCCGGAAGACTCATACTGTAACAGAATGAAATGATCTAAGACACAATAAAAGAAGAACAGACACTGAAAATGTCCGAAGACAGAAGCCCTGGAGGGATCAAGGATATGGTTGTTTGCATTAGCTGGGCTGCATTGGGGGGGCGAGAGGGAGAGTGGCGCCCTGTGAGGGACCTGGAAGACCAGCTCACAGCAGCGCGGTGAGGGAGTGTGTGTCGTGTCAGGGTGCGAGGAGAGGGGGCGCGGCGTAATGCAACCTGAATGTAAAGCGTGAGTCCCACTCTGCTCCTCCTAATGAGCATGGCACTGGGGCTGGCCTGATCAGAGTCAGGTGGGGGGAACCCGAGCAGGCGGCCCCCCGCCGAAAATGCCGCCCGACACCCTTTGTTACCTCCAAGTGAGCTGAGACCGGCCCATGAACCATGTAACTAGGTAGTTTCCAGGTTAATGAAAAGCTGTAACTCTGGCCCCTACTGTCTCTTTGGAAGTCTGAGGTCGCCGCAACCCCCCCACCCCAACCCCCCCGGCCCTTGTAGCGGTGATGAGGGCCACATTCTTTGCTCACTCCTCTAACAAGGACCACTGGAATAAATTTGGGGGTTATATATATTGTGGGAGATATTATACACATATATCCATAAATAACCCTTATACACCCTTACATGTTACATATATATTATGTATAGACGTACGTAAACTCAGAAGCACAAAAAAATCATATGAATGTGCCTAAAATTCTCATCAAAAAAAGATTTGAAAATGGTTGCCATTACAAGTGGCTTCCTAAGGTGGCAGAAGAGGTCGGGCTGGGAAGCACAGCAAACGAAGAGCATACAGTATCTGTAAATGTACGGGGCAAAGAGGAAAAACACAGCGTGAGAACGCAGGCGGCTGCTGGCATTTCCGTAATTTACCACAACCGTGGCGACCTTTCAGCTAAAATTCCATATTCCCCCCACCCCCCCAAATCGTTCGTCTTTTTTCACTTTTCGATTCCAGTCAAGGAGTAAAACTCTAATTGAAAAAAAAAACTGAATATCTTTATAAGTGTAGTTGGGCGCTCTTTGATTCTATGGCGGTTCAGTTGGCGGTGGGAGGGTAAATTTACTCGTGTTGGCTGCCAATTTAGGCAGCAGGCATTAAAGTACTAATAAGAGCCATTCCGCTGTGCCTATGTAGAGGTGTGCTTTCATTTGGCTCCTTCAGCGTCGAACTCCAAGCCTTCTGCTAATAGATTTCAGTTCCCTTTCAGTTTTCCAATTAGACCGAGACTGGGCATGTACTGTATGTGTGTGCTAACTATGACAACCTTAACCCCCACCCAGCCCTAACCACTACCATAAGTAACCAAGCAAAATACAAGAGTTATTGCATTTTTAGTTTTTTAATAGAAGTCACTGATTTTTATAAAATAGAGTTTTCCCTTATGGGGACCAGGAAACCGGTTGGATATTTACAGTATCACGTTATGGGGACATTGTGTCCCCATAAGGATAGGTATTCCCACTCGCGCACACGCACACACACACACACACACACACACACACACACAAATCCTAGTCCCAATCACCACACCCTTAACCCCTACCCAGCCCTAGCCTTAGCCATAAGGAATCAAACAAAATACAAGACTTTTTACTTTTTTGATTGCATTCACAGTTGTATTGCAGTGAGGTTAGCAAAGGGGAACCTGACATTTTGGTCCCCAAATGGGATCTACTGTATGTATGAGTGTATGCGTATAATTTTTTTTAAACGCCTGCTAAAAATGCATTTGTTTACACAAGCATTCGACTAGGATATTATGTTTTGTTTGTTTTGATAAGTACTTTTGTCTCTGTATTTTATTTCTTTACTGATTTCAGTATTTATTTTATATATGCATCGGTACAAGTGCTATATAAATAAATGCATTGCTCATATGCTAAAGCCTTCTTTAGATGTTTGTGCTAATATTCAGTACTGAAGGTTCTGGGCTTGGTTTTCAAGCATGCTTATCTACACAATGTTGAAGATGGCTAAACAGCAGGTGTATTCTTGCAGCATGCAAATATTAATGTATTTACAGTAGGCAGTAATGATTTATTACCAACTGTTCAGCAATTCTATTCATACTGCTCACGTGATATTAATTTTAGTGAACTATTTCATTATTTGCATAATAAACCACTCTCAGCCTATTCCTGGCCGCATAGGACACAACACAGGAGTACACCCTGACTGGGATCCATTGTAGGGAACGGAAACACGCACGAGCACCGACTGACCCCCAAGGTGGCAGAGTATGCCCACTGAAGCACCATACCACCCAAAATATTGCTTGTGTTCCATGTAAACAATGAGAATAAACCAGAACCTTCTTCTCCATGAATACTATACAGACAAGCATGCAAACACGCAAACACAAAAGAGACTCTCTGAGCAATATCAACACACTGCGAGAGAGTGTGACTGAAGAGTCAAATTGCAAAACTCACATTTTCAAGAACATTTCTGTGGACTTGATGAGTCTTGGAAATGTAACAAAAACTCTTCATTGGATTTTACATCAGGACTGAGTCCTGATACCGGTACATATGATGAGGAAGCCTGACTTTGGGTCATCGCCGAACTCACCTCAAAGACAACAAAAAATGGCCTGAGGAAGTTTTGCTCTTTAATTGACAGTGCCATTTTCAGAAATTTCAGGTTCAAGAATTTTACAGTGAGAAGTTCAGCATTTCAATTATAAAAGAGAAAAAATAATATTAAATACCGTCAACAAGCAAATATGTACACCTCTAAAACTGCTCTTAATTAGCTGCATTATTATTCACTGGTCGGAAGATTACGTTCTTATCTAAAAACAGGTGAGACAGATGCTCACGCATTCCAGAAGCCCCCAGTCTAAAAGACAAGCTGAACAGACTCAATCTATGCAATTACAACCACAGTTCTTCAGCGGATTGCCACTGAACTTCACCTCCAGATAGCGAACAGAAGGCCAAGTTGAAAAACACGGGCTTACGATGCGAATGAGCTTTTCTCTTTCCAGCTACAAAGCGGGGATCATTAATACATAATAAGGGGTAACGTCAAGGTAATGTTGACTGCTCTGTTTAGCGTCAAGCGTGTCATCGAGCCCATTGTCATCCATTTAGTGAAAGCAGAAGGAAAACACCGCCTGTGACACATAAACACAGCCGTGTTTTAAGGGGTTGTTTTATCGCTCTTTTAGGGGCATTACAAAGAAAATAGAAAGTGCACTTTTAACCCCGACCTCATACGAAGAGAGACGGCACACAGATTTCACCTGTAATAAACCCCATACTTTCTGCCGTGGGTCACAAATCTTGTTGCACGACTTTGGGGTATCTGATATCCACGGATGTCCCCCCCCCCGGCCCCCCCATTATCCACCTCCCCACCCCACTACCCCCCCCCTCCCCTATTTGGTGCCTGCTCCTTCAAAGCACCACTGGCCCACTTTAAAAGGCACGCCTAGAAGTTTATTTACCAAGAAACTACTGCTGTAAATGACAGACAAGCAGCAGAATTTATTGACAAAGGGGGGGATTTATGGGGGGGGGGGTCGCTCTGGAGTCGAGCCAAAGGTCTTGGCATGGCTCGCCAGAGACCGTAAAGCTTTAGTAGCGGCCATGATCTGTTAACTGCAGCTGAATGGGGTGGAGTGTAAAGGACTTAATCATTTTCCTCGCTGGGCCACTGCAATGCAACGAGGAAGCAGGAGGAGAGGCTGTGGGCAGGATTACGGGGAAAAAAACAATCGTTCTCAGAAGCTTTGATTTCAGCTTCATATTCCTTTGACAACCACAAGCTATGAAGAAAGGGTCAGAGTTAAATTAAATAACAAGCTCGGAAGAAATTGAATAATTTGCAAAACATAAAAAATGTACGACTTAAACGCAGAGGGGGAAGAATGGGTAAATGGTGCATTTCATTTTCCACAAAATGGTTTCGTTTTTTTTTTTTTTGGCATTCGGGTGTACCATGCGGCGCACAGAACAGGAAGGATTGCCGAAAACGGGGGGGAAATATGAGTTGCAGGGTTTAATGACAGGCATACCAGAAACATCCATAACCACTGTGAAAAACATCTCATGTTATAGGTAGTTTCTGTGGGCTGAAACATATTCAGTAGGGGTGTAACGGTACACAAAAATCACGGTTTGGTACGCAGGTATGGTTCGGTACGTTTTCGGTACGGCGGACGTAAAAGAAACAAAACATAAATTGCTTCTTTTTTCTTTATTAAACAGTGGTTTGCTGAACAAAGTATGTCTGTCTTTCTTAAATGAAAAGTCTCTGTCGAAACTGCTGCAACCTACTAATAAAAAACGAAAACTTACTTAAATCAAAATAAATATTCTATCAAGTAAATAATAAAATAAATATCCATTGTGGTGCACATTCAGAAAATTAACTGTACCTGATCTGTACTGTATTCACATTAGCAGCTTTCAGCTTCATATTTTAATTGTGCAACACACATATTGTTTCAAAAAATACAAAGCATAGCAAAATGAATATCCATTATGGTGCAGCATTTGTAAACATACCTGTGCTGTACTGGTATTCACATTAACAACTTCCAGCTTCACGTTAGCATGTACGCGCGCATGCGTACTGGTGCGGCTTCATCCGCCCCTTCCCGAATGCATAAACGCACACATTTCCCGCATTTGCTGCATTCGTTCAGCACATATGCGTAACGAACCGAAAGAAAATTTTCGGTACGAATATGTGTACCGTTACATTCCTAATATTCAGACACACCGCCCCCCCCCCCCTTTTGCTAAAATGTTTAGTTCCTGCAACATTCTGCAGGTCTGACATTGCCCTAAGAGCACACCTGACAGGTTCGAACCCCCAATTATAGCCTTGGAAATAAGTCCTTTTTTCATAGGACTATGAAAAAAATTGGAGAGAATTTCTGCTTAAATAGCTTTTCCTTTCATGTTTCCTCTTAGTTCTGTGTACATAGGACTGGGAAATATTTTTTTTTTCTTTTTTTTTTGTATGAAACATACTGACTGATCTGCAGGATGATCATCCTACAAGCTTCATAGTTGGACACACACATTAAATGCAATGTTATGTGATTAATTAAGTGAACAACAATTAACCAGACAAAGTGAAAGAAGACAAGTCTGGGGTAGAATTGCCAAGGCTAACAACAGGAGCAAAATGTTGGGCAAACCAATAATTAGTGTAGGGTGCTTAGGGTATCTGCTTTTCTTTTTGTACAAACTGTTTTCTACAGCAGGTTCTCTCGTGATTTGGGACTGTAAAGAGACATTGGGGAGGCAGGTAAGAGATAGACCGCCCCGATTATCTAGCCGCTGTCTGTTTGAGAGGATTCATTACAGACTATGGGAGGAGGGAGTAAGGGCATTTGGGGACGTGGAAGCCATTCCATCAGGGTGGAACAGTGCAGCCATTAAGATCTTACCTCGTCTTTACCACATCCAGCGGGTGCATGAGGCAAATCTCCACCAGACCTGGAAAAGAAAACATCACAGAAAGTGAGGGAAGCAGTCCACTGTCATCCATTCACTTACATTCCACCATCGCACAAAAAACTTGTGATATTTTGCACAGTCCAGAAAAAAGTCCCACAACAATTTTAAAAAATACAACAAAAACCTATTACGTTGCAAAATAATTCAGGGGTTTTTAAAAGAAACCTGTGTGCCAAAAGACTCGATCTGATATACACGGCCAAAAATGTGGATCAGGTTACATTCTGAGTCATGAGCCTTAAACCCGTCTGGACGTCTCTTTAAAGCTGGCCAACCTGGACACATAGCATAGCTTACCTCACCAAAAGAGGAGCCGCTTCCACGCTTCCAAGCAAAGCTAGGAAGTTCAAAAGCAAGAGAAATGAGGAAAACCAGAGGCCTCTTAAGAGATATATTCAAATATCACCACAGTACATAACCACTGTCAGATTACCCTACAGCTTGTTTTGACACAACTTTCTGTCTCTCTGGCAGGCCGAAATCCACAAATATTTCTTAACATATAAAATCAAGATGTACAATATGCATGAACACCACAGATGTCTGCCCACCATGTGTGTGTGTGTGCGTGTGTGTGTGTCCAGCCTCACAGGCATGTACTCGAGCCTGGGGTTAATTCTGCCAAGGTTTACAGTTTACTGTAGCACAGAAGACTGCCATATGCCTTGTGATGCGTTCAGTATAGGGCCCCAGACCCCCCGTCAGCCTGACCAGCAGTAAAGTGGACAGGTGAATGGATGGATGGAACTCCTCTAACTGTACAGAAAAGCAGTACCCTCCCAAAAAAGAAGAATTTGCTTTTTAAAAATGCTAGTCATTAGATCATTAACAGAATCTGAGGCTTGAATAGTTTAGCTTACAGTTTGGGTGATTGTGATGAGTAGTGCTATACATTCTAATGCTTAAGTTCTGAAAGTAACTCCATCTCAAGTTTTCTACAAACGCTCCCCCATGATGGGCAGCCCTCGAACCAGGTCGGGAACGTCCTCAGCACCTGAAGGTTACATCGGCTGACTCAAGTTTTTCAACTTGAAGGAGAATTCCAAGCAAAAATGTGCCGTTTTATTCCATCTCACTCACTGCACAATGATTCATCACACGCACTTCCTGCGAAAAGGTTTTATGTGGCATTGGAGTTGCAACATTTCTGATTTGTATTGGAAGACTATGAACTCAAATGTTTTATTGATTTCATTATGAATGCTCACAGATTATGTTTCTGGTTCCAACTTGTTAAATCAAGACCAAAAAATCCTTTGTGTAACTGTGCTGCCTTCCCATGAGCCTTGGGGCTAGAAAACAATTAAGTGCAGGTTAGATGATAACAAAATGACAATGAAATTTTTCCTATACAAAATGCATAGGAAAAATATGGACATCATCTCATTGTAAGGAAAACAACCCGAAGAGTGACTGTTTTATCAATTACAAAACCAAAATAAGCCCTATTTGGCAAAGGATTTCTCTTCTGACATTCTCACTGCAATTTACTTTAATAACTTCCAAAAGATTCCTCTTGTATACTCAGCTGTTCTTACAATTTCTTCTTAAGTTTCTCCATTTCCAATACATATTTGACTTTGACCAAGCCACTGGCTCACTGATGCATATCCTGGATATTTACTTTGATGAAGAATAATAAAGAAAAAAAAAGAGACTGCAATCAATCGTCATAGGAGAGTAAATTTGAGATGCAGTGCCCGCTACTCCAAACTGGAGTACAAAAGAAATTACCTCTCTGATGAAGTTTGAGATAGAGCTACAGCCAGGTTTGACACTCAAGTGCAGAGCTCAGCACTACAAGGTCTACTACAATGACATCACATCAGCATAAAGTCCACGAGTTAAGTTTAACGCACAACCTGCACTTCTGCAGAAGAAAACAGTGACGATTCATTGTTTCCTAGTAAATGGATAATGGTTACGGTTTCCCAGTAAGAGAGAGAAATGAGTTATTCAACATTTAACCCCAAGTTTGTCCTGGTGCAGAGACGGGGGGAAAGAGAAAATGCATCCTGGTATTTGATAACATCACTCAGATGCTGGTACCAGTAGCAAGTACTAGTAATGTAAGGAAACTCATGTCGATTCTTACATTCTGCCTGTATTGCCAAATACCAAGTGCCTATACAGAGGAAGGGGAGATGTACCAGCAGATCCCCATAGCAGGTGAAGGCTGATAAATTCATGCAGACTGGGAGATTTGGCCCATTCCCAAGAGAAACACACGCTCCTGTCTTGTGAACCAAACACAAGCATCATTTGTTAAAAAATGACATCTTGGGGCCCATCTATTTTCCGTTTCTCGTGGTCGGAGTTGAGCCACAATAACATTTGTAGAGCAGAGATTAATTAATCATTGCTGCCATCTACTTTGATTCTTTGGAATTAATCACAACATGCTTCATATCCCGATCCTTTGCAGTACGGCAGCAACAAGAACAGCAAAGCATTACACTGGACAAATCCTCCGCACTACTTTGCCTGGAAGACGCATGTGCTTGGAAAGCATCTGAAGGGGGCTTTTTATAAGAGGAGAGCAGCATCTTAGCCACCGAAAGAAAACCGATAGTTTAAAGAAGCATCCCATCATGCACCAGTAGCTGCCACCTATCCTTTATCGCCAAAATTAACTCGGCGCAGGCCACGCCCTACCCCCCCTTTGCTCCGACATCTGGGGTAGCTTCACCCAAACTTGAGGGATCTGCATCAGCACTCCATTGCAATCCTCTATACAGTCAGCAGGTGGAGCAGTGTTTAAAGAATGGGACTGAAGAGTGACCGATCTCTACAGATGTACTGTAACTACGTTTGAGGGAGACAGTCTAACTGCTCTATAAGTAGGTAAAATTTCAGTTGTATATATAAAAGACTACGTCAAAACAAAACAGAAATAAATTTTGACTCTATACAAGCCTTTGCTTATAAGCTTACTTATAAAGGAAAAGGAAAAACCTGAGTAATATGCAAGTATTAAAATGCAGGAATTAAACTACCCACGTAAAAAGCATTGCTAAGCAAACCCTAATGTGCATGAATGAAGGATAACGAGCCACTACCACAATCAGACAGCAAAGAACTGCAAACATGCAACACAAACAGGAACTGGTGATTCATTCAGGTGCGGTCAGTAGTTAACAGTCTGGTCATAGATGAGTGGGTTTTGAAAATAAAACGCATACTTGAAATCCTATATCGAAGATGATCTGTTCTTGCAAATATGACAAGAAGCCATACAACCAACGCCTAAGCAAATGTATTATCCAAAAATGATGACTTTAGCCTACCTGCCAAATTCTCTACTGCCCCCGATCTCAGAAACTGGCTCATATGACTCATATGACACTTATATGAATGTGCATGGTTCGTGCACCTGAAAAAATCAGGATGACCACATTCCTGAACCATCTGAAACTACTGTTCAGGGTAAAACTAATTAGTCGCAGTGGTTTCGTGTCTGGACGTAAAGTGAGACTCCAGATTCGATGACCAAGGCTGAAAAGGATCACCTCACTTGGCACTCGCAGAAAGAGTAGGACATTCACTGTTAAACTGTAACACTTATGTATAGATGAGTAACCTGTCTATGTCTACCCCTAACCCTAACCCCTCCATTGTTGACAGTGCGGCAATATTAAGAGTATGTGTAAGAGTAAGTGTTCACGACAAGGACTGATGAGTTGCACACATCGTCCAGGATTCTACACTCTTTCTAGGGCATCATACCCTCCCCTTCCTGGCCCCAAGTTCTAGTAAACCTGGTCTTCCCTTCATAGAATCTTTGTCCATGATGACACTGCAGCTGATTCCAGATCAATGGTGCACCACGGAGGAAAGGAGCAGATGTCCTTCGTTTGGCTCTAACAAATGATATCTCCTACGAGCTCGTGCTAAGTTCAGGCTCACTGGAGAGGAGAACTGATCAGCAACATTTGGGAAGGGGGGGGGGGGGGCGGGTTGGCGAACAGATTTTTGACCAAATTACATTTTTCAAATAAGTCATTTGGTCAAGTCAAGTGGAGCCGCATTCTTGTTAGAACTTGTAAAATAACCGACCAATGTGTTTAAAAAATTTGAAATGTGTTTTTTTAGACACTAAACCATTGTGGTCTTTTATAGTGATATTTGTTCATAATCCTCAAACATGCAACGGAGAATTTGGAACTTGTCTTTTCTGAATGCGTCATTATTAAGCAGATGAGAGAGAGGAACCACCCTCCATATGTGCATTAACGAGTATTACGATGGTCAGCCTTGCAAATCAGCCTTTGGAAACACCAGGAAGGGGATGACAAGGCAGTCAAAGATTTCTATGGAGGAACTCGGAGGTACAAACCCCTCAAACAGAAGTGCAAAAAGGATATGAAAACACAAATGGTGCCGTTCAAATGAGAAGCTGATTGTTTGCCTGTTTTTGGTCGGGCAGCTGGGGTAACAGCAGACACCAGGAGGCTGATAAGGGGGAAGTGAACACAGAGGAACCAGATGAAATGTGTCAATGATCTCCCTTACTCAGCTAAACAGCAGTGCTGTCTGCCAGTCCATTTCTGTGTACTCAACTTCTCACACACAAGATGTACAGACAACTACTGCATACACACTTTGTAAATCACTCCACAACCCCATAGGGAAGTGCACCGTCAATCGAAGCAGAGGAGTCTAGAAAACAATACCGAATATTTGTGACATAAATGGCATCATAGACACTGAACACATATTGGCCTGAACTTAGTTATTAGCAGTATATGACCTTGAGCAAAGTACTCAACTTCAGCTGCTTCAGGAAACATCCCATTTTATAACATTCAGCCTAAAATGCCCATTATTGTGAATAACGACACTGCCAATGCAGAGAGACACTGTGGACAGGAAGGGGCACTTTTTACTGAGCCAGGTGTTTTCTATTTCCTGAATTTTATTACAGCCTTTAGAATATTTTTTTCTCTTGAATTCATCACTAGAAACGGGACCCATCAGGAGATTTAGGAATTAAGACAATGCAGTCGGGAGAGAGCAACCGTGAACGGGAGAATTCGATCTTGCAGCAGTTGAATTGTCTTACATCCTACTCAGGTGAGGATTTAGAGAAGTAACCGATTCATGTACACTGGTTGATAGGGTGACCACACGTCCAGATTTAATCTGGACCGTCCGCTTATCCAGCCTACTGTCCAGACTGCTGATGGATGTCCTCTCTTTACCCCATTTTACCCCCTTGTCCTCCTCCGCCCCTCCCCCCTACCTGAATCCCTGTCATTTAGCTCTACTCTCTTCAATCCCCGGTCACACAAAAAGACGTGAAACACCCACACATACATACCGCAGAAGCCAGGGACAGCCCTGCTCACGAAAACATTTTCTCTTGAGATAACCGGACAACTATCTTGATAGCTATACCGTTCTCTGCTTCCGTAGTATGTGTATAATATAAACCACCTTTAGTCCTCCTGTCTGGAGTCATGCCAGTGGTCACCCTACTGGTTGCACAGGCTCATATTGGAGAGAACAGCCGATCACTAAGCAGCAGGCTGTGTAGCTGCACCAGGAATACATTTGCTGATAATGTAAATGAGCTGATGTGCAAGACATAAAATATAGCGCAGGGTGTCCTGACAGAGGGCTAGAGCCACAGGCTAGCCCACACCTGTGTTCACCTGATCAGGTGACTTGACGAGGAGGATCTCCCATACTCCTGCATCATAACAGAGAGCCCCTTGTCAGCACACACTACTGTTTAATAGCAGGTTGATTGCAGCTGGCCTCTTGCCACCTGGGATTTTCCCTCTCTGCTGCAAAGCCAATAAGGTGTGTTGATTGCAAGTCAGTTTTACGTTATGCAAGTTTATGTTGTGTAATCAAAAATCCATTTTCCTTAGAAATGACATCTGTAACTGCATTTAAATATCCGTATAGTCAAGGATATGGGAAAGAGCTTGATATTGGTGGGAACACAACTTAATAATTTAAATGCTAAGGTCTACTTTTTTTGGGGGGGAGGGGGATTTTAAGCCAAATTAAATACTGGGCTGTAAACACCTCCCTGTTTCTTATGCTCCTGCATCCGGTGTTCAGCAGAACATTTCGAGCACCTCACCGTCTGAGAACCTGCAGCCTGCAGCCTGCAGCCATGGTTGGAAGTTAGGGAGACTTCCATTTTGTGTGAACTCCTTCACATGCCAGCCATGCAGGTTCAAACAGCGGTCGAGTTGTAAAAATATGTCACGGGAGGTGGTGGGAGTGTGGACCAAATTTGCAGGGGGTGGGAGTTGATGGCATTGTGGATGAGTGGTGAGGATTAAATTCGGTTTCAGTCCAGAGTCTGACAGTTGAGGACCCCTGATATAATTTAGGACAGTTAAAGAACAATATTAATGTAATATTTTTATTTTAAGTATAATTTAAGTATAATTTCAGGCATGATCATACATTAGTCATTACTATAAACTGTATATATGTATATTTCAGTATCTGATACAATATACAAACTGTAGTTAATACAATACAGCCCAGTTTATCCTATATCACAAGCCTTCAATTAACCTGGTGAGCTGATGCTTAGCAAGTGATGCTGAGCGGTGATATAATGTTTTGGCTCAGAGGTATATAAACAGATATATATATATAAATATATAACAACTACAATCAACAAGGAATATAAGCAAACAAGTCGATATATCTGGGCAGGTGACTGGGTTCATGTTCTGAAACGTTTGTCAGTCGACTTTTTGTCAAGAATATGCAAGAGCGAGCATAATCGGAAAGACTGGGTGAGGCATGTTTCACTGGGTGGGCTTAAAAATGCGTCATATTCCATAACAATCAACATTTAAATTGAAGGTCATACGAAATTACATTTAAATCCATTAGCTTAGTGAGGCAGAATAAGTTTTGCTTCACCGAAGTTCCCTTCATTAACCTAAGGGTGGTGCTATTTTGCACAATACTTTTCCAGATATTTTTCTAACAGGCACTTTTTTAGTTTAATATGGAAATGGTCATTGTGATTATACAATGGGATTAGAATGATATTTTATGTGATATCAATGCTGTTTTTTTTTCATATTTGGTGATATTCTGCTTCACCTGTTGCCTTCAAGAAACTGCCACTTATGATAGTACATTTACAGGGGGATGGTTTTTGTCATTT
>JAODLC010000028.1:11998171-12026373 GCA_026781145.1 Hippopotamyrus pictus
TCCCACTGATGATAGTACATTTACAGGGGGATGGTTTTTGTCATTTTCCCACTGATGATAGTACATTTACAGGGGGGTGGTTTTTGTCATTTTCCCACTGATGATAGTACATTTACAGGGGGATGGTTTTTGTCATTTTCCCACTGATGATAGTACATTTACAGGGGGGATGATTTTTGTCATTTTCCCCACAGGGAGAATGGCATCCAGGAGCATTCCATGGCAGCTGGATCCCCGGTTAACACATATAAAATATCTGAACAGAAACTGTACTTTATTACACTCTTAAAACCTGCACCTAAATCAACTTCAGTGAATTATGATGTCAACACAGTTGACAGGAGATAATCATGAGGTCATCCCCCCTTTTTTTAGGAATAAAAGTCACAAGACTCTAACTGTTTCTCTCCCTGTCATTTAACCCTCTCCTTTAGCCTCAGCTGAATTATTTTTCCAGCAAATAATGGCACAGTGTGTGTAACGATAAAAAATGATTGATGGATTGGTCTGGTCTGACTTGTCACCAGTTTGAGTTTCCTGAGTTGTTGTGCTTACACAAACAGAAAACTGGATCATTCCATTATTTAATAATGTGCTTCTTTCAGTATCGCAGTAGGTCTGACAGGATCTGTCACACAACATTGCTATGCTTTTAAACACGGGGCCAACTATAAGTCAACAAAAGGCAGCGCTTTTGTTGACAGATAATGAGCAAAAAAGACACTGCGAATGGATACTGGTATTATTGTCACTCAGTGCAAAATTGCATTGGACTATAACAAGATGAAACAGACAATGACAAAAAAAATGATTTTCAAATCCATTGACTTTAAATGAGAGGATTTCGACTGTCTGCATGTATAAATGGTGGTTTCCAAGATGTGGAGCGTTTAGGCACATTACATGAAGTGAGCATTCCATATTTTCTACTGGCTAACATTTCAAGGAAATGTCATAAATCAGGACAATCAGATTAACAATCAGGGTTGGTTTTGGCCAGAGGGCTGTTCTGCACAGCCCACCAAGTAGAAAAGAAAAACAGAGCAGAGACAGTTCGTGATCGCTCCTTCGTAGGTGTCAGCCAGCAGCTGAGAAGTTAGCAGAGCAGAGGCGAGCCTTCCTAAGCAAAACTAAGGGCCATTTGCTCAAATTCACTATCCATTGACACATACTGCTTACTCCAAACTATAGCATCAATACATTTATGAATGTACAGGCATTAATAGAATAAATCTAAAGGTATGAAATAGTTCCAAACTTGGTGAGAAGCTAAGCATAATCTAACATTATAGGGTAAAACTTCAAATATACATCATATAAACGTAATACAGAATGTATTTAGCATACAAATCTAATTCCACAACATGACTCATCCACAGAAAGGTGCAACATCTTTACAGTCACTTGCCTCATCTTTGTAACATAGGACTCACAGTAAGTTCCTTCCCATCTATGCGGCAAAACCCCCCTAGTGTAATCTTTGTGAGATAATTCAGGACGTTCATCAGGGTTTTTTTTTTTTTTTACATATTAATCAGATACGTTTAGGTGAGTGTGAAAAACAACAACGGGACAAATTTCATATATACAGACTATGCATGTGTGCATCTCAGCCTGCTGCTACCCCAGAGCTGAGGTCTAAGCAACGAGGAAGCAGAAAGTTCTGGAGATGGCCCATTCCTGTGAAGCATCCAGATGAAGTAGTCCCTACTGTGCAGCCCACACCAGCCCCCCCTAACCCCCTTCACCCTAAGAATACCCCTTTGAAAAGGCATGGAGGCTGGAATGAAAAACAAACAAGCACGACTGTGCATTGCGCCAATTTGTCATCCCACACAATAAAATGCAGATTTTTTTGAGCAATAATTATCTCTCGGCATCATCGACAGATAAACGCACAGCATTCCAGGCTTATCAAAACTTGCCAGGTTAACCAAATTGAGATGAGATATAATTCATCATAAGAAAAAGCTTGTTGTCCTTGATACCCACAGATGTGCTAAAGGTGATATGAAGCTGATCTTTAGAGTCCTCTGATAAGCGATAGTGGGTTTGTATGAAAACCAAAATGGCTGGGAAAGTCATGAATTACCTGAATGGTTTTATATAGTCATTTTATTGTTTTTGTGAACATTAATAATACGTCCTACAGTTTACAGAAATGTAATTTGACATCCTGATCATAAGTATCACTGGAAGTCTTCTTCCCCTAAACATCTTCACATCTCTGCATATTGCAAAGTATTTTTGGAAATACTTCAATTTAAGGTCTACTCCCTAACCAATAATAAACTGTTACTAATCATTTGGTAATATATCAGTAAATAAACATGTTCACTTACAATCAAAGTTAGAAATGTGTTACAAAGATATCTTACTCTTGTCTCACAACGTTTTTAATATAGAGCTTGCAAATTACTTGCAACAAAAAAACTATGCATTAGTAAGCATACTTAGAAATTAGATATATCTAAGCCTTAACCATCTGCTCATTAGCCATTAATAAACTGCTACTAATCCTTTGGTAATCTGTTAGTAAATTAAAAGATTCCCTTACAATGAAATTGAGAAATGTATTACAAAGATATGTTCCTTCCGTCTCACAAAGCTTTTACTAAACAGCTTGTAAATACTCAATTATAACTCATTTCTGAGTATGTTTGCCTGTTGTTTTAGATTTGCAAGTGATTTACAGGCTGGTCTATAAATACCAGGAGCAAGATATGATTGTAACACATTTATAAATTTGTTTGGAATGAATATTTCAATATAGTAATATATCATCAAATGATTAGTGACAGTTCATTAATAAAGGAGCAGCCCTAAAATTAAAGTGTTACAGGTTTTTTTTTTTTTTTTTTTTTTTTTTTGCAATTTCCCTATCAAGTATATACTGTGTTGTCCAAGTCCCCTTAGCATACATGTATGAACACGTGGGACTGAAGCGGGAGCACTGGACTGGTGAGCACTTTGTTTGTTCGGGTCCTGGATGATGTGCGTCTGCTTGCAGACTCCTAAGAAAGGTGCTTAGGAAATGCTCCTTTCCGAGAAGATCCAGCTCCAGAAATGGATGAAGCTATAACACGAGTCACTTCGGGTGAAAGCTATTAAATTACTTGGGTTGAACCATACTTGTAAAAGAGAAATTCTGGTGGGGGGGAGTTGGAGGTTCTCCTATACTATACACAAACATCGTGTATCCAGGTAATTGGCTCAGCAAACACTGCAAAAATAAACTATGCAGGCTTCGCAAATATGTATCTGCAGCTTTCAGATGAACCTGAAATGACAAAGCCAGTCATAGTAAATCCAGGAAGAAACACACCTGGAAAAATAGGGAACAGCCATCAAACTCCTATTATAATACTAGGATAATAATACTACAATACTATCACATAGTCTTTTATAGAGTAACAATGTATGGGACAACAGAAATAGGTGGGCAAGAACTCTATTCAGTAAGCAAACCAGCTATGAACACGTAAACATTTTTAACACAGATTTAACTGAAACTATATATATATATATATATATATATATATATATATATATATATTTATGAATGAATATTTACTTCAAATATATATATAGGGCAAAGTACAGAAAAGTCTTCTATTAGAACAGGAAGTTGTCACTGATAATTTGTCAAGCTACACACAGGTCAGACAGATCGTTCTTCTGTGCAAGGTCTTGAAAGCTGTAAGATAAATAACAGCCTAAAGACACCGATGATATAGTATTTAACGTTTAAAATTGACCGTAAGGTGGTATCAGGCACAAGGTGCGGCCCGGGAGAGACGCTTAGGGGGCGCAGCGCTGAGGTTGTCTCACACGTGGACGCGGCGATTAATCACCCGGCCGAAAACCCGGCTTCCTGTCTCGAGAACAACGTCCGAGCGACTCCCAAACAGCGTTTAATTCCCCCGCTAAAGACCTCAGAGGGCGTTTAGGAAAACACAGGCGCCGTCTCTGATGACAAGGGGAGTTTATTGAGGAGCCGTGGGGTTGGCGTTATCTCCCGGCTCGGCAAACAGAAGGCATTCCACGGCCTGCCTGAGCTTCTGCCACCACTGGCTCATCTGTTATCACTTCTCCGGTGTCAGTTTCCAGAGGCTGTCTTCCCCTGTTCTCAGGTCACCAGCCATGAATCAAGTCAGATGAAAGGAGGGCAGGAGGAGGAGGTGGGGGCAATGGAAGCACAAGGGGGATAATAAGACAACAGGAAACCGCGAGAGGGATCATCCCCTGCTTTTTGTGTGCCACAGCTGGTTTGGCGCACAGTGTGGCCCGATTTCCATGACCGCTGGATCACGGTACTTGGAGTTTTCAGGGAAGCTGCTGGGTCGAGCCCAGGGGACGCGATATCTGCAGTATACGAGAGCTTGGAAGCAGGGAAGTTTCTAAATTCCTAATGTCAACATTAAAAAAAAAAAAGTTCCTCAGATTCTCTTTCCACCTCATGACACTTAGCTATCGTTACCTCATAAATGTAAAAATTGCGGATTCCTGTTCGAGTGAAAGTGACGGGTCACAGAGCGTAAAACCCAAGCGGCATAAAGTAATGACTCAATTTGACTCTATTTGTGTTCAGCTGAGTTGGCCGCTCTACCCGAGTATTAAACCCCGTGGATGTTTGGGGGAACCACAGAGGCTTTTTGAAATGGTCAAACTGGATGAGAACGAGCCTCCGAATTGTCTCCAAGATGCAAATGGAAAACAAACCACACGGGAGTGGATGAGTGCAAAAGAAGAAAGAAAAGGATGAAAGAATGCAAATCGAATGGCCAAACTGATACTTCACCGGATGCTCTCTTGCCAGCCTCGTTCTCTCTACTAGTGTGCACACAAATTTTATTTTAAAGTGCTGTCCACACCGTGTCGGGCACAGAAGGTGAAAGAGACCAAGCAAATCGAGTGAAGGCCGCAGTCACACAATCTGACACCAGCCAGAAAATGGAAAGAGCAGCGTGTGACGTTACCCCCTCCGCTTTGAGTCAGAGATTATGAAGAGGTTGTTCAAGTCCAAAAGAAGACCAAGGGTGTAAAAACCAAGGGGGGGGGGCGACACATAGACTTTCATATTTAAATTATTAAATCGTTCCCCCTCACCCCCCATATCAACTGTCCCCTATGCCATTGACAATGTCAACAACACAATTCTTATTATGATGAATATTCTCATAACAATAACAATGATATTAATATTTGAATTTAATGCTAATTATTTATTATTTATTATAAATAGATTGTTTATTGGATAATAAGGCTTTTCCTCTAGTAGTCTAGTTGATGTTGAACTCTGTCATTCATCAAAAGACTATCAGGGTCCTTTATAGCACTGTTCATTTACACAGACACATTACATACACATGATAAGATATACTGGGCTGTGTAATTCATGGATTCCAGAAGCAATTCATATCACAGGGAGCAAATGTACAACATTCATTCTACACAAAACACTATAAGCCAGTGTTTCTCAATCTAGTCCTCAGGGATCGTCCATGTAGACTGTCTGGCAGGGAGCTGGGAGGGAGCAGAAACTTGGACCATCTAGGGATCCCCAAGGGCCAGGCTGGGAAACACTGCTGTAAGCTACCATGAGGTCATTATTTTATTCATGTAAACCAACATAAAACTGCTAGGCAGGTTAATTTTGTGCCACAACAGCCTAACAAAGGCCATCACCGTGTTAGATGTCACATTCATTACATTCACATTAGCGTGACAGTAGTGTGGCCTCTTCTTGTAGGTGTCCACAGCATTGCATGGGGGTGCAAGTCCAGTGGAAAGAGGGCCCCCTACCGTCCAAGAGTTCATACCCCAAAGTATTTTTCTCCAACTCCCTTTCAGAGAGCACAGGACTGGCCCAGAGCTGGACAAGAGAGTTACTTTAAGACAAAAAATTACCACGGATCTTCATGTACTGGCTAGAGATGCGATATTCTTACATACTGCATCCAGCTTGTCCCACCTCTACAAAAACATGCAGAAATCGTGGCTGCAACAGAGGGCCCAGCGTGAATAGTTAGTTCATAAAGTCCTTAAACAGCATCTGCTCAAGCAGCGTGCTTGTGAGGCATACTGCGAAGGCTGCTGTTTCGGTCCATCTCAGCTCTCAACTAACTATTCATTGAGATACTAGGTAAAAACCTTGCACAAATTCAAATCACACGATGCAATATATTTTTGAATTTAAATGTTCAATTTCTGGCTAAGCTGTGAGAAACTATCACAAGCATTTGTGCTAATAAAATATGCCCCCTTAATTAATGAAATACTTTGTGGAATATCAAGTATATAAACTATTACTATCGTACAAACATTCATTCAAAAGTATAAACATTCAAAACATTCAAAAGTATAGTATAAACTATTGTACGTATAGCACAGCCGGGGTACTTGCCAGAAAAAGCATTTCACTGTATGTTGTAGCAGCTATAACTACATGTGACAAATAAAGAATCTACATCTACATCTATTATGCTAACAAATGTATCTGCATGTACTTGGCGACACAGTGGCTCGGTGATCAGGACTCCAGCCTCACACCTCTGTGTCTGAGCAGACTGCATGCTCCACACATGGCTAATCCGGCTTCCTCCTACAGCCCAAAGATGCGGTTTGGTGATCTGCTGTCCCTAAACAGTCTATAGCGTTTAATTGTGGGCGACTGCCTGTGCAGCCTATGACAGACAAGCGCGCCCCTGCCTTGTGCCCTATGGCTCCACAAAGAGGTGCCAGGCTGCCCATGTCCTTCTAAGGGGTAATTATGGAGCACGGATGTTTTTATTCAAGTTAATAGCATTTGTTTAGCTGTTGTTCACGGGCCAAGCAATTTACTGATTGAGCATTAATCAATAACACTACAAGATGTTTAGGGACATCATTTCCTAATTAAACCAAGCAACAGTCTGGTTTTGAAACAGGAAAATTACAGCTATTGTTTACTTCACCAACATTTTGTGATTTCAACTAAAACATTTCAAATTCCAAATAAATAACCAGATTCATATTTTCACCAACTTAATCAAGCTAATTATTTAGGAGCCAGATGAAAAACCAGTGGATATTGAATTAAAAAGTCATGCAGTTAAAAAAATTAAATTAATATAAATGTTTAAATGGATTACAAGTATATCTGAGACAACGTTAAACTTCCAGGAACTGCAAGGACAGGATTCAAAGCAAAAAATAAGAGTTAAATAATGATCAAAATACATAAGAATATTTCCAGTTAAATGTATAACTGAATTGAATAATAGACACACTGGCAAAGTGTATGAATGTTACCTTTTTGGACATTGTATTCTATATTTAATATTTGGTATTTCATCAACAGTGATACTTTTTCAGAATTTTCCATCCCCTAGGTAAATGTGCTGCTTTAAATTTTTGTATTTCATTAAAGATACAATCGAAAAATTAAAAAGACTTCCTCGAGTTGCTGAGCAAAGATTGTGCGCAAGTTTTACACTTACATTTCCAAAGAAGGACGCACAGCGAAGGTCTGAACCGGACGACAGGGAGCCCTGATTCAGATTTCAGAGTTATCGAAACAGTTAAAATTGCATGTTACTTCTGTAAAAGGTCATTGTTTAAGTGGCAGTTGGTAACATTTCGGTGCTAATTTTGGGAATCTCCTTCTTACTGCCTGCCTGCTCGCGTGCCTTTGTGGGCAATGACAGCACGTCTCTGGCCTGTTCCAGCAGCGTTTAGCATGCGATGGGGACAGGACTGAAGCCGGAGTTCTCTATGCTCTTGTTTACTTTACTTTGAAAAAGGAACCAAATATCAGATTAAGCATGCATGCTCGATTCCACCATCTACCGAGGGCAAAAGGTTCTGAAACCATAATTTTACTTCAAGGAATGAAAAAAGGAAGATACGGCAATGAATGAACACAAAGAATGCCTTATGCAGCAGATATACATATTGGATGTTTTCCACGTTTTATTGTTCTACAGCAAAATCTAAGTTAATTATATAATTAACACACAAATAAATTGATTGCATAATGTTCCCCCATCTAAATTAGGCTATTACTTGCTTGAAGCAGTTTTGGCAACAGTTACAACTTTGAGTCTACACTTAGTCACTGTCAGCTTTGCATATCTGGATACTGGAATTTTCTGTTGTAAAATCGCACCAAAGCTGCATCAGGTCCGAAGGAGGCTCGTGGGGAACAGCAGTGTTTAGTTCTGGCCACAGTGTTTCAGGCTCATGTCCATTTTAGGAAACTAAAACATGGCTGCTCCTGTATGCTGAGGATTATTGCTCATCTGGAAGGCGAGTGTCTCCGAAGTCCCATCTCCGTTTAAGGCTGTACATTCTCTTCCATCCATTCTGTTTTCGCAAGCAGAGATGTGCCCGCACTGTACTGTATCTGCCGTGCTTCATGATAACGCTCCTGAGATGATGGGTAGTATCAGCCTGTTGCCAACCGAGGAGAGAATCACTGGGGTCAAAAAGTTCAAATGAGGTCTCATCTTTCATGGGGTAATCCCTGACGCTCCCTGGAATACTCTGACCTGATGTATCCCCTACACCTAAAAATGGTTCCCACCCCCCGTAAAGACCAGACATGCTGTTTTTCCTTGAACTGCGTGTCCAGCCCGAGCTATGTCAGACACTAAGTCTGCGTCCACACTGTCAGCGGCAAACTGCCCGCCGCTTGTGAAAGGCACTGGATCGGTTAATAACAAAAAGAGCGCTGGCCATAAAAATAGGTGCGATTATTAAGTGTTTTTCAGCTTGAAACAAAATGAGTTACGTTGTTGCTTTATACAAAACAAAAAGCTCTTGCTCTCTTGCTGTTGGATCAAAAGGTGCGTTTATAAGTGCGTTTACTTTAGTTTCATTAGCTAAATATGCTAACCCGGTATCCCTGTCTATGCACTTAAATACCTCCAAGTAAAATTTTTCTCAGTTAAGTCTCAATATGACTTTAAGGGGACGTGAAATGACTCGAGGTACTGGGACACACAGCAATTATTAATTTCTCCTCCATGCCGTTAAGCAGATTGGTTTCCAATTTGCTGAACCAACCCGTCACAAACCGAAAATCATATCTGATTGGATACTGCTTTGCTAGAGGTGTGAGCTAGGTGAAAGGTAAATTAATTTGAACTTTGCTCAAATTTTGAATTCCTAGATTTCTTGCCAATGTTTCATATTCTGCATATTTTTTTGTTGATAAATGTAGAGACTTTTCAGAGAGATTTAATCAAATCCTTGTGAAACACCTTAACGGCACATAGATTACTGCAGTTTCAATAACAATGTCACCTCTGAAAACAGGTAGATACATTATTTACTATAACAATGGAGCGAATACCTACATACTCCATTTCATGTCTGAATCTGATAGTGGGAATGAGGAGCTGTTTGTCTGAATATATAGTCTGCGTTGATCAGAATGAAATTCCCAGTTAAATACATTTTCATTACCCAACGTAGCACCAAAAAATGTGGAAAAATCTGGGTGTGAAGGATATGTATGAAATGTGAGCTTTTCGCGTGTATTGTGAGAGTGAAGCAGAGATCCTCAGCCACCTGCCTGCTACCGTATCTCACAGCATCAGCTTGCAGCTGCCTATCAGCCTGAGGCTTCTGAACTGCTGATACGAGGCTGTGGAGCCCAAACCCTCCTGCCTACTCAGAGGTCACCAGCACAGGGCCAGCAGCCCCCTCGCTGTACAGCAGCTCCCGAAAAAAATGCCTCTATCAATATATCCCCTTTTTTTTTCCAGCCTTTCCAGTCGTCCTGCCACACCATTTGATAGAAGGAAGACCTGTATAGTTACTGTCACCTAGTGGAGAGTTACGAGACGGTGATAGAGGGGAACAATGCAAGAAAGGGAGGGATAGATGACAGAAGTGAATAGGAGCATGAAAACTACAGAAGGCGGTTGAGAGAGCAGAGAGCAAACCTAAACGGCACCGTGATACAGATGAGGGGACAGTAAATTTGGAAAGGACGCAGAGCCAAGAGCAACAAACTGTAGGTGCCTGTCGCCATATTTCTTTGGATGTAAAAACAGCAGGAATCTAAGGGAATAAAAACGACTGCATGTCCAGCACAGAAATGGGCAAATACTACATTTATGTTCTTCTTAGGACTACAAACATGGCACAATTAAAAAGGGGAAGTGCACGAGTGCCAGAGATAATCAGACACATAGACAATTGGTTATCACTCTCTCACTGGTTGAGAGACTAGCTGATATCTCCAAGTGAGCCGAAGAAGTCCAGCCCACCGTCAAAACATACCTGGGCCTATAAAAGGTGATAATGGACTCAATTATTGGCAGAGAACAGCAATAATGATATTTTAGTAGGGCAGTTAAAATCTTTAATTACTTGTTAACACCTTGTGTCTCTTTGGACAGGGAGACCACCGACACCCCTGGAGTCTCTTTGGAGAAATGCTGCAGCCTTTAGGAGCAGAGGACGCCATCTGCAAGTGTAGACAAGGGTACAGAGCAAAGACTGTCCCTGGGGAGGCAGGCAGCTTCAGAAACCCTCTTCATAATGAATAAATGATTGTTATTTGATAATTTGCTATCACGTCGCTAATTTGCAGCAACAACTGTCGAATCTCAGGGCTGCGCGTGCTGGGACGAGACGCCTCTAATTGTCCTGAGGTTCTCGGGGGTGTGTGTGTGTGGGGGGGGGGGGGATTGGGGGTTGTCAAAATGCTTCCCTTCCCCACCCTGCTATTTGTCAGGAGGGAGTTTCGGCCAGGAAGTCATTACCGAAGTGTAAATGCGCTCAGTTTTCCCTGTCTGACAGGGCATTTTGGACACGCTTGGCTCCATGGGTAACTGAGAAGTGTCCACATCCCCTTTCAAAGTCCTTTCCAAACAGTTACATAACCCTTCAGCCAATGCATGGTGGTTAACACTGATGAGTGTGTTATTATGTTACAAGCCCTGCAGCCTAATGCAATAACTATGTAATCAGCAGCCTGCTTCTTTGTGACTTATTATCATTATTCGATTCAGTGTAATTAAACTGCTCACGTCAGAAATACACCAGTATGGCTTCTTTGCATCACACTGGTAAGGCTGGTATTCGGCTGATGAGGCAATGTACTGGGACCCTGGACTGGGGTAGGAGAGACACTAAACTAGCTTGTTTAGGTCAGAAAATGGGCCTTTTGCGGAAATAACCTTTGTTGTCCAAAAACGTTGTCTGGGGTGGCTGGTCTCCTCCGACTGCCATAGAACATTAGCACGAAACGAATCGGTTCATTGAACATACACACAGAGGCTTCAAAAGTGCACTCTCAGTGACACCTTCATCATAGAACATCAGTAATTATATAAAATATGAGTCAGCTTCCTCAATGCTGGACACGCTCCAGCTGAGCGATACCCCACTGTCGTCGTTTTCCTCATGCAATATTTCATAAAACGCACAAAATCATTCAGTGTCAGTCACTGTCAAAGTCTGACTGCACATGCATTCCTGCTATTATGTGTGATTATCAGCTGTCCTTCAGGGCAGGTAATGTGTCTGCACAAAATGGGCTGCTGTCAAATTATGGGCTGTGCCAAAGTGAACAATGTCTTACATGAGGCTTACACTCCAGTTACTCAGTCGCATGTAGTCACTGGCGCCTCAAAACTGTGTATCTATTGCACAATAAAACAAGGCAATAAGCCGGAGCGTGTTCAGACAAATGTTTTCAGGCCTGCGTGTGCTCGCAAGTTTGCCTTGATGGGTCCATGAGAAAGAGTCCGCAAGGCCCTGGCAGTGGCAGATGAAGATGAAGAATAGCTGAGGGAATCTGGAATTTCTCAAAACGTTATGCAACCAGCATCAGGTTTCCCGGCTTAAAACAAACAAGCTAACAAAGAGCAGCACAACATTTGAGACTAGCTGAGGGTGGTGTTGGTAGCAGGGGAACCGGGAAAGCTGTTAAAGTCCAGCTGCTTATTCGCTAAGCAGAAATATCCACAAACTCACCTCCCATTTACTCTCAGCCTCTTAGACATACACTCACATAAAGGGGCTTCTAGATTATTCCCTGGGGCATTCGAGGCAGGTTGAGGGGTACCCGTGTTTGGTTTGCTATCTCTGCTGTGGCATATGTTACGTATGAACTCTTGACATGACCGGACGCAAGGATGGACTTTATAGGCAACATGCGTCTCTCGAGCTAACGACCTCTGAAGCCCAGAGGGCAACAGCCTACAAGGTGACTTAAAGTCCAAGACTGCTGCTCTGTCTCCGGCTGAATCAGGATCCTTAAATTTCATAATCAGCTAAATAGACGAAATGTATCCCACCAAAGGCTCATTATTAAATCTCTTTATGTGTTAACTTACTTGTCAGGATTTAGGTGACAGGCAGACGAACATGTTTTCGAGACAAATGAGATACAAACAGCCCTGGACTCAGGAAGGAGGCGACGCCCCAGATTTCTCTGTTTTTTAATTGAGGGAATGATGCAGCGAGCCCGGTGTTCAGTGGCACATGGGACAGACGCCATTTCCTGTCATTTAGCTTACAGCTCACCCTATCCACTACGTTCGTGGCCTGACCATATCCGACCATGAGTAAAGTAGTTTGGGAATCCTTTGCAAAGACTCCCCCACCTGGATCTTCTTGTGGGCACCTCTTTGGGGTGACTGCAGTCACATGGCAAGCTACTGCTTGCTCACACAGAGGAATATGAGGGAGGGAAAAAAAACAGACCAATCCACTTAACAAAGTCACCTCAAAACAAAACAATGATTAATCACACTGAGCAAATTACAGGCACCTGTAAGCTTGGCTAGACACCCATATCCTCGTCCCTTTCGTTCTCACACTCAATTTAGATTATATACAAGAGAATATAGGCGTGTGAATATATTAAACTGATATTAAATAAAGGTTAGACAAACACAAATGCAAAAACAACAACAACAGCAAACGTAACTGAAATGTCCATCATTACTCTGACTGGTATAATTTCGACTGTCAAATTTAAACGGAGAATTATAATCCACACCCTTACCGCTCACGGACTGGCAGGTGAAAGACAATACAGCCAGGTTTTGGCAGCTCATGTCACTGTCTGCATGCGTCTGGGTGTGTGTGCGATGGAGGGTGAAAGAAGGAGCGATACGGCGAAGGAGTGGAGCAACAGAGAGGAAACCTGAGAACGGGGAAGCCGGGGAGGACACGGTGGCCCCTTGCCACTCAAACACGTGCAGCCAAACTACTGAAAGAGAGAACAGCAGCACAACTGCACCCCAGAGCGAGGACCGTCTAAACCCCATGGTCTCCCACGAGGGACATTTGGCTCTCCTCTGACATGCTGGACCTGAGACGCCGCTCCACAGAGATGCGACCCGAATCCTGGCAGCTACTGCAGCTTCAGCATTAAGTAATATATGTAACCTGAGCGTGAGTGATATTGTGCAACGTTGGGCATTCGTCAAAAAAGATGGCAGATTATTTTTTAAAGCGTTCTGCTCCCAAGATGGGTAAATTCTCGTCTCGCCTACCCCATCTTGCTCTATATGAGACACAGATACACATGTAGGCGAGAGCAAGCTTGCTGGCGAAGGGCAGCCGCCTGCAGTGGCCATGGAGCGGGCGATTAAGGGCCTCGCTCAAGGGCCCACAGACGTGACAATTCTGCCGAGGCGAATCTGCAACTTTCCCATCACAGGTACAGGGGCTTATAGACCACTGAGTCACACGCTGCATGTTTGGTGATCTGAATTCTCAGTACAGCTGTACAAATAATGTTGTCATTTCAATTAAGCAAATACTTAACAGCCGATGACTGGATCAGTACCGCAGCTCAGCAGCGTTACGCCGCAATAAAGCGAATCGGCTGAGTACCTGAACCGCCTGAACGGCCAAGTTGTGCCAGCAATGGATTTTGTCTAACAGCACAAATATATTCCAGGACGACAATGCCAAGATTCATCGGACTGGAATTGTGAAAGAGTGTTTCGGGGAGCATAAGGAATCATTCTCACACATGAATTGGCCACCGCAGAGTGCTGACCTTAACCGCATTGGAAGTCTTTGAGGCGTGCTGAAGGGGACTTCGTGGAGTGGTTCAACTCACCTGTCATCAGTACAAGATCTCAGCAAAAAATGTAAGCAAATAAGGAAGGAAATAAAAGCAGAAACGTTCTATAAGCTTGTGCGTGCATGATGAATGCACACAGGAGATCAAAGCAAAAGATGGTCCAACAAAACATGAAAGTGATTTTTCAATTTTATTTGTACTATATGGTAATTATATAAGAATTTCATCAGAATCTATATTGCTATAAAATGGTTATAAGAAACTGAAAGCTATGTAGGTATTTTTCATGAGGCATGACTCCGAATTGTAATCTTCCATAACAGATAATTATTTTTTATTTCAGAGCACACCTTGCTTGGAATACCGTCTAAGACCTTAACAAAGAAACGTAAAAAAACAAAAACGGCAGATACGTTTAAATTTGCCATTTATAACTACCAGTTTGTGACTTTATGAAGCTTATGACTCATCGTACGTCTAATCACAGACCTAAAACACAACCTTTAAAATACTTTTTTCAGTCATGCAGTTCCAATTAAAGGTGGTTTGAGGATGATTACATTAATAAAACTTTGACAACATTCACTTTGCCCGCATCACTAGCTAGTTGCTGTCATTAACACATGCAGTCTTGTTTAATTCAAACATATAAAACTGAATCGCATTTTGTTCAAATCACATCTATTCCACAACATACGTTTCGCTGTTAATTACCCTAAAAGATAAACAGCTACATAATGCTGTTTTAGCCTATGAATGACTATTGATGGGCACCTTTAAAATACCCGAATATTCTAAGCAATATATCCTATGACTCTCGCGAGTGCAACCTCCACCTTAATCTTTCCCAATGATGCTGATTTTTCCAAAGGACGATCTCTGTGCTGAGACCGGTGGAGCCAAACCAGTAACTTCCCAGCTGCTTAGTTTGAGTTGCCAAACCCTCTGAAAATGGCAGATTTCTAACCGAACTGCTCCCCTCGTAGAACAACAGGTGTTGTGCCGAAAAAGGCATCCCTGCCGTATAGAATGCATGCCGGTGTTCTGACGAGTTGAGCTTTTAGGGTTTTTTGGGGGGTTAGGGTTAGGGCTACCGATTAGCAGTATGGTAGCCCTACTCGACAAAGTAGCTCAACTCGTTTCAGATCAGCGACCAATTGGTCACTTAGAGACGGGTATGCATTCTACGGCAGGGATGCCGTTTTTCGGCATAACACCGGAAATAAGGTGTGACTCCGGTAATTACAGAA
Source organism: Hippopotamyrus pictus (assembly GCA_026781145.1). Classification (NCBI taxonomy): domain Eukaryota; kingdom Metazoa; phylum Chordata; class Actinopteri; order Osteoglossiformes; family Mormyridae; genus Hippopotamyrus; species Hippopotamyrus pictus. The sequence goes on from JAODLC010000028.1 coordinate 12,013,463, forward strand.
CAGGTACATATGCTGAAAAAATATATGAGAGATAGTACTTAATGATGGTTATAAAACGTAACACTTTACTTAAAGCAGTCATCATAATGCATTATAGATACCTTCATAATAGGGGTGTAATATGGTTTGGTACGTAACTCGGTAATGAAGTCACGGTTTGGTACGTTTTCGATACAGTGGGATAAAAGAGACAAATCAAATTGCTTCTTTTTTTCTTTATTAAACAGTGGTTTGCTGAACAAAGTCTGGCTGTCTTTCTTAAATAAAAAGTCTCAGACAATATTGCTGCAACGCACTAATAAAAAACTAAAACATACTATATACATAGTAAGTCAAAATAAATATCCTCTCAAGTAAATTTAAATAAAATAAATATCAATTAAGGTGCAAATTTAGAGAATTAACTGTATCTCAACTGTACTGTATTCACATTAGCAGCTTTCAGCTTCATATTTGAATTGTGCAACACAAATATTGTCTCAGAAATACAAGGAATAACAAAATAAAAATCCATTATGGTGCAGCATTTATAAAAATACCTGTGCTGTACTTGTATTCACATACATCAGTATAAGCCATCATGATGCATTTTAAAAGATTCTATAGGGCATTATAGATGACAGCTTCACAGAACATGCATAATGTGTTACACCTTCTTATAAATAGTTATAGCCCTGTCTATAATACTTTTTGAATGAATTATAATGTATTATGAAGGTATCCATAATGCATTATACACGAGTGCTTTAAGTATAGTGTTACCAAAAATACATCATAAACATTTCCGTATTTGTGGAAATTGGGTGGAGGAGGAACAAAAGCTGTACTTCAATTCATTTCCAAAAATGCCCCCCAACTCCTTTCTTCTTTTGAAGGTATATTAATCTCCTTAAAAAAAAAAAGTAACATTAATCCATAACGATAAAGCTTCGCTGAAGGCACGCGAGCTTGACAGGAGGAAACATAAGCGAGATTAACAGGGGCGAGATCATTAAGCAGAGCTTAAAAGGGAGTTTCCTAACATGGACTCGGCATGAGAACAGCACCGAGTCACTGTACCGTTCAAACCAAAATTTCACAGAACAAAGAAAGCTCTGTGACTCATAAGCTTTCCATTCACAGCTTCCCCGTGTTTCAAGAAACGCTAAAAGAAAATAATTCACGCTTTACGGCTTGGGTAGTTGTCCGGGCAGAAAGAGCTCAGCCTGTGATCCCCCAGGCCGCATAAACAATCCAAACCACGGCGTGGCTGGGGGTGTAGCCCCGCCCCGGGAGTGCACAGACACGCCCACAAATTCCCATTGGCAAGACCCTGCCAGGTCTGTCCCCACAGGGTGACACTGTGCACTGTCCAGCAGAAAGGAGGGAAGAAATCAGAGAGAATAAGGGCGACGAGGGAGAAAGGCACACATGTGACAGCTGGCAGAGACTCCGTGTACCTGCCTGTGCAGTCCCCTCTCTCCAAATGTTTACCTTGGACCAGACTGGCGACCAACTGTTTGCAATTGACCCTCTAAAGAGTCGAGCGTAGGAAACGAACATGAGCATGAGCCTTCCCCTTTAGGGAAGGAAAAACCCACACACGCACACACACACTGGCGAGACTCGCAGAGACGCATGAACAGTGCTCATAGATCAGCCCTGTAGGAGGAAATGTAGCAGAGGGGATGGAGCGAGACGAGGGGCGAGCAGGTAGATGGCATCAGACCGCCGATGGCCCACAGCTGTGTCACCCTGCGTGAGGTGGCCTTTGCTGCGAATGACAGTTCGTTAAGCACCTAAGGTACAAAACTATGGCACTTTGATAGCTAAATTTTATACCAAAATTTCCCTTCCTAGTCATATTTTTACCTCCATTTTATTATAAGTAGCTAAATATGATTATACGTGTTTTGACATGATTTTTTTTAAATAAAAAAATCAAGTTAACTTAACGAAGTGAACCCTCGTTTCCAGTTCCCACAAAATCTTTGTACACTCCAGTCTACAGACCATTATATCTTTTGAAACCATGAAATTGACTCACTACTTTAAACTCTGCAAACACTAATACTGAATCTGTATGCCATCCCATGATTCTCAGTGTGCCCTGCGATGAAACATTATAGTCATAGAAAAGATGAATCTTTTGCTTTTTGACATATAGATCAATTAAATCTTCATTTCACCCAATAATATACATCTATCTCATAGAGGAAAGATAAATCAAAAGAGTGCTAAAAAAACACTATTAAATAAAACAGAAAAAATCTGTCCTAAAAAGAAAATGATAGCCTTGAAATCAAAATGTGCTTCAGAAAATGTTTAATTTGCTGTTTATTTTGAGTACATTACTTTTCAAAGGGAGGAATTTCTTCAAAAGCTTCAGAACAATCATGTTCCAGACCCTCCGCATCTCCAGTCCCAGACTCGTTAGCAGAAAAGTGAGTCATCAGACTCAGTTACGCAATTACAGCATCACACTGCTCGCCCGCCGGGTGCTCGCGGATGCTGCATGTCCGCCGCGGCTGAGATAAATCAGGCCGTTGCTCAGCAGTGGCCTTGTGTGCACTGGGACCGTTATACTGGGAAACAGAAAAAAAACACCAACAGTTCCACACTGAATGCGGTTTACAGTGAGGGATGAGTTGATCGCCTCCTCTTTCACTCCAAGGGATCCGACACCAGGACTGTATGAAGGCACAGACATTGCAGCCAGGAGGAACCTTCCGCCCTGCATGCATCCAGGGTCACCCTCAGGGGGGTTTAGTTATCCCCCCGCTGGCGTTTCCCCCGTCCGCACACTGTAATGACTCCTTCTGTCCAGTCCATCTAACGGCAATAAAATGATGAAAATGTAAAAGCACCAAGGAGAGGCCTAGTCATGTAGACTAAATAAAACTTCCTAATCCTCGTAAACTGCTCCATATGAGTGCGACATGCTCATTCCATGCAAGACTCCCAGCAAATGGAACTCATTTCGGTGAAATATTACCGGGATTCAATCCGCTGCCTTCCTCCATAATGGGGCCCGTGTTTCCTTAAGCCCCCGTGCCGATCCAGCTCTGGCCCTGCTGCCGTACCGATGACAGAACGCATTTATTATGAAAAATGTGCAGGAAAATGTAAATGAGGGAGCGGACGAATGGGGGGGTGGGGTGGGAGGTATAGCGGAGTGCGCGTGCGGACAAGACGCGGCACCCCGTCCATGCCGGACGCGGGGGGGGACGAAAGTCACCCGGGAGGAAGTCGAGAATAGAGGGGCATTTTTCTTACTTTATTTACAAAAAACAAACTCATACATCATGCTGCGCAGGCGCCCCCCCATCGCCCCCCGGTTTGTAATAGGGTCCACGTCGGTCACATGACATACCTGAGTGGCAGAGGCTGAGCAGGGAGGGGGACGGGTACCAGCTGGGTACTTGACCGCGGGGCAGTCATTAGTCAGCGCGTCACATGGTCCACAAACAGAAATTACTGAATCATAACTCTGCCTGTATGCAAACAACTGCCCCCTCCCACCTTTCCTCTAGCCCCTACTGCCCTTACTGCCTCAAGGGCTAACGGGGGCACTTCCAGGGTGGACGTCACCGGGTCAGCCTGGGTCAAACTGGGTCGAGCCAGGTCAACAGGAGTTAGCCGGACAACTGGGTTCCCCTGCGTGAATCGCGTTGCCTGGAAACTGAAACGATGTCACTGCACCTGTGACCTTTTTGAAGGCTCATCTAAACTCAGCCCTCGGATGGGTTGGTGCCCCACCCTGGGCTGTTCCCTGCCTTGCGCCCATAGCCTCCGGGATAGACTCCGGAGCCCCCGCCGCCCCGTGGTTTCAGTAAACGGATGGATGGAAGGGAATCTAAACTCAATGATCAATAAGAGTGTGAGGATCCAAGATTCCAGAGATCTTTCCCGTCAGCCCATCAATATAGGAATATACATCCGGGACGCGATATCACCTCCCTCGGGCCTGCGGTGGTACATTCACACGTTTACTAAACGATATACATCAACATACCAGGCTAATATTTACAGATTAGACGACGTACGTCACAGCGACACGTGACCTGGCGATATGCTACATGCGGTACAACAGAAGGTGTCAATGGGGCATGAAGGCAAGACACAGCAATGAAGAACTTGCTGTTAAGAACGGGGAGGGGGGGGGGGGGAGGCATTCCGAAATTCAGTCAAAAACGGGAAGCGATGGAATACGTGAAACGGAGAAAAGAAGAGCAGGGATAAAGCGGAGCGGGCAGTAAGGCCCAGCCACACAGGGAAGGCGACTCTGCATACGTATTACTGCCGACCACAGTTTACTCTCTTGACCGCGACGGGGCCCCGGCGGGATCGAGCCGGAGGGAAAATGCAGCTGCTGGAAAATCTGGGAAATTTAAAACATGCACAAAAATGTCCTTCAGCTCTGCTTTACGGAGGACAAGAACGCACTTCTGAAAACCGACAGGATCGACCAAACGACATAAAACCGGTCCGGTCATTTTACTCATTTTATTTTAATGGCAGTCACTGCTATACGGCTTTACAAAGATTTTTATCGGAGCGTGACTAATGTGGAAATAGTTTTCCTGAAGAAATAACTAAAAAATTGTAACGCATTATCCTCCCGCTAGGCGGGCCGTGCCGGGCTTGTGTGGATCCACCAAGTGGCGCTGATACTGGGATGGTCAGCCTGAAAGTGGCCACAGAAGCCGTTCATTTCACGCTCCTCGCCTTGGAGACTTCCTGAAGGACAGAGCAGGAAGCGACGTGCACCTCTGCATCCCCACACAAGAAGGCTTATGAGTCACCCCAGCAAAAACGTCTCACCTGCAAGCTTAAACCAATGCGGTCGCCGTGGCAATGCAGCTGCATGAATCAAACCGTCCCAAGTCCTCAATCAACCGGGACGGCCCATATCCCCATTTCAATCCCTGGGGAGGCCGGATGGCATTATAGCTTTGGCCCCCCGGGGACAGAACCGGAGCCCCAGCTGAGATGGGGAAAGTCCTTCAATATCATACAGTTTCGTGTACCGGCGGGTAACCGAATACCTATGCGATTGTTAGTCTCGTAAGGGATTTGGGGGTTTGGCTATCAGTAACGCTCAGTGGCCACATCAACCCCAAGAAACAACAAACAAAGACAAAAACACCGGAAGAAACATCCACAGGTGTCCAAAGCGCCTCAAAATTAATTCTATTCCTAAATGTTTAATCAGGCAAACTCCTTTTCCTACACGCCGCTTTGTGTAAAAGACTCAGCCTTTTCCCCCCTCCCTTTCTTTGTGTTTCCCCACTCCCTTAGTCTGCTTTGTCCTCCCCCCCTAGGAACTGTGTCTCTTTTATGGCTGGAGGGTGATAATTTATTACAGCCAGTAGACGTGAGATCTGCATTATCTGCACAAACGATCGTGAGCAAATCATATCAGAAGAAGCCATGTTTAAATATAGTCATAATTACGGCAATCATTTCTTGCTGCCCCCCCCCCCATCTGCTCTTTCTGCGGCGTTTCCTCTTCGCATATCCAGTTAATCCTTGCTCCTGGTGTGGGCTAAAGCTGACAGTTGCATGACAAGGAATGTTTCCCTTTGTAAAAGCCTACTTCCTCCTCGCAAAGTTTTAGCCTAATTGAAACATTTCCTATTGAGCTCAATCAGGAGGGCAATTACCTAATTATTCGCTTATGCCTCGCTCGGCCTCCTAAGGAAGAGAGAGAGAGAGAGAGAGAGAGAAAGAGAGAGAGAGAGAGAGAGAGGGACGTTGAAGGAGGGAGAGAGGACGCTTTGCTCTTACTAATTTGGAAAGTAGGTTTCATTAAAAAGTCTTTAGGATGAAAAACACTGAACCTGAGACGATGCATCAGGCAGCAGCGAATGACTTATTGCAGCGACATCAAAACGTCGTAACATTACACTCGCCTGCATCAATCAACGGGCTTTCAGGATGTTTGGGAATAAACAGTCAGTGGTCAGACCAATCAGCTGCAAAGCAGGTTGCATCAGTAAATCCCACCCTGTTTAAAGCACACACACACACACACACACACACACACACACACACACAGGGGAAATCTCAGGTCCGCTCCACTCCGGCAACCAAAGCCAGTATTTATGGACTCGTGGGGCATACTGATCAAACGGGGGAAAGCCGCCCGACTGGGGGAGGGGGGTGGAACGGAAGCAGTAAAAGCAGGAATGCTAAGTTTCACAGCGACTCATCTTCACCACGCACTCAGTAAATCGGCTCTGATAAAATATTACAGACTGACAGCAGGGGTCCCACTTTTAGTAGGAGAAGCTGTGACTTGTTACTTAATTGGGCCGACAAAATATTTAAGGAGGTTGGGAGGGGGGGCAGCGAGGAACATGGATCAAACAGCCCAGGGATGTCGAAGAGGAGGAAGGTGATATATTACCAACCTGTGGAAACCCTGAATGCTTTCGATTCGAGCCTCTCCCCTCTCTCTTCCTTCCCCATCCAGCGCACTACAAGCGTGGCTTCAGTCTTAAATCAATCACTTAAATATATGAATAAATCAGCCTCCTGTCTTGGTCTAGGCACACATGCCGTAGTTTAATTCACCCGAGCAAACGGGCGGAGCTGCCGTATTTCAGGCCAACATGTGCGCCACTGTTGTCTAAATAAGCGCTCCGTGTCAGGCCTCCGTGACGGGCCTCCGTGACAGGCCTCCGTGACGGGCGGCGGAGAGGCAGCCCCTGGCCTCAGCTTGAGGTCATGGAAAGCAGTCATAAAGCGGCCTTTCAGCGCGGGAGAGGAGCAGGGGGAATGGGCCGGCTCGGCCCGGCATCTCCTGCCCTACCAGGCCCGGACGGGCATGCCCGCCCGCTCGCACACGCACGCACTAGCACACGTGCCCACACGCCCACGCGCACGCACATGCCGCTTTATGGTGCATGGACAGAAGAAAAATGAAGCGGACATCCCACACGAGGTGGGTGGGCTGCTCCTCTGGGCTGTAATGGACCTGGCATGAGATGATCTCCGCCCCCCCGGCACGCGGTCGGCGTGTAGATACTGCAGCCGAGTCGGGCTCCCTCTCTCCCTCTAAGCTCCCTGTTGGTCGCTAATTCAATTTAACAACGGGTAACAGCAACCACTGAAAAATTATGTCCATCCTGTGCTGTACTTCAGAAGAACAGGCCGCCCCCACACCCCCCATCCTTATATCTGGAGCTGGCTTCCCATTCAGAAAAGCGCTCTGAACGTCACACTTGCTGCAAGCGCTCCCCCCCTAATTTGCTCTCATGGTTTAGCTAAACATGCCAGCGACGTGAAAACAGTGATGCTGACAGCCGTGTGTTGCCAACCCCCCCACCTCCCCCCCGCCATCACTAAACTGACTATGCCTCACGTTAAAGGCCGTGCGGGTCGCCGTGGATCAGGATACCCTCAAGAAACAACAGGGAGGCCCAGAAAGATAAGGGTATAGTGGCAGTATTGGGAGTGGGGGATGCCCAAGGGGGTTTCCACCCTACAATCCCATTTGGTTCAGAATAGCGACCGCTGAAACACTAAAAAACCTAAAAGTCCTGCAGATATGATCATCCAGACCCCCTTGACTGGGAAAGCAGCATGCAATTAAACCAAAAATAACACTTTCCAAATGCTTTAATGGTTTCACAACGCTGTTAAGGATGATTTAAAAAAGAAAAAAACAGAAGGCCAAGTTCCACCAAGCGTGTCGCTCTAGGTACGAAAATATGTAAATTTCACGGCTCTAATTCCAGAGAGCACACCAGAGTTCAACAGCAATATGTCACATTCCGCATGATTGATGGCTGCATATTTATTAAGTCAACAAGGTATCATCATTCAGAGAAGCCGACTGGGAAATCGTCATTAAAAAAGAAGAAAAAAAGTCTCAAAAGTCACACAACCGCCACCATTATGATACGGAGACTCTGAACCGGGCCAGTCAAGGGGAGAAAAATGAGCCGAAATGTACGTGTTACACGCAACTCTTTCCCCTTAAATCCTAAAATAACCGATTAAGCAAAAATTATTTTCCCTAATGGCTCACAGGTTGGGGTGTCTGTCTGCGCTTGTGTGTGACTGTGTGCCCCCTCCATTAGATTCCCATTAGTGGGCTTAGGTGACGACGGCGGGTGGGGGGGTCTCGGGTCATAGCTCGCACAGAAGCAGGTGTCCTCACTGATAAACGGTGTCAGGCACCTTGGCCCCAACAAGCCCCCATCTGTCTGACAGGGAACTCCATCATAACCGTCCGGCCAACCACATGGAAAGGTCAAGGGCACAGGTCAGCTCAAATGACCACAGTAAGCTACACGCATTGCAAAACATACCTATAAATATACCTATTTATAGTGCAATCCAGCCTGTTATGTATGTAACATTTAGGCTCATATTGGAAAAAAAAGAAAATCTCAACACACAGATAAACTTAGTATCGATTAGTCAATTTTCATGCATTTTGCATCTTTTGTAACTTCTTATCCTCAAAATTCATATATTTATTTAAATGATTGAAATACATAGAATTTTATCAGTGTTATGGACATGACATTAAACGTACCTTTACATGCAATTGCCCAATGCTGTATTTTTCAAATGCAGCATAAGCTCTTCTGCAACAATACGGAAGTAAAACAAAAATACACATTGCCAGTGTATATATGCAAACACACTCACTAACAGGTGACAGTCTAATAGATAAGAATCTAGTTTCCTGATGTTTCCCAAAAATTGCTTCAGTAAAATACTACACCTGGGCTGTGGTCAGTGCAGGTTATTTTGGACAAGAACGTCTGTTGATGAATGCAGTAGTAATACGGAACGTGAAACAATACACTGCGTCTCCATTTGCGTGGGCAGCCCAAGCTGCTCAGAAATCATGACGTGGCGGCGATGTAGCAGAAAACACGCTCTCTTCCCCGCACAACGGAGCCAGCAAGTCCAACGCAGGGTATGTACAGTGAGGTTAATCAGGGGGAACAGAAACATAATTAACTCCTGCAGAAGAGAATTAATGACGGCCATTTATCATGCCGATGAGCTCCTTAGAGCATCAACATCGAGGACTTCATGGGAACAGGGTCTGCAGCTGGGCTGCTTGTGCAGAAAAGGACTTTCTCATGCTGTGCATTCTGGGAATAAAAAAAAAAAATACAGGAGGAAGGAGGAAGCTGTTGCATGCAAATTTTAATTGTGGATTGTTACAGTTGGACATTACTATTAAACCAAACCAACAAGATTATTGATGTGTTATTATAACATTCTTGGATAGTTTAGCTTCATTAAAACCCAGTTCACCCCAGTATAACAAATCCTAACTTGACATTTTATGTAAGTTTCGGCGATGTGTTTTTTTTTATGGTACAGCGAAACAAAACTATTTCTCTCCTAAGTATCACTATCACTCAGGCTCATTCCTAAGAGGTGAGCATTTAGGGTTGCTGTCATTTTGAAGTCTTCGATAACGACATCCCATTGTCACAGAGCGCACACACACACACACACACGCACACACGCACACACGCACACACACACACACACACACACACACACACACACAGAACAGGCGACACCAGAGCAACCTTAGACAAACGAGACTAAACTCTGTATTCTTCCTCGATGGGCTTGTGTTTAAACAATGTAAAACTCAATTCTTTACATGTAACTCTGAAATGCACCCCATCTGCAGGGCGACGTCTAGCATTCTAAATATACACACATGACTGGAATCGCTTCCCCGCCCCCTCCCACGCGAAGCGGGACGCAATCCTGCGGTACCAGGCATTCTCATCAGCGTGTTTGTCTTCCACGCCAAATGAATGGCAGATGCTGGGCGCGCAGCGAGGGTAAGAGCCGTGGCGGGGCAATTGTGTGCATGGAGAACAAAGGAACATGAGAGAGATGTGGGGACAGATCCTTCCACAAGATATATTATTGCTACAATCTTCAGTTGATTAGGAGCAGCCTGAGTCACTAACCGCCCATCGCGGCGAGAGAGGGCCGCAGCGGAAGGACACGGCCATGCTAATTGGGCAGCTTCTAAGGCTGCTAAACCTGGACATATCATTTTATTCCATAGTCAGAGCTCTGCTTGTCGGCCTCTCTCCGCCATTAAGGGCATTTCTCAGGGTCGTCACTGGGCGAAGACCCAAAGCGGTGACCAGCGTGCAACACAAACACCAGGTTACCCCCTTACCAAGCCGTAAATAGAAATTCTGCCCCCCCCCGACAAAATGTCACCTCAGGACTCCTGAATCAGCCTGGGTTCCCATACACCTACTACGCCCCTGGCCCCTACTCACTGGCCCCTACTCACGACTTGCAAGCACCATGATGTCATAAACCTAATTATGTTTCGCAGAACACTGATAGAAAGTGAGGAAATTATTATTATTATTATTATTATTATTATTATTATTATTAATAATAATAATAATAATAATAATAATGCAGAAGTCTGATAAATAAAGGATGTCACTCGGATGAAGTAGCACTTGATAAGGGAGCTAATTTAAAGCATGACGTGCACATGAATCCGGAGACTGAAACAGATGCACTGGAGAGTGAGGCTGACTGGAGTAACTTGGAGATGCTGGTGTCACGATGCGAGCGGAGGACCGACTCCCTCGTGGCCTGTCTACCCACTCAGGCCATGGTGCAAATCGTACAGCAGGAGGTCAGGGGTGGTAACAAGCAGCATCTTCACCCCATATGATTTTGCATCTTTCTATGTGAAATCGCTCAGGTCGCACTGTTAGAAGAGGCTCTGTCCTCAGAGTCGCACCCCTACTGGCCAAACTGGGAGGTTTCCATGCTGTCAGACGCTCCTCTGTGCGTCCAGCGGCCTGCCTGCACCACGACAGCTGTATCCCCTCTGTCTGATTGCCTCTGATTTGGGTTAAGTGATTATTGCCCTGATGCAGTTTAGGAAGGACTATTCCTATAGACATGAAACAAGATAAAGATCTCTCTCTCTCTCTCTTTCTCTCGCACATGCACACACATACATTCACAAACACACACATGCACACAGAGCTCCCAGAACTGAGCTGGAAAAGTAACACGAACTGTATAATTGGTCACTTGGGACAAAGACGAGAATAATAATAACAAAAGAATGAGACGATATTTACAACCAGAAGTAAAACTGTCCCTTCAGATAGCGTTTCTTTATATTTGTGTTTTTTTGGGCCGGGCGAACAAAGCGCATGTTGTGTTGGACGGTCATTTCTTCAGCTTTGCATAAGCATTCCTGATCCTGACTAAGTACAGTGCAGAGTGTAGCCCAGCACTGTAATGTTTCTCCAAATACACCCACTGGAATAAAATGGGGGAAAACTGCTCATTATCAATCAGCTGTGCAAGGTCAGTTTACTCTGTGTGCTTGAGGTGGTCCAATCAAAATAATCAAATGCTAAGTAGGCTTCTGCTATAAGAGTTAAGCTCTAAGTAATATATGCTGAAAATGATCACTCATTTTTATTAACAGAACATATTAATTTAATATGATTTTTAATGTTATTATAAACAGACTGGTTAAAGATTTCTATTTTCGATATTTAAATTTTTGTCTGTGACATCAATAGAGATTTCCAGTGGAACAACTCTTTGGCCAAACTTACAAAAAATCCCACCTAAAGAGTTATACAGCAAGAAGCATAGTTTTGCAACATTTTCTCCATTGAGACAGTACCTTTTGTCATAGTAAATCTGTAAAGAGACATTATCCACACTTTATTAGATTGCCGATACATTTGTGGATTTATAATATTAGCTTAGTTTAGCAGCTAACCAATATATGGATCATACCGTAATTTTTGTGATTTTTTTCTTCAAAGAACAAAAGGTTTTCATGAAAGATGAAAGACGACACGCACTTGTCTTAATACAAAAAACAAAGAACAAATTCTGGCATTTTTTTGGGTATCCATGCCTTTTCAAAATCTGAAAATCTTTCGGATTTCCAACAAAACCAAAGAGATATAAGAAATTGCTATCTGTCACGCCCACGGGGGCGGGACCCGACAGCTGCAGCTCATCGACTGCCGATCAACGTCCTTCATAAGCTGAGCTGCCGCAGAACTTCCTCGCGAAGTATTGAGTCTATGTCTAGAAGCCGTACTGAGCATTTTTCTCGTCTCTCGTCAGCCCGCGTAACCCTGCCTTGCTTGTTCTCCTTTCGTTCGGTCCTTACCTTCTTACCTTCCTTCCTTAGACCCGCTCCCGTCCTTAACCTACCCATCCTGCTGAGCCCGGCGTCTCCTGTCTTCCCCTCCTCGTGTGCCCCGGTCTCGTGTCTACTCGTCGGAGGGATTCCCCTGGTAAAGACCCCTGCACCCGAACCTGGACTACGACTTCTGCGCGCCCCTCTGGTACCTCGTTCTCGGCTCACATCCTTTGGGATCGCCGCTGCCTCGCCGACGCTCGCCATCTGCGTCCCGGCTAGGAAGACAGCGCTCCATTCTAACACAGCGTCACCGCCTACCTGTGCTTGTCCTTCTCGGACCTTAATAAAGGCTCACTGTCCCTGCATTCCTGGGTTTCCGTTTCCCTTCTTGCCCGCGAGTGACACTATCAAACTTTCATGATCATGGTTATTTACGGATTTTTCGGAAGGGCCTGTCTTTCTCGGGACGAATTTCTCTACATTTTTGGGCTCATAGATAAAGAAAATGAAATACACGCACGCACGCCCACATGCAAAGCAGAGAGCTCCTGAGGAGAATCCCTATTACTTTGGCATCGCCTCCGTGGGGCCTGAACTTCTGGGTAAACAGCGCGGTGTGGGAAGGACGTGGTGCGTTTCAGAAGAGAATCCGTGCATCCATGTCTGAAATGTTCTAATAAAGACTTTTGGAAAAATATCGGTAACACTTTACTTAAGGTACGTGTGTGTAACGCATTATAGATACCTTCATAATGCATTATAATGCATTCATAAA
>JAODLC010000028.1:12026473-12055691 GCA_026781145.1 Hippopotamyrus pictus
ATGAATGCATTATAATGCATTATGAAGGTATCTATAATGCGTTACACACACGTACCTTAAGTAAAGTGTTACCAAAATATCACCCTGCGCCACACTGATATTAACAAGCACTTTGGTATTCAGCTGTGGTCTTCCCCGTGCCGTTCATGACGTTCTTACTGAGCCAGAGGACCAGGACATCAGGCTTCTGTGTACAAGCACTGAAACTACAAGGAGATATCAAATAGTCCACAATGCAAATCTGAACACAGTTCAATATTTGCCAAGGTTCACTGAAATTTATTGGATAGTAAGGGTGTTATGAAAAGATTAGCATTTCTCTGCAACTAAAGACTTTCGTTAATTAATCCCTGCGATATGTAACATAATATAAATCACATTGTTCCATTAGCCACATATGCCATCTTAACACAAAGCAGAGCTAAGCTTCGTTACTTTACAAACAAACAGCCCACGGTTGGGGTCCAAGGTCTGGAGCAGAAAAACTGCACACACGTGCACAGGATTCAGTGTCAGCAGCCATGTTTGTGACTGCCATCCGCTATCCTGACTGCTGATTGGGCGGCAGAGTGCACAGAGAGGAAGTGCTGAATGGTTTGACGTGAGGACTGTGGTTTAAGGTCTTGCTGCAGGGAAAGGGCAGCCGTCCCTATTAAAAGGGTAACATGGACCCCTCTGTCACCCATGGCACTTCTGAATGGTTCTTTTGGTTCGACCTTACGACTCCAGAGTTGCATTTATTGCCTTTTTTCCCCGCACCATTTTACTGTCTCGGTAACTGTCCAAATATTCATAATGCCCAAAATCGCCCATTGTGTAATTCAAACGATCTCTTAAGCATTTATAATTTCTTTTTTTTGCCATCCAACCAGGATGAAGATCCAACTTTTTAGCCAATATAGTTTCATAACTGCAGCCCTGGCTGGTTTGGCAAATGTCGGCCAAATGGCAACAATACCGACTCATATACATTTCCATGGTTTTTAGTGTTTGGGTTCTCTGTTATTCTTTCTTATTGCTTGCATTTTTCTATTTGCTTAAATGGCCCCAAGTACCAGGTTGACATAATTAACTCTGTGTATTCACTCGCTATCATATTCCAAGTTCGTCTAATTAACTCCAAGCTACATTGCCCCGTACATAAAGGAAACCAAATTAATTGAGTATGACTAAGTACATAGAGGCAGCATATGCCAAAAAACACATTCTTTGCATAATGAATCAAATATATGGGTAGATATTTAATCAAGGTTTACTGAAAAGAAAGCAAACCTCTTGGGCAGAGCAGGTGGGGTAGTCTGTAATCACGGGGCCGGAATGCTCTGAGAGTACAACGGCTTCTCTGAAAATCCCACCAAAGTCTCGCGTGACAACAGCTGGAATCACACTGCAAGTACCCTGGGAGACATGGCGGAAAAGCTTTCAGTCACAACAGCTCTACAAGTTATATTACAGTATCATATGCCACTTAATTACAGTACTGCGGTAAATGTCAGTTAAATCATTTGTTTTAGCCGCTGCTACCGATACTACCTACCGCCATATTTATTGGCCTATAATCCAGCATCTTCCATGAGGGGGAAGACGAAGCTGTAGTCTTGGAATCCGAAGACCACCAACATGATTCACTCTTCCATATTTATTTAAACTTTCACGGTTTGGCAAAGTCCTCCAGGGCCATCTGTCACTCTATGCCCCCCTCCAACATTCACACCCAAAACAGTCCACGACGGAAGGGCGTCCTAGCAACCGAACCCGGTCAAACCAGGGTCATGCCCTTTCCAGCACCCTTACTGCAACTCAGCTCTGCGTCCAGCTTGACCCCTGGACGAAAGGGGAGGCTGCCCTATGGTCCCACCCATACAGGATGACCCCCTACTACTCAACCAACAGCTGCTGGACTGAGGCATACTAAGGTTCCTTCAGCACTGGTAGAATAGTAGACATCAGGAGTTTGGAACACTAAGGACCAGCATCTGGTCTCCTAATGGTCTGCTGAAGGTTCCCAACCCATGCAGGAATGAACACTGTTGTTCTTTCATCCCCAGTGCTTCCCTTGTTGTTGACGTACCACACTAAATGATTTAAAAAAAAAAAACATATTTAGGTCATGATGTCATATACCACCAGCACAGAGGATCGTTTAACGGTGCTTGGAGTCTAAATACACCCTTATGCCCGCATGTGTGTATGGTAAAATCCCAGAACACTTGGAAAACGTTTATCCGCTCCACCTCCCCGACACCCCGAGAACATCTTACACTTTGGAAACAAAGGTGGCGGATAGAAGATCGTACATCTTTCTTTTTCCCC
Source organism: Hippopotamyrus pictus (assembly GCA_026781145.1). NCBI lineage: Eukaryota > Metazoa > Chordata > Actinopteri > Osteoglossiformes > Mormyridae > Hippopotamyrus > Hippopotamyrus pictus. The sequence goes on from JAODLC010000028.1 coordinate 12,028,787, forward strand.
CCAAGATGGAAAATGGAGATGTGTTTTATGATCCGTGCTCCCCCGTCTCCAGTAAAATTCACACCAGCGAGCAACCTCGCTGACAAGAACAGCCAATGATAATACCGATCGCAGGAGATGCTATCCAAACAAAGCCCAGCTTTCACGGAAATGCCTCGCTCCTACTTTATACATCATCTCTTTCCACCCCCTACCAAGAGCAAAGCCCCAGTGATCTACCACGCTTTCACGCACGGCCCCCAAACCCAAATAGCCGCTGGAAGTGATCGGACTTCTGCGGCAGTAGTGTCTCACCTTTTCTCAAGCTTCTAACGTTCAGCTCGCTCCTCGGCCTGAGGGAGCCCCACATCCGGCCGGCTGCGATGACCTCTAGAGGCTCCTACACATTTGTCAGTGGTAAGATAAACAGACAGCGCTTGTCCCTCACGTAGGAGTCAAAGTTTGTGCAAAGCCCATGGAAAACAGGCACACGGCTAAGGACACACGTAAAACCAAGGTAGTAAATCTTCATTTCACTAGGGAATTCCCGGAGATGATGAATAGTAACGTGCAATACAATGGACACACGAGCAAGGACAAACGCATCATCAATAAATAAGAATTTTTAAAAATCAATGCAAAAAGCAGCAGACGGGCTATTCCAGCATTATGGGTGTGACATTTAGACTCATACTGGCAAACACAATGCATAAGAACAAGGACAAGATTAGTGTCAATCAGTCCCTCGATGTTTCTTTTCATGAAACCTTTTGGGTTGAATACAGACAAATCCTCAAAATTCATATGCTAATTTACATGTGAGAAATACATGGCATTTAATCAGAGTTATGGATGTGATATGAAGCAGACCTTCTGCGTACAAGGATTCTCAGTGACGATGTAGCTGAAGGAAGTGATGCGTAATATTTAACACCCCCGAGTTGACTGCTTAGTTACACTCCGCAATGGGCAAGACGGCAAGCAGCAGAACGAACTGTGCATGAAGTTTAACAGGAGACACAGTCTTTCTATGTATTATTCAGATGCCAGTCAATCGATACAGAGCGAGGGCTGATTTTAGGCTAAACTTGAGGCACAGAGAAAGATCTTGTGCTGTTTACCCTTCACCGTATTCAACATAATTAAGACGGCTAAATTAAAAACAAAAGTCTGTTACCAGACACTAATTAATGACAATCCGAAGCATTTAAATGGCTTTCATGTAAAACTTTGATCCACTTGGAAGCTGTCCCCAAAGCAAAGCAAGAGGAAAAAGAAAAAAAGAATGGATGGGTATCAGGGTAAAGATCCAAATCTAATCTGTAAACAGTGATCACATTACATAACCATAATTCTTTTTATTGATGAGGATTGCTCTGTTTCCATGGGTGGGCACTTGCCTTTCCTGGACAAGAGACTTCACTCACTGAGAAGCTGTACAGATGTCCTACCACAGTGCTCCTAAACATCATCACACGAGCTCAGCTAGGTCCCACAGCACCAGAACATGGATCAGTCGTGATGCGGCAGCCAAACCGCAGCAAGATATCAGTCTGTCTGAATCTTAAACAAGCAATGATAACTTCTCTCCCCTCCCCAGCCGCTGTCCCCCCCTTCCTCTGCTTTCTCACTGTGCTTTCGGAGATCCTATCGTCCTGGAAGCCTGGATTTCTTGGGTGACTTCAAAGCTTATTTACCAAAGTGTTTGGAAAAATGCAATGGAAACAGGAAAATAAATGTCTTGATTTTGTAAACTTTACGACATCTGCTCTTACTTAGTGCCACACTATAGGGTGGTTCCGTGATGCACATTCGCTCCACTGCATTTTCCCACAGTTTAAAAGTCACCCCGCACGCGGCTCCGAATGAAAGAGACGAACCTGAAACCAGCAACTTGCTCCTCGACGCAGCATAAAAAAGGCGGTTCCATTAAATCGCTCCGGTTTGTTTTTATAGTAGTACCGCAGTCTAATTAGAAACGCTACAGACCTTTAAACTGATTCAGCTATACAGTATATGGCAAATCGAGAGAGAGGAGACTAAAATCTGATTTAACATGATTAGCCCTCATAAAACTTCATCTCCTGACACACTAGAGGTTAAGTGTGTACATTATGGGCAAATGCCCTGTTTTGAATTATTTTTAAAAATTCCCATTTTGAGCATCGTTTATACAACGGGAACAACATAATACAGGTTATAATGAATGAGTCACAACAACGTCAAAATGCCCCATATCTTAATGCATTTCAAACTCAATATCCAGTTGTCTTTAATCCCAAACAGGGTACCCAGGGTAAAGACACAACCACACAGTCATGTGGACCACCAGTCAACAGAGAGCTAGTTCCTTTGCAATTTGTATCGGAACTTATAAGTGCATTACGGTCAGCCCTGTCTATATACATGTTGTCTGAATTTAGCCCCAAGGTTCCTGTGGCTTTTCCTAACTCAATCATGCTCATGTTTCACTCTCACCCATCCAAGCAGAATTCACTTCCTCTGCTGCCCCTGCCTGTTTATTCCCAATGGGCCAAATCACTGGACATTCATCCTGAGCATAGTGCAGACTCAGGTTGCCAAGCAGCACATCTCAACCATAACATCTTCTTTAGCAGTGTTTCCCAATCTGGTCTTTGGGAACCCATAGACTGTCCACGTTTTTGCTCCCTATTTGGACTCTCTGGCAGGGAGCTTGGGGGAAGCAAAAACGTGGACCATTTGTGGGTCCCCGAGGACCGGATTGAGAAACACTGCTCTATAGCACTGTTTCACAACTGGTTGGTTGAAACCCTTAAGTAGGTCCTGGGACCGTTTTCACTGGGTTGCGGACTGCGTGGTAGTTAAAACAAAAAAGGCTAACTACATTTTTTTTTTTAACAGTCCACAAAGGTGTTGTGCTGCTACTACTGCAATAGGCTATTTTTATTATTACTGCACTATTTTTGGCAAAATAAAGTTGTATCATGACTTAATGACAAAGGAAACGTGGGTTCTGAGGCAAAACCAGCTGAGCTCCACAGATCCACAACACTGTTCCAGCATTTGAGTAAAAGGACAGAAGGTGGAGATGGTCCTGATGCTATGGCCCAGCAGTTACGCGTCTACGGTAGCAGGAAGCGAAGTTCAGGAGATAAAAGGAAATTTGGGGAGGAGGAAATAAATTATTCAGACCAGTTTTCCCCCTAAAAATGTCCACCAGTTCCAAAGTTTTCAGCCAATGAGAAGTGTTTTATTGACAATTAAAGAAAAAATAGAAAAATCAATTAAACACAATCCAACAAAACCAATAATACACAGGTATGAAGCTATCAAACTTTCATGATCAGCTAAAAAGTTATTTTCAGACAATGCGTACTTTGTTACATGTGTCATTCATGTGCAGGGGAGCTGATATTGACCCATTAAAAATGAACATCACCACCTGCGTTCCAGGTTAGAGTCTGACTAGGAAAATGACCCCTGGTCGTTAAGCCGCGATGATGCCAACAGCGGGTTCCCTTGCCGGGCCAGACCTGCGACTCAGACATCTGCCTGCTCTCCAGCTGGCTATTGTCATTCTAATAATTTCACACACTTTGCTGAATAGAGGAGGGCCTCGCCCGTGTGCTGATTACATTACCTCCATGGAAATGCTGAGGTTAATGTCTTACAGATGAGACACTTCCGGCAGGCCCGCTGCTGAAATATAAATAGTGCAAAAGGAGGATTCAGATGCAGTGCGATCACCGCAGCACTGTGACAGGGTTCACTGAAACGTGCCAAGTGCCGGGCGTTTAACACAACGCAGTGACGGTCTGCGGAAGGGGCCGGCAGAGATGGGCCTTACGGCACGTCTGCGTTGGGTCTGCATGAAAACAGAGCTCCCTCTTTAGGAGGAACGGCACATCATCTGGAAATGGACCCCCTGTAAACGGTGAAGGCGCTTGAGGGAACCCCTAATTCTCCTTTCCTCCAATGGGGATGGGAGTCACTGTGTGGCTGGGAGCAGCTTACGGGTCTGACCATTTCAGAAGCTCATTTCCTTTGCTTTTCCAGAGATTCCTGCAGCAGGAAAAACAGCAGACCGGGAAAACAAACGGAGGGGGAAAAAAAAATCTAAAGACGGGGGAAATCTCAAGAGCACTGCAGAGCAGTGACAGAGACTGCAGAGCAGTGACAGAGACTGCAAGGCAGTGACAGAGACTGCAGAGCAGCGACAGAGGTACTGCGATGCCCAGTTTCCACAGTCACACGTAAACACATTTGTAAAAGAAACCACGGCAAAATGGGCCGTGCGATTACACAGTCCATGCCAATCCTGTCACAGGCCAATCCTGTCACAGGCCAATCCGATTCAAGAAATTGCAACAATACCATATGTTTTTTTTTTTTAATCCAAGGCAGTTAGTACAGATGCATCTGCTCATAGAGGATTCCTTCCTCTTTCATCTCTCCCTCGTGCTTCCCAGGATGAGAACGTCTACGTCGGGATAAAGAGGTGGAAGTCACTAATCTGCGTGAGGCAAGTCACTGGATAAACATAAATTTCATGGCCTGTTGGACTTAGGTTCAGTCTGTCCTAATCGGTTGGGGGGAAAAGTGACATCTCCCATCACCCGTGCCCAGTTGATGCACACACAGCCTCTCGGCCCGGTCCCCAAACCCCAGCCTTCCCTGCGGCTTCGCCCTTTTATTTCCGTCGCGCCTGAAATGATGATGAATGGCGCAAGCTCCATTCAATTACGGCCAGAGTGCGAAGAAGCAGGAACAATGCAAACTGGCTGAATGCGCCGCATTCTTCGCAACAATTTCGGCTAATTAGCATCAACTCCTGCCCCATCCATCATACTCCTTAAGAAATATAAACAAACTGTCAGCTCTAGCGTAACAAACAGATCACCCAGCTACTTAACACAAATTATTCTTACATGAAACGTTCCTTCTCAGGCAACGTCCCCCCCCCCCACCCTCCCCAGGGGCATCTGGGAGAACTGAAAGCTATTAAAATTGAAGACATATGTTGCAGTCAAGTTCAACTCCCCAGACTGCGGTGGCTGCAGTGGTGACAATTTCCCGCTGGCGAGAGCATGGTGCTATAGAGCAGGACGTTTTGGTAAAGGCAGTTTATAGGCAGTCAGAGGGGGACGGTTAGATAGTCCCTCAAAGCCCAAACATGATGACACTGCCACTGGAATAGAGAATTCATTTATTGCTATTGTGCACTTGGGCAAGTACAATGAAAATTCAGTCTTCACATATCCCATCTTAATCTCCTGTGCGACGCATGCATGCACAGATCAGAGTGAAGCTTGCAGTCAGACCATAGGGTCAGCCGTTTATCTGGTGACCCTGGAGTAGATAGGGTTAAGGACCTTGCACAAGGGCCCGACGGTGATAGGACTAGCCAGCAGAACACAGGATTTGAACCAGCAACCTTCCGACTGTGCAATTTTTCTATTGGTTCTTTGCAATGTCACAATTATGTGAGGTTCCCTATTCTATACACAGTTTGATGCTGGTATTAATCTATATGTGCAATACACTGACTAGGTGCTGTTGGTGTAAGGTTTGGGTATTTCAGGAGTGTGTGTGTGCACACAGTTATTGCCAGATCGTCAACATATCCAAGAAATTTGACAGGATTGCATTGTTTTAGCATTTCTGGCATGAATGTGGATTCAGTCTCAAAACTGAAAAGAATTAAGAGGGACTCCAGAAAGCTGTGGTTCAGGACAGTCACTAATCTACAAAGACAGGCCTTGTTTAATCAAGTTTTGCTTAATGCATCATTAAAACCTCCTTACATCGCTACAGATGCTTACACTAAATGAAGAAGCTGAACAAAACTTGCCATTTAACAGCACACCCAGAATCTTGCGGGCAGATTAAATTTTCGGTGCAAAGCATTATATTATTTTTGCAGGTCACAGCCATTTACTGACTTAATTGGTAAACAAAAGAAACCAGCAAATAGCCAAATCAGCAAATCACTCAAAATACATTTCGGTGATACTGGAGTAACGGGCCCATCGGCAGCTTCAGACATTCGGAGTCACACCTGAAAGGCCCCTGACCTGCCATGCGGCCGGCCCAGCTTCAGTTGGACTGCACTTCATTTGTCGATTTTTTCATTTCCCTTCTGACCCTACCCAGTGTGTGAAACGGCCTGCTAATTAACTCGGATGTTTGGCAGGGGGGGGTTGTTGTTTTTAGCGAGCAATGGCAAAGCTCAGCCGTCTGAACCAGGCAAGAGCTGCACAAACTCACAGTGACAAATACAACCAAAACGAAACTACAGCTAACCTAAACAAGCCATGAGGCGGTTTATGTTCCCGTGATGGTCTCGTGCCACATTAGAAACGCCTCATAAAATAGCCAGCGGCGTGTATTTTGCGATGCACGGAAATGGGAAGTTCCTCTACGGAGACAAAAGCTTTGTAATCGCGTTAGTCTTCCTTCCACCTCAGCGTGATGTCAGCCCGAATGTCCATTAGCCAGACCTGGGATTAGCCCGATACTAATTTTCTTCCTGACATGAATGATAATACTAGCCCCATTCGAAAGGAGCATACTGTATTTGAAACAAAGGTGAGGAGAAAAATTCATCATGCACTGGCCAAATTTAAGGTGATCTTTCCAGTTCACTATCCTACCTGCTACATTTAGGATGACTCTGGATTCATCTACTGTACAAGCTAGATGTGTTACAGTTTCTTTGTGATTTCTCTCCTGAACCTGAAGCAACTTAGTTTACATGTTTTTCTTGTTCTTAATCAACGTGCTGGCAAATGACACCAATGTGATGTTATGCTTCTAGGATGTTCATCCCTGCCTCTGTCTGTCGCATCCAGTCCACATCCAGTCCACATCCAGTCCACATCCAGTCCGTGTCTCAATATCTTATTCTCCATCCGTCTGTCTCTCCCTGAGTATTAGTACATTAAAATGGTATCAAATCACAGGGCAAATATTTATGATGTAATAAAATAAACATGGGTAAAATGAATGACAGAGAGGGTCAAAAACTAATTAGTTTTAAAAAAAAAAAAAAAATCTTTAAATGACAAAGCCTAATACACACACAAACCACTAAATTCAAATATAAAATTAAAACACGTGCAAACTGCATAATAATTTTGTTTATGTAAGTCAGTAAGACTTTAACATTTTAGATTTTACTCAAATCTATTAATAAAACGTCTCGTAAGCACTTAAGTGTGGCTAAGGTAATGTGCGTCTCAAGGTAAAGAGGGTACGAGGTATGTGTATAAATGTAATTCAAATATGGTTTTTAATTAAAGGTTAAATACAAGTTCATCTCTGAATCTCTTCAGCCAAACACAAGAAAATTAAGCCAAGGTAAACCAAAGTTTGGTAGTTTTCCTCTATCAATAAAAGACAAATGTACAGCAAGTGAAAAATGAACCATCTGCTGTGTGTGAGCTCCTCGTGATGGAATTCATCTCGGCTCCAGAGCCCTAAGCATGTCCAGCTCGGTGCTTGTTCCTCTCAGGAACTTCTGGTTTTTACTTGCGAAGGAGTCACTTGGGTGGCAATAAAGTAAAAATGAGAGAACACCACACAGAATTTATTAGGGAAGGATTGTAGTGTTTAAGGCACAGTCACTTAAACTCTGAGCCAAGGTCTCAGTGTAACACAGGTTGATGAGAGGCCAGTGGTATACTGGGCATTTCTGCAGGGGGGTGGGTGTTGCTTTTACTCTGCAGGGGCTATAGTTCAGGTGCTGCTCATCTGGCAAAACTTTCAGAGGCAGCCTTCCTGCAAAGAAAACAAACCCCGATCTGCCTCCCCACAGACGGCTTTGGGGGGGCCGGCGGCTTTGGGGGGGGCCACCCTCCAGCAGGCAGCGTGAGCGGCAGGGCCCCGGGACCAGGATGTTTGGGTTAGAAAATGACTTTGCCACCCCCCACCCCCATTCGCTCTGTAATTGGCCCTAGGTAATTACTCTACCCCATTTCAATTATTCAGAAGACTAACAGCAACATTATTAAAGTCTTAGGGTGGAAGAAGGAACAATAACGGTAAAAATAAGATAATAATGACACGTCTTCCCCTTTCCTTGGCTTAGAGTAGCGCAGCTCCCATGAACCGCTGGCTTAGTGAGACGTCACAAGCCCCTACCAAGCCCTGGACGCAATATTCACTTACACAAAGTCACACTGTCATTTATTCATATTACCAGATAATTCTGAATGGAATGAAAGGTTTAGTGCGGAGAAAGAGACGCTTTTAAAAAAAAAATCCAATTAAAATGTTAAATTATAAATGTAAGAAGAATTATGCACCCTCTATGTAAGAAAATTCTGTATTTGATAAAGAGCAAGAGTTACAGGGACTACTGAGGGAAAGTCTGGAGAAAAATGACCAAAATGACGCGAGTGTAAATACCTGGCAGAGAGGACTCACATTTCTGTACAGTTCTGTAATGAGTTTTCAGCAGCCAGTGATAAAAAGGCCTGGTTTGAAATTCATACAATATAAATATGTGAAGACCATAAGGATTTAAAAAGACAGGCCCTGCTTCAGGAAACTATACGTTTTCATATCTGTTTGTATGTCTGATTTATTACCCAATTCTGTCCAAACTAGGTAACCGGCTGGAAGATCTACATAATAAGCATTAAACATTACCACTGCCATAAATTTTTTTCTACGGAGGGCGAAAAAACACATTAGCGTCCCTTATGCAGAGAAAATGACACAATCTGTAATTGTAATGAACTTTGTTGCCAGTCTTTAAAAAAAAAAAAAAAAAACTACGTCAAGTCTCTGATTTCTGATGTAATGGTTGACGATGCTGAAGAGCTACTGTCCATACTGTAGTCTAACTATCTGCTGAGGAGTCAGATAAAGGGCTGGTTATGTTCCACTTAAAGACGGCACTTGCTCTGCTCTGATCTCCAGGAGTATGGAGGTCTTCCGAGGTGTGGACAACTCAACTGTGTTCTTCCCTACATCTGGGCCCAATTTCCAAATTCCACAAGGCTCGTGGATTTGTGCCAGGCCTGTGCGCGATACATAGCTGTAAGCTCCGCCCTCCGCACGCTGTCACATTTCGGACACGCGGAAAGCCCCATGAGCGTAGGTGATCCGGCCCTCAAACATGGCAATCCGAGGGCTGCTCCGTCCAAACGCCGCTGTAGGCTCCAGGTGCAGACCCATGTCTCAGCTGCCCCACACATTCCTGCTCAATCTCACTCCTCCATACACAAAGGGGGGGGGGGAAACACGTGCCCCTGGGGGAGTCTGGCTGCAAGCAGACTGTGACGACCAGCAGGTGGTGTAGCGGTTAAGAAGCTGGGCAGATGTAATCACCATGAGAGATGACTCAAGATTACTCTCAAAATGTTCTAAAGTCATATAGTCCACACCAGCAGGATAACTGAGAGATGACTGTCACTCCAGAGCTTTATTAATAATAATAATAATAATAATAATAATAATAATAATAATAATAACCCTTCTTTATATAGCACCTCTCATACATGAAATGTGGCTCAAAGTGCTTTACATATAGGATACAAATCTAATTCCACAACATGACTCATCCACAGAAAAGTGCAACATTTTTACAACCACTTCCCTCATCTTGGTAACATAGGACTCACAGTAAGTTCCTTCCCATCTATGCGGCAAAACCCCCCTAGTGTAATCTTTGTGAGATAATCCAGGACGTTCATCATGTTTTTCGAAAATATTAATCAGCCTACAGATATGATGACAGGGATTCATTAACTACTGTACAACAAGGGAGTTTGAATTTTATAGGTACAAATGTAAATCTGGGGAGCCACCCTCCAGCAGGCAGTGTGAGCGGCAAGGCCCCAGGACCAGTTTAATGGGCCGGAGACTCGCAGCATAATAATTGGTATCTCTGTGTCTAGAGGCACAGAAGGAGCTAATATCTTCAGGCCATCAGATTACCAAATACCTCTACAGCAGTTATAATTTAATACTCCCATCTTACATATGTACCACACACTTTATTGAGCTATGTTGCACATCTCAAGATTTTCTTTATTTCTGTTTTTTTATTACTGCAGTGTTGATCACCTTTCATTTAATTTCATGACTGTATACCTGGCACATGACAAATAAAAATGCTTGAATCTATAGCAAACCACAGGATGACAAAGAGTACATGACAAAGGTCTGTTTTTCACTTAGGAAAAGCTGAAAATCAATCACCGATTGCACTCTGCTTGCCCAGACAGCATTTTCTCGACCCTGAGCATTCAGAAGCAAGTGGCTACTGGCATCTCTGTATATGTGGGCGATATCACATTGACTTTCAGTATTGCTTCTTGAGAAAGACAACTCACATCTTTATGGGAAACAATGAGTAAGTGTTGTGAGTGATGAACCTTAATGAGCAGCTTGAAACCGGCTTACAATGATTTTGTTCAGCTACTTCAATTACCAAAACTGTCAGCCACAACATGGGTAAAAGAGGAAGACTTAATTTAAATATTACATAACACGTTGCTTGATGGTCATAGTAATCTAGAACAAATCATAAACAAATATCGTTACTGAATAAACTACATGAACCATTATGATTAATTAATGATAAACAAACATGGGATCAGTACGTAACTAACACTTAGTTTCTGATTAATTAATACATTAACTAAGAGTGTACTACTACATTATTTGTGTCCCTTCAAGTAAAGTGTTAGCAAATATTAAATGCCATCTCTGTAAAACATCCTTGTGATATTGTGACTCTGATGTGATGTAGACACCCATACTTGGTATCTCATATTAAAAAAACATTTTTAATTTAAATATTTAAGAGAATTGTGTAACACTAGCGATAGAACAAAAGTCTTCATCTAAATTAATAAATCTAAACTATTTTTAAATGACAACAAATCTGTAAAAAAAAAAACCATTGGATAATCAAAAAAAAAAACATTATTATTACATTAAATGCTGTTTATATAGATTTATAGTGACCCATACAGTTTTGCATTTTATTTTATTTTTTCCACTAACACCCTTAGTCAAATGACAGACATTATTATTAAAAGGCAGCAGAAGCAGGAGGAAAAGAGATGAGTAATACTGGGTGTTGTGTGTGTGTATGAGCAAATATAGATGAGCAGGCTTTGGTAACACGTATATTAAACAAGTCAACAGCAGTTGAGAAGAGCCCATTTGTATATGCTTCACTTCTAACTTCAAAAGCCTATTGTAAGCAGTTATAATGTGGGTTTAGTTACTGTTTAACCTGTATTCATTTAATCAAATGTTTATTTCATGGTCACTTTTTGTTACAGACCATTGTGTCCGATATTAACTTTATTCTCATAGACAGATATACTTTATTAATCCTAAGGGGAAGTTCACAAAACATACACTGGCAAGAATTGTATTTGCATATTAGAATTGTTTACTGCACAACATTTTTAGCTGGGCCACATGATATTGTGCAAACAATTCTGATAGAAAATAAGATGAGTAAAATGTGAGTGTAGCTGTATCCTGCCTCCTAGTCAAGACGGAGAGTACTGCAGTGGTACGGCATTTAAAATACACAGCAAATAAAAACGTAACAGTAAAGAAAATAACAAAGCATGCATAACCATATGACCAATTCTTTCTAAAGTGTAATTTATTTTTTCTCTGGTGGCCTCACAGCAAATATATGAAGTTTCTAATTACATAACATTCAAGCATGTCGTCAATCTAATTATTTTTTTGAAAAACTGATACTATCATTTCTTAGTTGTGTGAGATACCTTTCGATAATGTTAATATTCAAAATCATTACAAGACTTTCTCAAACAAAAGTATTGTTTAATGCTTTGATTGTATGTCTAAGATACTGATTATGAAAACATTTCAAACTAATATTTCCCAGGTTCCAGCATTAGTTTTGCCTCTTAAAGCAGCAGCAGTCTTCAAAATCAAGAACACTGATTATAAAGGGGCTTGTTTAAAAGTCTACAATTTTACAGAAATTAAATTCATGACGTGACTTTAAACATGTGAGTCATTATAACAGCGCTGGACTTTCTTGAGTTAAGCTTGTTTTTCCTCTTGCTTAAATAAAAGATGGTTTTATTTAAGGTAAACAATTCTTTTTTAGGCATTTATGTGAAACATTTGCCTTTTGGAAACTGAGCTGATTTAATCTGAAAGTCCTTCCTCGTTACAGAATTTCACGTGCTTTGTTTCACCGCTTTGTTCCCATTTCCCACGATGTAGTGAGGTCTCACTGGGCCGATTGTGAAGCTTGAAGTTCTCGAGCAACACTTTGTGCACCATGTTAGACACGAGCGCCATTTCCCCACCACGCCAGTCAGTCAGAAACACACCCTAAACACCAGAACCACACCCTCCCACCAAAGCCACGCCCTCACATCCAGAGCATCATGCTCTCACAGAAAAGATCCGTGCAGATTTACTCAGTCTTACTTCATTTCCATTACCCAACATCATTTCATATCTTCATTCCATTATATAACTGCTCCTATTTCAAACATCATTAAGAAATACGACTGCTTCCTCTTACCCCTATTTTCACTAACTCATGATGACATTTTTGTCCGTCTTAGTTTTACTCCCTAATTTTCTCTTTTGATGAGATAATAAAACTGTAAACACTTTCCAAACAAGACCATCTTTGCAGTGTTGTTTCTCATTATAAAATTTGCTTCTTTCATTTTTGCCAAATTCCAAAAAATGCCATCCTCTCCTATATCACAGATCAGACATAGTCAAACTTTGTTTAAATTTCAAGTTTTGTCAGGGGCTGAACACTGAACTGTATTCACTGTGACAGTGTCGAAGGTCCTCGCCGCCATGAAATCACAAGCTGGTCACTGCGATTACCTAACACAGTGCAGCTTGATGCAGTTAAGTGTCACATCCCGCCCCCCCTGTCTCCCCCCTCATGTGGCCCTGATGAGCCGCTCCTGATACTTGTAGCCCCTCATTAGTCTTTGTATATATAAGTACCTGTTCGCCTCCTCATCCCCAGTCTGGTCATTGACATTGAACCTTCTTGTTGCCTGTATCCTCCCTTGTTCCAGTCCCCCTGTTTTGATCCCTCACGATCCTGTTTATTTCCAGTCTCTGTTCATTGAGTTCAATAAGCCCCCTTTTTGTTTTGCCACATCTGCCCTCAAGTCCTTTGCCCCATATGTCATGACATCAAAGGGAATGACTTCCCAGATAAAGAGCTGTGATCTCGTCTAAGGAAGATAAAATGGCTTTCTAGCTGGGCCGGACATTAGGACTTGTGTTTTTTGTGTTGTCAACTTATCCTGTATATATGCACTGTGTAAATTTTCAGACTGGTATCCCATTCCTGGTGTGCCTCAGCCTTGTGCCCTACGCTGCCTGGAATAGAATCACAGATGACCCTGGAGCCTAACTAGGGTAAGTGGTGAGAAGATGAATGGATGTATGGATGGATATTCTGAATCCTCACTGGATGGATGGATATTCTGAATCCTCACTGGATGGATGGATATTCAGAAACCTCACTGGATAGATAGATGAATGGATGTATATTCAGAACCCTCACTGGATGGATGGATATTCAGGAACCTCACTGGATGAATGGATAATATAACTTTGACATTACTGTAATCTTTATTGATAGTACCTGTAATATTTATTTATACTTCATATTTAAGGAACTGCATTATCTGATCTTATATCAGGGTGAAGTAGAAGCCATAATCATTCTTAATGAGATTGAACTGTGACACACTTCAGAGCTGCGGCTAATAAGATCTTCTTAATAGTGTAATAGACACAATATTCAAAGAGAAATCGATAGTGTATCAAAAAAACACAAACACAAAAACAAAGAAACTGGTTTCGGCTTTCTGATTCTCTGATTTGCAAATGGTTTCTGATTTATTGGACTATATCCTCCATGCTGGTACCAGTGCCAAATACTGGGGAATAAAAACAGAAGTAATCATTCAATTTTTTCTTTTTGGGCGGGATCAAAATATGAGCATTGCACTCAGAATCTGAAAATGAACACTACATGATCATTACGAAAATTACCAGCTCCAATCCTGTCAAAACCTTCTTTCCTTCGTAAAGTAATTATAGGGTTCCAAGAAGATAGAGTTAGATGGGTAGCAGTCTGATGAAGCCTTCTCACTCATGCACACACGTGCAGTACAGAGAACCACACGCAAGGATGCAGCGGCGCTGGAAGTCTTAGTGTTGTATTTTATAACAGGGTCATTCTGATTTGGCCTTGACTACTTAGTATAAGTGCTCAATTAAGGGAGGCTTGTTCAGCTGATTTCCGTCTTGTTGTTTTATTGCTGCCATGTGCTGTAAGCTTTCTCTGTACTTTTCCTTCCAAAAAATGCACAGAAATTTTGGGTCAATTTATCTGCCCTGGCTTCCTCAATTAAAATATACGCACACAGTGACAAACTGTGTAACAAACTGCGTAACCTCCCTCTACAACCGCCCACATGGTTTGGCCCGCGTCCCAATCCAGCCCCAGTGGCCACGTCTGTCAGGGACACCCCAACGTCGCGGGTGGATTTGTGCCTTCTGCTTTACATCCTGCTGCAGCGAGGGATCCTCTTTCCAGTCGTTCTGCACGGTAAATTTGAAAATGTACACAAGCGATGACTATTTCCCTCCGAGGACGAAGACAGATTACGCACCCCCCCCCCCCTCCCTCCAGAGACAAACCATTATGCGGAGAGACAGGAAAGCCGGGCACATTTGAACGGTGACCCCCCACCACGGTGCATTTTGGCCCCCGTCGGCATGCCGCGTTGCTGCTCTGTCGCCGATCTCTGCAGGCATCAGCGCCCCTCGCAGGGATTACCGCTCAGATTCCTCCTGTACCTCTCCCTCAAACTCCTGTACATGCTGAGGCAGGAGTATTCATCCGATGCCTGAACTTCCAATAATAATAAAATATATGACTTGACATAGAGTCCATGGGATTTTCCCACATTTCCAGAGGATGTACAAGTCCTAAGCTGCATGCGTGTGTGAGATAAGCTCTTGGAGGGCAACAATATTTATACTTTTTAAAAGGCCAAAAAAATGAAGTCACGACTTCACACAACAACAAGAGTTACCTATACAATATCCAGCACACATTTATAATTAGCACTCTTGCCATTTGTAAATGCAAACTTGATTCACTCATTGATTGACTGATAGTAGTGATGTCTTGGGGTGGATTACAGAGGGCAGTTCAAACACTTTCCACTTTGACTCATTTTCATAATGGTTCTCTGGAAATAAAAGATTGAAACAGTCCCCAAATCCACCTCCCATGGAGAACAATCATAATTATCCCCTAATTCTGTTCTTAGCATAACAGAGTAATTACCATTATTACCTATAGCAAACGGGAAATCTAAGCAAACAGAATTTTGTGTGTGTTTACTAAGTTACATATCAGCTGTAAATTCCTAAAAATGACATCAAATATCTGACCTAATGCAGACCCCCCCGCCCCACACACACTCACCCCACCCCCCATATTTAAACAGGATTGTAATTATGATAAGGCTGCCAGCAGTGACGTACATCCCCCCCTTCTTCCATGCTTAGAGGAAGGGAGAGAAGCGGGCCGCAAAGCCGCGCTTAGGAAACACTAACGGGGCCGCCGATCAGATTGAGAGATCATGCGTCTCCGCAGATGGTCTCAGCAGTAAAACTTTAGATTTATAAGGATGCCGTCTCTCCTATGGACAGCAGATGTAACCTGCGGAGACCAAACGCTATACGCATTCGGTTATTCTCGGCTTCTTCAGCTTTCACGAATCGCTGGATTTGATTTATCCGCTTCGTGGGTCCATTTCCTGGCTTGAAAAGAGAATCTCAAGCTTGTAAAAGTTTAGAATTTTTTTTAGCACGTTATCAATAGTTATTTTTAACGGTTTGCGTTAAACACTATTTGAAATTATTTGCATTCCGATGAGTATTTTCAAGTTCGTCGGCCTTAGCAGAAGCCACTAAAAGTAAGAAACTCACGGGAGCAATAGCTTATCGCGCAGGTCGGCGGAGGAGCGCCGTGTCCGCAGCCTGGGAGCCGCAGAGCGCGGAGCCGCAGAGATTTAGCGGAACGCGCGCGCAGGATCCAACATCAACATCACTTCAAACATGAGGTCATCTAAACATCTGTCTGCAGCATGTCCGCCGGGAGTACAATCAAAGCCTCCTAAATATGTACAATTGTTTCTGGAAATAAATATTAGACCTAATTTGCCTCTGATTGTGGCAGTCTATCAGGGGTCTGAAAGGAAATGGTTATTTATAGCGGGAATCTCCCTTTGTGAATTATCCTCATAAAGTTACCCTCTGTTTTGCTTTATTTATTTTGTCTTCTTTCTTTACTTCGCCTTTATTTAACTTGGAGTATCTATTTATCGACACCGTCTAATCTTAACTTCACTTTTAAACAAATTAAAACCAAGAAAGTTAGTTTGTTTCAAATGACGATTTAACGGAATAAATTACAGAGGGGATGCAATTTAATCTTAAACACCTGTTAGTTATAGATTCACATGCATAATTACTTAATCCCGACATAATACAATAAATCATGTTAAAAATGACACATAATGCATCAGATTACAGGTTTGGGACATCATACTGTCTGCGTTAATAATAATTAATAATAAATCAACCATATGCTTAAGAAAAATGGGGATATTGTGAAGACTACAAAACCACAGTTAATTATATGTCACTCATGTTTTCCAGATCAAAAACAATCAGCATCCATATGAAACAATAAGTGCATCAGTGTCCATACACACTGCAGAATTAACGCATTTCATAGTGATTTAGCGAACTGTCATTTAGCACCGCGCAATTAAAGAATCAAAATCTGGTTTTAAAGCCCCGAAGCAAGGTATCACATGTAAATATTTTACCTAATAATATTGCCCACTGAGGGACGTGCGTAAAAAATGGAAACGAGTGATAAAAGGTTCCCGAAACCCAATACAACAAATCAAGTGCAGTTCTAACCACACCTACACACTGTGGTCCCTTTATTAACGAACAAAAAAAAGCAAAATTTAGTGTAAAGATTGCGGGGTTCCTTTAGTCAATCCACACCTATAAACCTTAACACTTGCCAACACTCATAATTTACACGATTTGAAAAACGTTAATAATACGAATAATAACTTCTCTTGGTTTGCAATACGCACTACTCCTCCAAGGTTATTTGGAGCTAAATTTTAGAAGTTGAATGTTCACAGAAATGCCTTTTCAATTTGTAACGTATGCACTTTCAAAATGTGTAAATGTTTCACTAGTAAGGTTATTTTATTTCTTTTATTGCCGCCAAAGTTATCATTTGTATTGAAGTATATTTTAGAATCTCACAGTTTATATGAAACATAACAAATTTACATTTTCCCCGAAAAGCGTAATACTTAAGTGTAAATAGAACGCTGCTTCCCTCTTGTGGAACAAAGTCGAATAGCATTTATTTTTCTCCGACTGCCCGAAGTCACCTTTGGTTTCAGGCGTACAGACGTTAAATTTAAGCATTAGACGAATTTTCAAAATGCTTTACAAATGTGCAAGAATTAAGTTATGTTACGTGTTGAATGTTACAGTTTTCAGAATTAAATACTGTATTTTAAAAGCTATGAAGTTATGTTGTGTTGAATGTTACAATTTTCAGAATTAAATATTGCATTTTAAAAGTGACTGAAATGGAAAACCTGGATGGATTACCACAGATACCAAGACTAAAACATACAGAGAAAAACAGAGGTGCATTGCAGCTGAAGCCAACATGAGCCAAGACATAGGAGGACATAGGGATTTGAATTTAAAAGGATTTGTATTCCCATGACAATATACTACATAAACACTAAATAAGCAAACAGCATGTATAAGAAAAGAGATCATGAAAATCAATGACAGCTCCAGTTGTTAGGGTTACAATTTATATATTTTTGTTTTCATGCTTTGAGGGTTACATATTCTGTTTTACACTTATAACATCTGTAGTTGGCCAGATTATGATATTAGAGGCTGTGATATCCATGTTAGTCAAATATTTATACATTTTTTTAAATAAAGGTTAAGGAAAACTAACATAATTAAAACTGGTGTCTGTCTGTGATTTTAAGACTAAATTAATCCAACCAGTTGATAGTGCACACAGCTGCAACCAAACAAGTGTCACTGGAGAAATCATCAGATCTGTTTTATATAGTTTGATTCTCTTCATTCCTTTGTTTATCTTTGGCCTTGATGAGTCAAAGACTTTATAACTTCTAAAGCATTCAAGGCATATTCATATGTATCATTTTTACTCTGTGTACACATATATGCAAAGTAATGAGTACAGACTGTGCCTGGGAGTCTGGAATTAATTTACCAATAGCGTATGAGTACAAATAGTATACAAAATCTACGAAAACCTTAACCAAAGCAAAGCAACACTTCAGAGTTTTATAAATCACTGCACTGCACAAAAGCTGGTCTCTGTAGTCTTAGTCAGAGAGGCTAAAACATCAGAAACAGAACAAACACTTCTACCCCAGCAAAATTCTGCTTCAGAATGTGAGTTAAAAACATACACCCCCCCCCCACCACTTCCTCAACCTATGGTGCCTCTGGAATTACTCTATCAGAAACATAACAATGACTGATAACTTCATATACATTTATATATCTCGCATACAATTACCTTGGCATTATTGGATTAATTAAATATATATAAATACACACAAACACACACGAGCATAAACAGATAAAATAACCTCTAAAGTAAAGCTATTGAATTGCATCAATTGATTTTAATGTAACTTTCTTCTAGAATCACAATTCCCAAATATATAATTAATAAATATGTTTAAATTATAACATTATATATTCATAAAATATATTACATAAAAAATGACCATATAGAAAAAAACTGCAAAGAGCTTAAATATTTAAATGCATCACAGTAGGAAAAAGTTCCATTATGTAGTACTGATGTAACATCCATTACATATTAATATAACTGAACAAATATAGTCTATGAACAGGTCAATGGAGCACTCTGAAGCCTGAACATTGCCTGGCTCCAATTCGGCCATTTCAGGTGTGGGGGGTGCACATCCGTCACGTAGCTAACATAAGCATTTCCACGGCATTCAGCTTTATGGTACGTGCTGAGATTTTACACTGGCTCTATGGGTCAAATTTACACTGCAGTAATTGTGTTTTTGTGGCCAAATGTTGGAGGGGCAATTAGACCGTTCACTCGTCTATTTTTGAATAAGCACTTACTTAATTGATAATGCAGCATTTGTTCCAACAAGTACAGGGTGCAGGAGACCAATAGACACACACACACACACACACACACGCACAAATGTACACAAACAGGACAGTGTAGAGTTACCAGTTCATCTAAAAAGCATGTCTTTGGACTGTGAGAAGAGTAGAACAGTCATGGAGGAGAATAAATTAATACAAAGGATACTTTATTAAAGAAAAGCACAAAAGAAGGAAATGTATAGTTTGGAATAATCATCAATATTACGAGTATCAAACTATTTGGCAAGCCTATATCCAGGAATAATCCCCAAATTTCCCTAGGTTCACTGTAGAAGGAGTGAATACCAATAATTGACATCTTCATAATATTACCCAGTGCGGATTATTGTCATCACTTTCATGACGTTAAAGATTAATGGAAAACTGAGACAAACAAAAGAGAGGTCGAGTTACACTAGAGGAAACTCTGAAATTAAACACATGACAAAAGACATTAGGGCCACAGGTTTCAGGGGATGATCATCAGTACAATACTGTCAAAACCAAGAGTGCATAACTTAAATACTTTACTGTTAGAAAAAAAAACAGGAAGACAATTTTTAGAAAATGATTTTTCAGTGTTCTCATGATACAATTTTTTTTGGGCAAGCAAGATGTCTGACAAAAGCTTAAGCAGTTTTTGCACCACACCGTTAACATTGCCTGCCAATATAAAACAATGCGTCTCATTACTTAAATACTTAAAAATAAATAACACCAATCTCTGTGAGTTTCTATGACAAAGTAGTCATTATCAAGTAAAGACTCCAACTGTAAGGTAAGGAGAAAAACTGGTGAACTTAGTCAACAATGCGTGGAATGCTTCTACAAGGCTGCATGAAAAAGTGAAGAGACAGAAACCAAAAATCTGTTTTCATATGGCAAATTTGTTGTGGTTATGCAATAAATCTGTCACATAAATGTTACATGTAGTGCACATATCATGCATTAGATTAACACACGCCCAAGACAGGACATTAAGCAATCGAAATAAGAACTTTAACTGTTCTACAATAATAGATATTAGTGAAATTCGTTGTGTTTGTACCATGATTACGTCCTGGGTCCTTTTAGAACACATAAATCTTTTAATCCTTGCTGCTTAAATATCACTAGCAGATGTTTATTCTTTTTTTATTGATAAACTGCCAGCTTACAGCAAATGCCGGCATATCAGTTAAGCATGATGGGGGCCCAGATGAGTATTTAACAATATATCTATGTATCAGAAAGGTGAAATTTCAATTCTGGAACAAAAGGTTTCTAATCTCATTCATAACAAGCACAACATGTACAAATATGTCTTTAGTATAACATACATTTCATAACCGCTTATCCAGTACAGGGTTGTGGGGACCCTGAAATATTTCCCAGAATGCACTAGACACAAGGCAGAGGTTCACCCTGGGCTGGATGCTGGTCCCTTACAGGCAGCTGAGAGACACCAGTCCACCTGACCAAAACTGTGGAGTGTGGGTGGAAACCCTACTACCCAGAGCAAACCCACACAAACATAAGGGGAAGATGCCAACTCCAAACAGAGTGCCACGGTCAGGAAAAATAAATAAATACACACTAACCAATGTACCACCATGCCACCCTTCAGAAAAGTATTTCACCATAATAAATGGTGAATTAAACGAATTCAATGCATTACTCTACAGCTCTGAGCGCAAGACTGGACTACCTGAGTGCCGGAATCAATGCTTTACCAGCTACCATAAGCTGAAAAACACAGAAGAATAGAGACACGAAAAATCAACTAATGCCACATAAATGGCCTTTGGAACTGGACTTCATAGTACAGCTTGTGATTTTTTTTTGTCATTATATGTAACCAGTGCTTTTATCCGTACTGTTACCGTGACGTGCTGGTTCAAGAAGATACAACAGCTGGTGATAAGAGGTCGCATGCAGCCACAGAGGAAAGTCCATGAGCAGCAGTTTCCTGCTTGGTGACGTTTCTCAGCAGAACCGGCTGCTTACAGACTGGGCTGCCGTCTGTGGTCAATTTAGCAACCGCGGCTCGCCTGTTCTGGTGTGCACTTCAAGTTAATTCATATTACAATCGTGGAGTTTGGCTTTTCCTGTAGCAGTGCCTTTTGTTAATATTCCCTTCGCTATTATTACTCATAAGACACTTCAGCTGCCTGGGCACTTCAGCTCAAGGCAGAACTGTTCCGAGAATCTCCACTCTTTTCAAGTTACTGAGGTCCCCCTGGCAACCACGCATCCATGATTTCACAACGGCAGGCCCGCCCCATCTTTAATAGATGACTTAGCCATGCTCAGAAGCTAATAAAAACTTGCCTCATAAATTATCTGCCTAATTTATTCATCAATTTCAATATTATTGGTGTGGTCTAAGTCATTTCAGCATTTGTTTTTTTTTTTGGTTAAGCTATAAATTGCTTCTATATTCTGTACCTTTTAATTTTTAGTCAGAAAGTGTCTATTAAATATAAATAATTTGTGAAACAAAAAATAAAAAAAAGAAAATGCTGTAAATCAAGGCATCAGGTGTTAATTTCATCAAAAGGATATTTTACTGAATTTTAATAAATATTCAATACCAGAGAACCTAATATATTATTACATAGTTTCATAAATTATTTGTTGGTGTGTTTTTATGTAAATATATATTTTGCATTTTACATGAAAGTATAACAAAAGAAACTTCTGCGTGCAAATTTACATTTGCGTGACATTTGAATGGCTCAGTAAAAGGATCTGTCAGCATAAATTACATTCCTTTCCATAAGTTTCATATTGGAAAACAAAGTAAACTGTATGCAGACAAACCACAGTTGTGCAGTTAATAAAGCAATTATTATATCTAATATATGAAAAGAAAATATTAAAATACTTAAAGTATGTATTCCTGCTTTCTCTACCATTCGATTAACCTTTTAAGCTTAACACTAATGAGCATATAGAGATAAATCTACTAAGCACATTTATTGGTCCACAATTGTACATATAAATATTTTATAAATTGTGTAATATAGCTGATGAAATGTAGGTCAGGTGATTTAAGTACAACAAAAGTAAAATGTGTTCACAAAGTACCTCAGTGTTAGGAATATCCCCCTCATGTGATATATGTCTTCAGCTCGGTGAGTGCATTACGCATTCATCACACTTAACACTGCTAATGGTGACACGCATCACATATTTTAACTTAGAGGTATAAATGCACAAGCCTTCACAGCTGTAATACCTCTACAGTGTAAACTGTAAGCTCTACAGTCAGCTTCACCAGTTTGACCCTCACGTTTACCTCAGATCTCAGTGGTCTGGTACCCAGCATTGGTACTAAATGTTTGCATTTCTCTCTCAGCATCTTTACTTCTTGCCCCATTTTTGTATTTTATTTTTTTTTACTTCAAGCTCAAACTGCATTCATGCAATTTTATCTCATTGTAAAAATTCCTGCATGCAGTAATCAAAATCAGAATAGTTTTTATTTATTTTATTTTACATTTTAAATAATTTACGTTTTAAATACAGTTCAATGTGTTGATATCGACTTCATAGCAAACCTACCAAGCACAAAAAATAACTCTAATAGAAATATGACTTCTGTACCACTAGAAGGTCTAACAAGAGCTGCTGTTGTTTATTTAAATATTGGACCTGGACTCCCAATAGCCGTGAGCTGCAGTCACTGGAATGTTGCACGAATACTGTTCTTCCTACACTGTTCAAATGTGACTTTCACGTTTTCATTTAAATTTTACACAAACTAAGCTTTGTCCCCTGAAAAATAGTTTGCAACTATTAAGCATTAGTACCAGGACAAGTAGTCCGAAGATTACCTATTTGACCCAGAACTTGCAGATTCAAGTATTTATTACCATATCAACTTTCGTTTAGCACTTACAACGTGCTGCTAACGGCTGTAACACAGGAATCCTACCAGAAGATTTCTTGGCTATATTGAAGTTTTTCAAATTGTACATACAAGACAGGATTAGATGGACTCACAGTAGATAATACATGCAATCTACACCACTGTTAACACAAATCAAATGTATGCATATCTAGACATGAGAGCATAAAATTATTTGTATAGTTTATTATTATTATTATTATTATTATTATTAATAATAATAATAATAATAATAATAATAATAATAATAATAAACCTCATCATCATAATCATCATTTGGTTCTTCTAAAAGCAAGATGAAATTGTAGTGTTTGTTTAAGAAAAACTTTCATTGCAGATTTTGAACCTAAGTAATTACGTCTTGTTGAAAATCTTGTTTTTCATGTTTTCCGTTCCATTCCATGAGCAGGAACAATAACAGGGTACAGCAGCGTGTGTAATTAACATTCCTGACGCTTTCGAGACGCTTGTTCACTTTTATCAAATAACAAGATGCATGATCGATCTTATACATAACACAAAGCAAAGATATAGCTAAACGCGCAGTACTGTATACGAAATTCCCTTAGGAACTGTATTGTGTGCGGAACTACATCAACGGTGCGTGTGTTTTGCTGAGGCTGAAATTCAGCGGGGAAACATCCGGTTCGGACCCGCTCCTACACGCCATTTAGCGTGTGATACATTCTTAAAGACACATGTACGCCTTCATTATTTGTGCATTCGAAATCCAATACAATTACCGACGAAAGTACAGAGACTGCATTTAATAATTATTCAAGGAATAATTATATTTTGCCCAACTGCTGAAAAAACACAAGTAAAACTGATCATGTTCTAGCTTTTTTTTTTAATAACTTACCTGCTGATCCACCGGCAATGATCTGGTGTGACGCCTCTCGTAGGAAACTTTGTTTTTGAGGATGCATTTTATTCGTATTTCAGCAACTACAAAACAAGAAGAGTTATCATGACGAGGCCAAAGTCGAGAATAAGTTCACGATCGGCATTTCTTAAAAAGTCAAGTACGACAGTTGCTTAAGTGGCCAAAATTTTCTATTTCAGGGATACTGTTAATGCAAGTTACATTGTAGCTCTGTCAAAGTGGAATATCTTTTCAGCGTATTCATATTATATTTAAATCCCGTTTTGTGACAGTCAGTGGGTATTTACCTCCGCGTTTTCCCCGTTTAACCAAGGCTACCTGTCTTTCGGCTGCATCTGTAATCACTTGCAAACTGGGTTAGACTGATAAGTGACGGAACATATTTTGTTGCAGCCTGGTCAGCGGTTATATATTCAGCAGCGTAACTACGGCCTGTGCTGCCGCCGTGTCTTACGAGTCCAGGCATTGCATCATCTGCCAGTGAACAATGTGTTTTTTACCTAGATAATTGTGGTCGGTGAAACTTTCATACAGTCGGTATCTGCAGTGTGAAAGTGTTTCTCTAAGACTCGGCGTAAGAGTAAACCGGCCGTATAGCCACACGTGTCCCGCCGTCCATTAAAAACTGAAATTTACTGCTTAAAAACACCTCAAATATAAAACAGCAAATATAAAGTTAAAAACACCTCCGCTGCGTCCAGGCACCGCTTCGTAGTATCCTATTAAGTTTTATCGCTTTTGTCGTTAGTAAACTGAAAGCTTTGCTTCTCTTGGTATGTTCATCTCGCGTCTTTGTTGTGATGCTGGTCGCGATGTGGTTCAGTAAGTAGCCGTAACACAAAATATATGTAAATTATACTTACTCCCAGATATATCGCTCATTTAAAAATACAGCACAACATGTAAAATATGTTATTAATAGTTTTGATAAAATTTTAGACCATGTTTACATTTAACGGTGTGGTATTTTGTTTTAATGCATGTGATTGTGATAGGATCCCGAACAACGCGACGGAAATCTGTGGTTTATATGCATTTGTCTGTCATGGGCTGCAATTCATCAGTTTTAGCTGACGTGTTACCTTTTCTCGCGAGTTACACCTGAAACTCAGATTATTTTACCATCTGGGGAGCCGAACATGTATAGTTCTAAAAACCCTTATGAACTCTGGAAACCTGCCGTGTTTTATAATTTTGCTAAAAATAATAAACCCGT
The DNA here is from genome assembly GCA_026781145.1 of Hippopotamyrus pictus. Taxonomy (NCBI): domain Eukaryota; kingdom Metazoa; phylum Chordata; class Actinopteri; order Osteoglossiformes; family Mormyridae; genus Hippopotamyrus; species Hippopotamyrus pictus. The sequence goes on from JAODLC010000028.1 coordinate 12,054,050, forward strand.
AAATCACCATAATAACCAGCACTATCCAGATATGGCCGACACAATCTGGAATAACCAGATTTGATTGGATTGCAGAAACCACACCCAGCAGAAAGAAATCCCAGTGAAGCCCCCTGAGCGGGAAGGGGAGCGCGTCACTGTACAGTGTACACAAACACTGACTGGAACCCACTGCCCTACAGTAGGCACATGGATGCTCCCTGTTTTTATAAATCTGCTATTAATTTGAAAGAAATTTATAAAATAAGTAATTTGTATAGGCTGCTGTGTAACCTCTTTATTTCAGATGTTTACATTATTAATCATATATATATATATATATATATGATGCACCCTACCATTCAGTGCCCTGTTACTTGTTCAGTAGTGTTTTACTGCTTTGAAAAAGTGCAATCAAATAACATGATCTAACAAAGTACGCCAGGAGAACGGGCCAGAATGAAAGTCAGAGAAGACAGTGAATTCTGGGTCTGTTTTCTTGGCTTTATAACTAATTGTGATATTTAATAATTGTAATGTTAACAAAAGGGATGTCCTATTGACCTTTCACATAATGTTCTTTCATATTGGTCACCAGTTAATACAACACTCAAAAACATTCAAAATTTCCAGCAGAATACAGCGAATACCTTGCAGTAAAGACGTACATGTTAGACTGAGGGGCAGAAAGATTATGGTCGGGTGACCAGATAATCCATGTTAGAGAGGACACTTTGAGCCACTTTCGGTTTTACAGACTACTTTAAATGGCATTACTCATGCTTCCTTATGGAACTCAGAACAATTTACAGCAATGTTTCCTGATTCCCGTTATGCTAAAACCTAAAAGCATTTTGACTTACAGTGGGTTACTCTACATCTGCATTGCTGCAATTTACAGTTTTGTACATGATTACTTTATGGGGTGGTGCAGTGGTTTGCACTGTTGCCTCACACCTCTGGGACTGATGTCCAGGTCTCTGTCATGGCTCCATGTGTGTGGAGCTAGCATGTTCTTCCCATGTCATTGTGGGGTTTCTAGCATAGCCGTGAATGGCAAGGGTCTACATTTGTGTACAGACAATGGGGACTTGTCCCTACCAATATTGTAGGAGTACCATGTGTATTCAGGGGGGTCGGGGCAGATTTTGCCCCTACCAGTGATGAAATCGTGGAAGGTGTGTGTACCCTTCACAGGGTTAGGCTGCCTTGTGCCTGTGGTTTCCTCTATACGCTATGAATAATGAGACTTAAGTGCTTCTACATAGACTGTCTTGCATTATAAAACAAGAATGAATCAAAAATATATTTGGCTTGTGGTCCATGTCTAAGCACACATGCCATCTGAATAGTGTAAAGTTGCCTGTTTGTATGTAATGGACTGACACCCTCCGTCCTTTGAATTATCTGGCACGATTCAACCTAACAGATTTTACAATGTGCAACTTCTGCATCCATGGAAATGAGTAACCAGATGGTTGCTGGATTCTGGTGAATCTGCTGATACCTGTTATGGTGTTTGAAACAGAGAGAGTGACAAAGAACACAAAGGTAGTCTGTTACATTAAATGTGAAAAATATAAAGCTGAAAAGGAAAGCAATTGACATAAATTATTTCATTTTTTATTACTATTTTAATAATGTATATATGTGTGTACGTATA
>JAODLC010000028.1:12068038-12086187 GCA_026781145.1 Hippopotamyrus pictus
CGTTCATCTCCTCGCGGGAGGTACGGCGTTCATCTCCTCGCGGGAGGTACGGCGTTCATCTCCTCTCGGGAGGTACGGCGTTCATCTCCTCGCGGGAGGTACGCAAGGAGAAGCGGTGAGTCTCTACGGCAGGGTTCCCGAAATGGCAGCCCGCGGGCAAATGCAGCCGGTGAGAATCGCGTCATGGGTACCCGTGCATTTTAGCCAAAGTTACCGTCAGGCAAAAGTAGGGGAAAACGGAGCAATCGATCTGCTGCCCACTCCACCAATCAGCAAAATTTATTGCTAGTATCCCCTCGTCATTTTATCGTCAGCAAGGGTATCTGTATATAAAGTAACTTAAAATGTCACAACAGGAAAACACTGGGGACAGTGGCCTTTGGCTGTGAGTCGTCGATCAAATTTGCTCCTCTGGGATAAATAATCGGGGAACTCTGTACTATGGCCTTGATGCCTTCCCAGGCAAGACACCCTCAGTCTGTCAGAGTGGGGGGCGAGAAGGAGGTGAGAAGAACCCCCCACAAGTCGAGCAGAGTCAAGTTGCATTGACAGAGGGAGGGTTTATATAGTTCTTTAAGTGCAAAACACAGGATGGTGCAATAGAAGGGCCGGACACAGGGGTTTGTATACATTGCATAATGTGTGTCTGTATGTAAGCAAAGGAAGACGGCAGCAGCATAACAGAGTGGAAGGTCACCTTGAACAGCTTGAGCGCCTCTGTCTGCAGGGCTTCTGAGGGTAAGGTGGTGAGGGGGCACTGCAGGCCGTCCCGGCTGAAGCACAGGGCAGCGAGGGTCCACAGCTCCGAGTCTTGGGGCGTGTGACAGACAGCGGGGCGGGACGGGGTGCGGTGGGACGCGGATGTCCAGACGTACGCAGACGGATGGGGCAAACCAAAAACAGAGACGGCAACATCAGTGCGGACGCAGACGGCGCAGGGACACGTAAACAGAACGGCGGAGATGGGGATCGCGTTGCTAAGCGCTACAGCAGACCTGACCGCACGAGAGCGGGCGGCAGATGTCTGCTGATTGGCTCGTGGTGCGTCGGAACGCCCGAGTGGGAGGGAGGCAGCGGCGGCTAGCTGGATCCCGCCCCAGAGTGGAAGCAGGAACGGAGCTTTTATATCTTAATGAGCATTTAGCCGTTTCCCTGCATGTTAACAGCACAGCCTGGCAGATCAAATATCCCCGTCGGAGGGGCGGCCAAAATCTGGGCGGAGTGTAACTTGTTTTTATTTTTCGCCTCGTAAAGGAGCAGAAGCTAAGCATTTCCTGACGCGAAGCAGCTTCTTTCATCGCGTTCATCTGCTTCGTTTTAGCACAGATCCTATAAATTTCACCACGCTGGTGACTAATGGGCGGAATTTGGAGGCTGTATGGGTCTAACGGGGATGCAGCCTCGTCCGTACGGCGTAGATCACAGTGCTGGCTCACCTGGATCTCCATCCACGTCTAGAAGTTTGCCGATGAGCAGCTCGTACTCAGTGCCCACCTTTAGGCTGGCACTGCTGCCCGCTGCAACGGTTAGGTGGTACAGCCAGGTATCCTGCGATGAGAAAGGGTTAACGCTCGAGGTTATTCATACGCCAACATAATATCTTTAATCAGCTTCATCCATGGCCTTGCTTTTGACTCAGCTTCAGCTTCATTTCTAACAGAAGCATCGTTTCAGAGGTGTACTGAGGATTTCGTTCCGTCTAGGACGCTCCAGGTGTGCCGATCGCTCACCTTCTCCTGCTTGGTCCTGATGAGCAGGTAGGTCGGACTCTGATCCTTAGGGTGCACCACAAGGGTAGAGTGCGAGGAGAGGAAGCCCCGCCCTCCTGCCTCGTAGTCCTCGTCGGAGTCACATGACCTGTCCACTTCCTCCACCCCTGCTCCCCGCAAGCACAGCTGTCCGAGCGGAAACTGTTGCAAGACACCACAAGCAGTGGGCTTCTATATAAAAATGTACTTAAATGTCCAGGATAAAACACCAGATACTTTTATCATTGCTTAATTACAGTTAAGCAGGAAGTTTACTTTGACTGATTAATACAGTTACCGGAGTATCCATGTCAGGGAGGACACTCTGGGTTAGGACAGGATTTGTGAACTACCATTTCCATTAAAGGACTTGGATTTCACTTAAGCACTGAGTTCTTGCTGCGTGCTGATTGGTCAGTCTCCAATACAGGGGTGGAAAGTTTAGGCTCAGAAAGTACAAATCCAGACCAAAGTTTTGTTTCATCCAAACAGTTGAATATAAAAAGTCACAGGCACAGTCACAGAAGACTCAACTGGTTGGTTGTTACAAAATCATGGCCTGTATTTTTACTTTCTGGGCCTGAACTTTCCACCTCACCTCCTATAATCATGTATGTGTCACTAATGTTAATGTAGCTGGATGAGTCTTTCAATCAAGGAAACAAAGCAGCAAAAGCACAAAGAACTGAGCTGTTTAGCCAAGAGCACCACAACCTTTCAGTTTCAAGGCAGCTTGTAAAACCTGAAGTGGCTCAAAGGGTCCCATCTGACATGGATTAGCTGGACTATTAACTGAGACTGTGATATGTTTGCGACTATGCATTAATAGGACTTCTCACCTTGTCGTCCTGGTTACGGTAATAGTAAAACACCTTGCCAATCAGAACGCTCCACACCAGCTTGGAGTGTCCGTGCTTCACCTGTCTTGAGGGATGCAACGATTATTGGGGGGGGGGGGTTGTAATTCTTTCAGGATGAGTTCATTGTGTCGAGACAGAAACCAAAGTTAAGTTAATACTGCAGCTGATCTCCAGTGGCATATTGTAAGCTGCTGTCAGTCAGCGCTCAGGTGTCTTGCAGAGAAACATCTCTGACGCCTGCCTAGTGTTCAGTGGTTCATTTCTCTCCCCACGATCACTGACCGTCACAGCGACCTCATACTGAAGGACTCACAGAGTTCTATTCCAAATTGCACTGGTCTTGAACCCCAACCCTGAAATGGCTACCTTGGAATCCGCTTATCCCGCTCCGCCCCCATTCTTCAAAGAAAGAACCCCTTTCATCTTCCCGAGTGCCTCCTTTGTCAGGAACCTCAGTTTCATCCAGCTACACTTCAGTATGTCTGCGGTGCCGGCATTTTGTTTTCGGGTTGCAGACAGCGGACAGTAAAAGTCACTTTGTATTCTGCTCTCAGTCCCACGTCACTCTGTGTTTTAAAAGGTTCCTCTAGGATAATTAGCTGCTCTCTAAATGCCACGCTGCACTAACGGCAAACCATTAGCTCTGACCTTAGTCAGCCATCCCCGCACTGTGGGTTTGGCGACGGTTTCCACGGCGATGGGACTAAGAGCCTGGACCTTGAGCACATTCTGCAGGACCCGGATCCATTCTTCAAGAATACTGGTGGAGTCTGCAGCCAGGAAGATGGTTTTCTTCTCTGTTATCAACTGGAAAAAAGGTTATTACATTGTAATTTATTACGGTTTATGAGTCAAGGTATATTATTTCTATTATTTACAGAACTTCACATATGAAAAGCAAGTTTCCAAAACTCACTCATTTTTTATTGTTTTTGAGGTAAGACCCAATACTGACCCAAAGTCAGGTTTCCTCATGAAATGTCACAGTGTGGGGAGCAAAAACTCACTCAGTCCGAATGTAATCCAACAAAGACAAATCAGTATTTCTCCAAAATTCACAGATGTCTACAGAAATTTGCTCTTCATATAAAAAAATTTTTCCCGTAATGATACAATCTACACGATACATGCTACACATATACCACTTATATTATATAAATGCATCAACATATACCTTAATATCATCCACAAAGTCCTTCTAACATTGACTACAATCTAAATTGTGCAAAACAGTGGAAACATTATGTAAAATGTTACTAAAACTTTATGTATAGATGCAGTTTGAAAGCAGTCACTGCAGATTTGTGTCTTTAAGTATAACGTTCAACAGCCAAACTACGGCAAAATGTATTCTGGTTATCATGTCAGGTTATAATGCGTCTCCTTGGTACCGGCCAGACCACCCACCAGGAACGTCTGTGTCCCCTCCCCACGGACAATCCTGCAGGACGTGTTCAGCTCAGTCTGCCCCTGCGGCTTCCTGATGACATCATTCTGAAAACAAAATTTATTTCAAACTTTTTTTTATGTCAGAATCCTTTCTCAAACAAATCTGTGTGTACAATAAGGGATTGAACCAAGAGACACAGAGCACATAATCAGTGCAATTAATCCTGTTTTTGCTTATGCAAGATAGAGCACCAGTTAAAAGTTAAGGTGTGCCCCCTACAGTGACGGGGTGTCGCATCACATGACCAGACCACCTGACCTCAACACAGTAGAAATAGTTTTGGAAAAGTTTGAACAGACACTGTAGGAAAAGCATATATGAAGGACCTCCTTCAGGACAGCTGGAAAAGCATCCCAGGAGGCCACCTCATCAAACTGGTGTAGAGGAGAGAGTAGGGTCAGCCAGTGCCTGGAGCAACTGGGGTTAAGGGCCTTGCTCAAGGGTCCAGTGGCGGGATCACTCTGCCAATTCAGGGATTTGATCCAGCAACCTGCAGCCCACTGAGCTGCCCCCACCAACCAACATTTTTTTTTATACTTCTTTGGTCAGTGCACAATTCCATATAAGTTATTTAATAGTTTTGATGTCTTTATAATTATTGTAAAATGTGGAGAATTGTATAAATAAACCTTTCTATGAATAGGTGTGTCCAGACTTTTGACTGGTACTATATTAAGTGGAATCTTAATTTTAAAATACAGAAGACAGCAGATTCCATTATTATTTTTAGTATAAAACGCATAAATAATCATTTGCAAGATCAGTGTCACAATATTGCTGGTAGCAGCGCAAACACACTCACTGGACATTTGTAATAAAGCATCTCGTTGTTCTTCAGAACAAACCATCGTCGCTTCCACGCTTTCACCCGGCTCCCCATTTTCAACAAGTACCCGCTCTTCTCCAGAGGCTCCTGCAGAGAGACAGATGAAGCGACCCTAAGGAGGTCTGTGGCCAGCTGACGCCTGAGAGACCACTGGAGTATTCCAGAGAGCAGGATTTCCCAGTTAGCTGGATAACTTAAGCCAAATGTGAAACTGTCCAATAGGAAGAGAGGTAAGCGACTTCCCTATTGGACAATCCTTACATTTGGTTTAAGTTATGTGACTAGTTATGAAATCTTGCTTTGTGGAATACCCCTCAGGGTAAGAGCTAATTGGTCTAAGGGGTGACTGGTCTAAATTGCTCCAGCCAATGAAAAGCCAGCAAGGCCAAGGCTGACTCACGGGGGCGCCGTTCTCGCAGGAGTAGGAGGAGGTGCGCTGCACTTTGTGCTCCGGCTCGGAGTAATCACTGTCCAAGGAGTAGGCATCTGGCGGGATGGCGTAGTCGCTCTCTGAGCTGACCGAGGACACAGACACACCTGCCACAGGCACAACCAATGATGTCACCCCATGCGGCAAGTTAAAGCATTGCTATTTTTGAACGGTCTCATTATTCATTCATTCATTCATTCACCTCCTATATTGCTTGTCCTATTCAGGGTCACAGGATCCAGAGCCTATGGGTGCAATATAGGGAACGACCCAAGATTTGGACGCAAACCCATTCACACACTCACACCTACGGGCAGTTTGATAACTCCAATTAACGTCAGCATGTTTTTGGACTGTGGGGGGAGACCGGAGTAGCCGTAGGAAACCCCACAGTGACACGAGGGGAACAAACGGGGAGAGAAACTCGACACACAGAGTCCAAACGATCTGCTTATTCGGTAATTAAGAAAGCCACCATCACACATTCTACGTCAACATCCCTCTAATCGCCACTCATCTTGGTTAGGGTCACAGGAAGCCACCTTCAGATGTGAGAATCCACCGTAACCCACAAAGTGTAGGGAGAACGTGGGCGAAGATGTGAGCAGCAGCGCCCCCTACTGACCCATCATGCCAGGCTCTTATATAAAAAGTGTTATAAATGGCTACTGGGGCCATATCTATCTGAGCAACACCCACAGTCTACAGCGCCCAGCCCTCTGTCTCCCCAAAAGTGGCCCCTCACCCCTCTTGATTGCTCTGGGACTCCCTGGGATGCTGCCCTTCCTCCCCTCCTGGCCCAGCGTGGAGGTGCGGAGGCTGGCGAGCGAGCTGCTGTCATCCTCGGAGCTGGACTCCTCGTCGGGGAGCGGGACGCTGCTGATCTGGGTGGCTTTCTGACACCGTGGGAGAAGTGGCGGCTCGATTAGGTCAGATCGGACGGAACTTTGACGATCTCCAGGGAACGGTCTTGCGCATACAGCAGCACGGTATGTAGAAGGCAGACGAACCCACATTTACACGAAGTGAGAACGAGTAAATGTAGCGCGAACAAAATGAAATGCACGTAGCACACAAACTCAGGACCAAAATATAATGGAAAAGTCTGAAAAACCAAAACAAAATAATAATAAGACTATTTCAGCTGACAGTGTATGTGCAATTAAAAGCACAGATTGTACCGCACTTTTACTATTGTAAAGCAGGGATTACTAACGGCATATCCACATTGTTATCCCTCACCGGCTATCCAAGTCCACTTTGCACCCACTATCCCAAATGTCACGGTAGATGTTGTAATGCAGATCCCAAGGATAACAGTATACTTACTCCTTTGATAGTGGTGTAGACTGGGACACTGATATTTCTGTAAATCAGGTGTGTGAATGGACCTGCAGCTGGGTGCTGGGGTAAGCTGGACCCTGCAGTGAATAAGAAAGAACAGAAACACACTCACAACAGAATAAAACGCGGCGCGGTTCCAGCTCTCGTTGCTTTTCCACTGCAGGAGGCTGGGTTCCGTAAAGGCGGTGTCGAGTTCGGAGAGCGACGGTGACAAGAGATGCTTATTCGCTGTTCACACGGCGCACATCATGATTTACTATGCACGATTATTATTTACATTTTTTTTTACTGTGTGCTAATTTCCGCTAGCACGTCCGTGAGAATTGCTGCATTATATGCTAGCGGATTTAGCATTTGCTTGCATAAATGTGCGTTATGGGTCCATTCCATAGGAGGTTGGAAATGTTCAAGTTTCAAGTTATCGGGAATGTATCAATACAATACACATAGGGTAATAAGTAGTGTCTCTAAATTACCTATAGTGCATGCCTATCTGTATGTGTCTGTGACAGACGGGCAAAAAATATTATCTCTGGATATTTGGATTGCAAACTTAATGATTAATGTCTGAGCAGATCTATGTCATACCTGGCAGAATCACTGAACACCTCAGACATCTGCGAAGCAACTGCTTTTGAATTTTTCCTACATGCATTCTTTAGCTATTATGTCATAATCGAGACTGGAAACTAAACTAGTGTGTATATCCCCATCTTTTATATGAGCCATATTCTTAAGTCAAATTTTGCACTTTGCATCTCTTATCTTTTGTTAGTATATTCCAGCGACTATTTTGCATTTAACATGTCCTACAATATTCTCAGTATTTTCCGAATATAACACAGCAAGATGCTTTCCATGAATTTAATCATAAAATACTTGCAAAATTTTCTAACTACAGAATAAACTGACTGATGTGGCACAGAAGGTGATCACCCACGTTTCTAATCCCGCCTCCTTTCTTTTGTCCTCATTTGAGTGACTGGCTGTGATCGGTAGAAAATATTCTGTTCCGTAATAATTACACACTGGGACCATCATTTCATCACAGCAAATTAAAGAGCAGAGCAGGTATTCCCAGCCCCCCCCCTCGTGTTTTAGATCTCTTAAAGACGCCTTAAAGGTTTCCCAGAGCCAGGGTCTCATCTGCCCAGGTGTGTGCCCCCCAGGTGAAAGGAAGTGACATCAAAGAGCCCCACCCACCAAGGCGGCCTGCTCAGGGGGGATGGCACTGGCAGAGACAAAAGCCCGCGGCAGACGAAAATCATTGCTGAAAACCAGACCTCCCAGTATGGTGGCAGGAGTCTTAACCAACACAAACCACCTTTAATACTACGTGGGTGTTCTGTACATGGTGCACCTATATACTGCTTTTGCAAGCCCCCGGTACGCAGCATACAGCAAAAAAACATACAAGCGGAATATGTCAACGCCCTGTGGTTACGTCCAAGTGCATTGTGTATAAATGGTATTTAATAACCAAGTCTGCCGAAGAAACCCTATAGCTGAGCGGAACTCAGACTGTGCTGGGAGTCCGCTGAGCCGCACCTCTGTTTGGAGCGGACGTCACGGCAGTCGCCTCGGAAACCCTCATCCCAGACTTCGCCAGTGCGTAGATGCGGCTCTCCTGAAAGGCAGACGGCAAAACTGCTGAGCATGTCCAAGTCTCCCCATTGCTTCCGGCAACAGTGACTGCTTCAGCTCATTTACACTTTCATTAAAGAACATTTCGAGGTCTTCGGAGTTACTGTGATACCGTGGGAACTGATATTAGGGTTAGTCTGCCGTAAAGTCTGAGTAAAGTCCTCTCACCCATGACGGAAAGCGGTGCAGGGGAGGGGTAGGAGGTTTCCGGATGTCGGGGTCCAGGAACTCAAGCTCCTCAGGAAGCCCAATGAAAGAGACTCTGTGGGACGTTCTGGCTCCATCGGAGCCCTCCACAACCACGTCCATGCTGTCAGGGACCTCGTCAATGTCCGTCTCCTCCACCAGGGGGGGCTGATGTGAGGCGGGCAGCAGGCGGGGCTGGGGCGGAGCCGTCGGGCAGCCGACATCGATGTTGACGCTGACGTGGTGCAGCCTCTCGAGGCCCGGCTGCGGCTGGCTGTGGTGCTTCTTCACCAGCTGGATGCTGTCACGAGGGATGAGGGGCGTCCGTACTTTGGGCAGAGTCATGCTGGCGCCGGAGGGCAGGGCTGGTGTAAGCTGTGCCCGGGGCGGGCTGTTAGGCGCCAAGGCGGGCACGCCGCACGGGGTGGCGGAGGAGGCGTCATTGGATGAGGAGGAAGGGCTTGGGTGATGGGAGCGGAGCACGCCATTAAGGTCATCGCCGTGCTCCCATTCAGAGATCTCCGACACCCACACCTCCTGCCCAGTCCACCCCGCTTCGGACTGCGGTTTGGAGGACATCTGCTCTCCGGTGCCCTCAGGCCCACAGCCTGGCTTACTCATCCCTGCTCCTCTGACTACATGGATGCTTGGATGCCCTGAGATGATTCCAGGAACATGAGCTTCCAGCCCTGACATTAAAGTCCCGGTGTCCTTATCGAGAGCCGGCTTGCTAGAGCTGGAGCTCGGACCAAAGTCCATCCTCTCACGGGATGGAAGATTCCGTGATGATGAGTCAACACTCTCCAGCCCTCTTTTCTTCAGGTCTGTAACAGCAGAAGATGCGGAGAATCAATACAATAGGCAAAGTTTTAGAACTGCAGATAAATTGAGGTTCTGTAGCATCGAAGACTGAACACTGTAGAAGGGTGCATCATGGGTACAAATGGGGAAAGGAGGTTGACAGAGCAGACCTGGGGAGCCAACAGCTGGGGAGGAAGGTAGGCGTGGTCCAGTCTGCAAACAGTTTTCATGGAAGGTTGACGGGGTGTCGGGGCAACTCGGGGGGTAAAGGGGGCTAGAGGGGATGAGGTGAGAGTCGGTGGGGGCAGGAAAAGCCGGGCTTTCCGAAATAGCTGCGAGTAAGAAAAAACAAAAAGGTGACAAGTTCTGCAGAACAGGCCAAGCAGGAGACACGTCAGTCAAGCCAACTGTATGCCAGGCCATGCCGAAAAACAGAAATGCAAACAGCAATGGAAATCATTCCTTTAAGTCAAGGGTGGGCAATCTCATCCACAAAGGGCCGCTGTGTGTGCAGGTTTTTGGGGTAACCCAGGACTGAGGACTCTTCAGATAAATCGGTCCTCTATTTAGTAATCTAATTCGGAAGCTGCAACAAAAACCCACACATGCAACAGCCCTTTCTGGATAAGATTGCCCACCCCTGCTTTAAGTGCTAATAACCATCAAGATTTCAAATGTCCTCAGGGTCTCAGGACAGCCAGAGAAAGAACCTGGACAATATGCTCTCTGAATCATAAGAAAAAGGCTAAATATACTCTGAAATAATAGGGAAGATACAATGTGAAATACCTTAAAATAGTGTTAAAAGGAGTGCTTACTTCTGAGTGCTTATCTCAAATGTTATAATGTATTTTTGCTTGTGCTCGCATTGTGTGCAGTATGCATTATATATAATGTACAATAGTGTTTTAATGCCAAGCTTAAGAGTACCTGCTTAAGAGTTATTACCAAATTTCTCTTTCAGAATTTACAAATTCTTATATTCTGAAATTAAGACACACGATGAATGTGGCGGTGATTGTAAAACTGTTCTGCTAACCTTGCAGTTTCTCCTGCAGCACGTGAATCTGCTCGGCCTGTTTCAAGTTAGCCATCTTCAATCGACTGCTCTCTACCTCCATCTGAAACCACAGGAAGACAGCGGAGGTGTGCAGGGACACCGCCTAAGAGAGCGCTTTCAAGGCAGTGTCCCAGACAGTCCACGTTTTTGCTCCCAGCCAGACAGTCCACGTTTTTGCTCCCAGCCAGACAGTCCACATTTTTGCTCCCTCCCAGACAGTCCACGTTTTTGCTCCCTCCCAGACAGTCCACGTTTTTGCTCCCAGCCAGACAGTCCACGTTTTTGCTCCCAGCCAGACAATCCACGTTTTTGCTCCCAGCCAGACAGTCCACATTAGTGTGCTGGGAGGGATGCCTGGGGGTTCCTGAGGACTCCTGAGCTGGGAAACACTGTTCTAAGGCATCAATTAAGGTTCCCAAATAATCACTAGCACCATAATGTGAAATAAGAAGGAAAATGCTATCTTCTTTGAGGCCTTGTCTTATAGGGATTCAACATGGGAAAATGAAACTACTAATTATAGCTGCGGGAAGCTAAGATTAAATCTTATTCAAAGGATTAATTTTAAGAAATTATTTATTTTGATCACTCAAAGTATGTGTTCTTCAGTGTAGGGTTTGCAGCAATGAGTCAAATGTGGGAAGGTTCCTTTGCCTTTGTAACAGTACCTCCCTCAACTTGAAGGTGACCCATTCCTTAATCTTGGCAGCTTTTTCTTCAATGTTCTTCGCCTCCTGGGCTCTGATCATATTCTGAAGACATTAGGGATGAAGTCATGGTATCAAGGTTATAAAAAAACTCCTGGAATCTATGACAAGAAACCTAATTTCGGTTGAAACAATCATTACCTGTTTCTCCAACTGCAGTTCCAACCTCTTTATCGCCACGTCTTTTTCTTGCACCTGATTGGTTACTTCTTGATACCGTCTGTATAAGGCATTTTCTGATTCGCTAGGCTGCACATTGGCTGATTTGAGCTTCTCCTCCATTACTCGGACCTGCAATGTGCCACCATTGTTTACTAAAAGGGGATTACTCAAGTGTGACCGTTATTACATTATAACACAATAACACTTGTTTTACATATTTCCCACAAAACATTGCAACTGAATTCTTAAATCAGACAGAAGTAACTGAACCGGAATTAAAGCGGAGTATTACAGGCTGTTGTTCTAATAGGATGTTGGGTCACATCTCTAGTTGTGTGGAGTTTAAGTAAAGGGAGGTGATGCTATGATTATACAATTCCTTGGTAAGACCCCACTATTGTGTGCAGGTTTGGTCACCATACCTTAAAAAGGACATTGCAGCCTTGGAAAGGGTGCAACGGAGGACTACGAGAATGATTCCTGGTCTTAGAGGAATGTCTTATGAGGAGAGGTTAGCTGAGCTGAATCTGTTCAGCCTCGTGCAAAGGAGACTAAGGGGGGATATGATCCAGGTCTATAAGATTCTAAGAGGTCTGGATGCTGTTGAGCCAAATGGCTACTTCAAAATTAGTTTAAATACTAGAACTCGTGGCCATAGGTGGAAATTAGAGGGAGAACATTTTAAATCTGAACTTGAGAAAACACTTCTTTATACAGTATGTAGTTAGAGTATGGAATAGTCTTCCTGTTAGTGTAGTGCAAGCTAAAACCCTGGGTTCCTTTAAATCAGAGCTAGATAATATTTTAACAACTCTGAGCTATTAGTTAAGTTCTCCCCCAAACAAGCCTGATGGGCCAAATGGCCTCCTCTCATTTGTAAATTTTGTATGTTCTTATGTTCTTACATCAGTTCAGGGGTTATCTGTCCCAACTAGCACCAGCTACAGTATGACTGATAGTAGAAGGATAACAGCCAATGTCTGTCTGTGTAGTGGCAAAGCTAGTGATGATATGAGACGAGTTCTAGGTGACAATACGTTCTGAAGTAATACGTTCTGATGTAATATGTTCTTTCAGGCTGTGTTTGTATTTTTCACATATAATTCATAATGTGCAAACAGATCTTTTGGTACAGAAGAACCTGTTCTCTGATAACTGACACATAGCTTAGTAGAACTTTATACCGAAATATAACAGCTCCAGGTCCCTGAAAGAGCTGATCACTGAACTCATGAGCAAAGCATTCAATCTGAATTTCTCCAGGCTGTAAGAACTGTACACTGCTTTGGCGAAAGCATCAGTTAGGCAATGACAGGAGGAGAAGAGAGCAGAGATGAGCAGTATAAAGGAAGCTTCTGTGAGCCTTACGGGTGGCACTGAGACCCACAGGTCAGGATCCGCATCTCTCCCACTGTGTCAGGCCCCTTTGTTTCAGGTGGTTGAAGCAGTACAGCGGGAAACACAAACTTATGACCCCAGCCTCCACGCTGCTGAGTGACGCATCCTTTGTTGCTGGGCGATCTCCACCCCTCCCTCACGCCCCTCCCTCAGGCGTCTGTAATACCCGCTAATAGAAAGTCACTAATAAAGCCCCCAAACCCCCGACTGAGGCCTTTCTCACCCAAATCACAGCTGGCTAAACAACTAGCTTATCGCTGGTCTTTTGTTCTTTCTTGATTCCACAATAATTTTACGCTGCAGGGAGCTGACCGCTCTCACCCCCTTCAGACGACCAAATGATATGCGTGCCTGTGGGAAGGCGTAGCTAGCTATGATTATGTGGTTATAATCATTATTTTCGTAAGGTTTTCTGCCACTCACTGCATTGTTACTGTACTTTCCACTTGATATGGCTCTTTTCTGAGTAAGTACTGTAAGAAATATTGATTTTGTTCCTTTAATATTCATCTTATGCTCGCGTGAAAGTTTGCGTTCTCCCCGTGACATCGTGATGTTTTCTCCAGGTACTCAAGTTCTCCCCACCCCCACCACCAGTCAAAAAACTTGCTGAGGTTAATCTGAGTTTCCCAAATTGCCAGCAACTGTACTGGTGTTTTTTTGAATGAAAGCTATATAATATATGTGCATCAGTATAGTTTTGCTTTAATAACACAACAGAGAACAATATCATGAACTGCTTTCTGACATGAGAAAGGGCATCTCATATCACTAAGCACCCTGGGCGTATATGAGATGGAGAGCTTGATGATGAGTCTACCTGCTTCTCAGCAATATCAGCCCTCTGATCAGCTTCTGTCACCCTCTGTTCCAGCTCCTGCATCTGAAATGGGGGGGGGGGGTGGTCACAGAGACAGGGGGCAGAGTAAGAGTCTATCTGAAGCCGGACGTGACTGAAAGTTGTCGTGTCTTTAGATGCTAACGAAACAAAATCACATATGAAGCACAGCATACAAAAGGCAGAAATGATCGTGCTGAGATCTCCGGTGCTCAGTGAAACACGGTCACCAAAGAAACCCCGAAGGTGGGCCACGTAGACGAACAAGCAACATGGCCGACGTTCAGCCGACAGCTGGTGTCATTAATGTCCTGACGCAGGCTGTCATTAGTGCTGGGGGGCAGCTGGCTGTGCCCCCCGCCAGTCCCGGGTGAAGCCCATGGGATACGATCAGTCTCTGGCCTCCAACGGACCACCATGACTACATGAAGAGGCAGGTTCAGCTCACACAATGCGACCCACCAGCACCACACACACTTAATCCCCCACCACAGGAATTCTGCAGTGTCCCCACCACTGAAGGAATTCAGAGGTAGGCGGGATTTATTGGTGGCGGGGGGCAGGGGCAGTGGTGGGCAATAAGGCTCGCCTCTTGGTCAGGCTATTTCAAAGAAATCTTAAGTTGTCTCAGGCGTGTGTGCTTTTGTGTAGAGGGTAAAACACGACAGGAGATGAGAAAGAGACGGATCACGCGTGTTGCATGTATCTCTCCGTTCAGTTAAGGATGGTGTAAAACTTAGTGTAGCATCACATGACAACTGTCATAACATGGATCTAAAGTAGCTTGAACACACAACTGATAAATAAGGTGCTTAAGTAAAGAAGATGGTTTTGCAGGATAAAGGTATCAGATATGTGTGAAATGACAATGGCTAATGTTTTTAAGGAAAAACAAGCCAGAAGACTAGCTGGGTGATTATCTCTTCAACAGTTTTTCAAATTTTTAGAATGCAGACACTCAGCTTAACAGCACATTAAGGCAAACGCGATTCAAACTCAGCAAGGAAGCAGAGGGCTGGATTGGAAAATCTCTGCAGGAGGAGTCGAAGGATCCTGCCACCTGCATTAAAGTCCAACTCCCTTCACAGAATGTATAATGTTAACGGCAAGTCTATTTCCTGACCTGACAAAGGTGCAGACCTGGGTAATGTGCTTCCTGCTGGAGGATAACTGAGCGCAAACTCTGCAAATTCTGTGACCCAGTACTAACAGAGCAAACCAATAATCAGTTCCAGCTCATGACTGGGGGGGGGGGGGGGCTTCTCTTTTTGTTCACTAACTCTCCTTTTTTTCCCTGCTGAAAGGAGCGCCGGCCTTGTTCCCAGAATGCAAGGGGCTCAGATTCCCAGCGGTCAGTGACCAGAGCAGCACGCTCACACACAGATCACCCATCGACAAAAGCGCACCTCCCACATTCAAGCCTCCACATGATTAGATCGAGGACGTTATTACTGGTGTCGAAAAAAAAAAGTCAAATAAATTGTGTTAAAGACTTAAACCTCAAGCTTTCAGCATCACTGCATGTTGCTGCTGAAGTAATTATCCTCAGCTAATACCTGAGTTAGCATAAATTGCTATCGAATTTATCTGCTGTATCACAGTCATTAACTCTCCATGGCTTAAGCCTGATGGTGCATACTATGAGTTGTTTTGTTTTGCCACCTCAAATGGATATGCAATGGATAAAATCTACAAAAATTATGGTGGAATGTTCTGCTTGTTTTTTTTTTCTTACGGTGTGCTGTATTAAAATGCATTTTTGTGTTCTGATATTGTCACCTTATGATAGATAAATATTCTGTCAGTGTCAAAGTGGAAAGAGTGATCTTTTGTTTTGCAATAATAATAATAATAATAATAATAATCTTTATATAAATAGCACTTTTCATACATAAAGTGTAGCTCAAAGTGCTTCCCATGAAGGTTGGATGTCATTTGTTTCTGAAGTCAGATGCTGCTTGGATTAAATGTGCATATCATTAGCTTAGATCGTTTAGAGTCGACGGGGCTTTTGATGGCTAAACATCGACTGAACCTGTTTACATCTAGATTTCCAAGCTCATTAAAAACGCAGATGAAAGCAGCCTGGACCAAAACATGTCAAAGGGGTACAAAACTGGGACACTGATTCATGCCATCACAGTAATGTGACTCCAGACAAACAGGGAGTGACAAAAACCTCCAAAGTCTTAGCGTGCCGTGGGTTCAGAGTGGGTAAAGGTGGGGGCATACGTTCAGGTAAAGCCACGGCACGTAAAGAATGTGTTTTTGCACAATCTGTTCAAACTGAATTATATGTTTTTGCCTTGTGTTTTCATACATGAAACTGGTCCAGAATATCAGTTGGTCTTTCTGAAAAGCAATGACATTCTAGAAGCAATAACATTCGAACACATTCAGACTGCGAGTACCTACATCGTACTGCAACAAAACATGATCGAGAAGGAGGTGATTACAAGTGTGCTTAACAGCAATTTGATCAGCGCCCCAATCAGGTCACATCTACCAAGGCCAGTAGAGATCTGAACCATAAATAGCTGGGTCCCATCAGCGCCTTCTCCATTCATAATCTCATCTGTGTCGACGTAGGAGGGCAAGGCGCCAGATGCAATGTTTATGCTGCAGCCTGACGTGGCCAAGGATGAGAAGACACAGGCGAGACAGCTGACATTTCAGTCGTTCTGTCTACGTCCCTGATGCGTCACTTTGCAGTTAACGCTATATAATTCTGTAAAACTCTCTTTGCAGGTGGGATCAATTATAGCATCTTCAAGTAAAACACTCAGCATGAAGTTTACTTTGTTTACAGGAATAAAAATCTGAGCTTGCAATGTCATGGCAGCCATGAGAAAATAGCACAGAATCGTAAGAATACTGGCCGGCACACAATGGAGGTCGCTGAATACCTCTTTAAACGTACTACATCTTCACGCACTGTGTCTATTGTAGACACACAGTGTGTTAGTGGGGGTGTGAAAATTGCTTTTCCATTAAGGGGCAATATCTTTTTTCTCTTCACTCTTGCAAAAAGAAGAGCAGAAATTTGTGAGATATGCAACATTAGCAACTTAAAATCACACTACACGATTTTTGCCCTGATTTTCCGCTTGCCGACCGTTTTTGGAGATCGCTGACAAAACCCCCAGATTGGAGGTATACAGCCCCAGGATGGAATAGACAATCTGCGGTTTTAAATGTGAATTCAGTCGACTAGGCGAGATCAATCTGTTGTGACTTAGTCTGCAATATAACCAATCAGATGTTATGCTTTATTTAGAGCCCACCCACTGAGTTTGATGGGTGACTTTGACAGATAATTTTAATGGTTGCTGGAATCATTTAAATTGTCATTTAAACTAATCAGTTGCATGCAGTATCATGTTATTACGAACTTTGAAGGGGTACTACCTGCGTGGATTTGTATACATTCCCACAGTGTATAGCTGAGTAGCTATGCAGGCTGCATGTCTTCAGTGGGATTAACGGTGATAACTGTTCTCTTCCCCAGGATGAGAAAGAATCGGCTACAACTAATCAGTTCGAGTCAATATAGCTGGTCCCAGTGTGTGAAATACCCGTCAATATTCGGGAATGGGGTCCCCATCTCCCTATTGTTGTGCAATACCGATCTTGAGACCCCCTTAAAATTTCCCTTTTGAGGTTTTCAGGGGGTCTCATGGGTTAATCGGGGGTGTCGGACCCCCCCGAACCCCCAGTATTTTGCACACTGGCTGGTCCTATGGGCAGATCTGAATGTGATCAATACTACATGCACCAAGGACTAGAAACACTTTGAGCCAACGTCATAGAAAGGTTGATACGGGGGGCAGGGAACACACACTTAATTATTCCAGCATAATGATCTACTTATTTGGAGGATGGAGGGGCAATTGTGCCACCCAATTACTATAACAGTACGTTGAGCTCATCAACCCTCTCGCTCCCTCTCTCTGCAAAACCGAACCTGAAATGCAACGTACGGTTAGGCATTCTTGGCAACAGGTTGAGCATACATCACAAGCCCCAAGATACATGTAGGGTACTGTTGCATTCTTCACATTCTGATGCTCGTTGAGGGTCACAATTCTTAATCCTTGATCAGAACCTTACAGTTTTCGTAACGACTGAAATCCCCATTTCGTACTAGATTCTCAACAGAAGTCAATGTTAACACCAAGTTATGCCCCAATGTCTAAACCCAGAGGGTGATATAATGGCTCGAAAACACTGATTAACTAGCATCCATAAAAGGCGAAGTCAGTGAGGACTGGATTTGGTTGGATCTACAGCCCCAATGAATGCTGAGCTCAGCAGACAGAAAGAATGAAGGATGCGGCCAACCGGAGATAAGGTGACACGGGAGAAGATAACAGCCTATCCCCACAGCAGATAACATCCCTCAGGCAGATAACAGCATCCAACGGCAGTCAGAAGAAGCAGCTGCCGGGTCTCAGTTCACTGTCATCGCTCACCTACTGTCACACGTCAAACCGACTACGGGAAAAAGAATGAATGAAAAACAGCTCAGCTACAAATACACAGCATTAGTGACCAACGCATGTCTGCATGTTGACTGGAGAACGAGATGACTTGTGCAAACTCCTTTCAGCATCCGAATCCAGATCCAAATATAGCTAGCCCCTTTACTCTGACTCAACAATTATGGGCTTTTTGCCAACCAGCTAGTAACCGCCG
>JAODLC010000028.1:12089550-12108517 GCA_026781145.1 Hippopotamyrus pictus
CTCAGTCCAGAAACATCCACACAGCCTTACCTTCTCAGCCCAGAAACATCCACACAGCCTTACCTTCTCAGTCCAGATACATCCACACAGCCTTACCTTATCAGTCCAGAAACATCCACACAGCCTTACCTTCTCAGTCCAGATACATCCACACAGCCTTACCTTCTCAGTCCAGAAACATCCACACAGCCTTACCTTCTCAGCCAGTAGCTCTCGGATCTTCACGGCCTGCAGTCGAAACTTCAGGAGCTGCATCTCCAATGCGACGCATCTCTTCTGCCAGTCTGTGCCATCGGTACCCACAGGGCCGGCACAGCCACCCTCCACGATGTCAGCCATCGGTTTCCTCCCCGCTGCCTCCACCGGTGGGCCTGCGATGGGAATACGAGGGCCGTTGGTCCGCCTTTGCCAAAACTCAAAGGCAAATTTACCCAACGAGCAGCTATGACAATCTGATATGCAACCCCTTTGTATCCCAACGCCGCACAGAAAAGAGGAGAAGTATATGGAGCTGAAGAAGGTCAGAGACTCAAAACATCAAAGAGCAACAGCCAATGGCGACACTCTTTTACTTCAAAAGCAGACACTTTGAACATGACAATTAAGGTTTCTGTTTCCATTCCTGTAAAACCATTTAAGCTAACACAAAGTTTCCCAAGACTGAAATAAACAAAACGGGCTGTTGACTCTAACAACACACAAGTTCTGTCTAAAGAAAGACATACAAATGTCCTTCTCTGGATTTTAGAAATTAGTGCCAAGAGCAGCTGTTTATTTCATTCTTTTTTTTCTCTTGATGAGAAGACTTCATATGGTTTACCGAGAAAACAGCTGACGATTAAGTTTGCCATTATGAGCTCATGATAACACTATTAAACAAGGGCTTCCTGTTTGACCATGAAACTCTGGGGAGGACCGAACAGGACAGAGCAGCTTGAAGGTCATGGAGACCAAGGGCTTCTTCTCATCAGCTGTTAGAGTGGCCTTCGGAGCCTCCACCTTCAAAACCCCCCACCCCCCCCGCATTACAAAATTCCTGGCAGGGGTAAAACTGGAACTGCCCCAACACAACAGTCTGGGCAATCAAAGAGATGGTGAACAGTCTGGGCTATCACAGAGATGGTGAACAGTCTGGGCAATCACAGAGATGGTGAAAAGTCTGGGCTATCACAGAGATGGTGAATAATCTGAGCTATCACAGAGATGGTGAACAGTCTGGGCTATCACAGAGATGGTGAATAGTCTGGGCTATCACACAGATTGTGAACAGTCTGGGCTATCACAGAGATGGTGAATAGTCTGGGCTATCACAGAGATGGTGCACTGGCTGCTCTACAGGGGAAGATGAACAATATGCAGGGAGCCAGATGTGGGGATACAGGGGTTTAAATTATCTTTACCTGAGACAGAAAA
This sequence comes from Hippopotamyrus pictus, assembly GCA_026781145.1. Taxonomy (NCBI): domain Eukaryota; kingdom Metazoa; phylum Chordata; class Actinopteri; order Osteoglossiformes; family Mormyridae; genus Hippopotamyrus; species Hippopotamyrus pictus. The sequence continues at coordinate 12,090,964 of JAODLC010000028.1, forward strand.
CAGGAAGCAAGTGTTTCACACACCACATGCTCTCACACTCTTGCCTTGCTGATAAAGCCTCGTGTCACATGCGTGAATATTCACACCAAAAAGACTTGCCCCAGATTCTGGTTTTTAAGTGACTGTAACATGATAGACATAGAATCTGTCAAAAGATTAAAAAACACACTTAACACGTTAGCAGTTTCTACACCCTTTCTGATAGCACTACTTAAGTTTCAAGTAATTCTTACCATCCATCCATCCATCCATCCATCCATCCATCCATCAATCTATCTGCTACAGGGCTCGATACCAACTTTTTCCACTAGTAACACTTGTGCTCCTTGCTGAAAATTTTAGGAGCACCAGCAGAAAATTTAGGTGCATCAGTTAAACCGACATGCAACACAACACATTCATATTTTTCCATCTTAACCGTATTACTGATAAATGCTTGGGTAATAAATATAAAATTTACATAAATATTAATTTGTTGTTTTATTTTAATCAATGTATATTAAACAAAATTCCACATGAAATATCTTGTTTAAGATTAGTTCACACATAACATTTCTGTTAGAAATTTGGTATTTAATGAATGCATACACTTTAATGAAATTCACTTAAAAGTGTGGAAACTTGTATGGAAAGATACTTTTTGTACATTTTGTGTTATATCGCTTGAGATTGTATCTTTGTTTGTATTGCAGTCATAGAACACCTGGTTGGATTTCACAGGTGAGTGTTTTTTAATCAGTGTAATGTAATACTGCTCCATTTATTAAATTTCCAAATACTGCAATGTTAGGGAAAGGTCAGTGGATTGTGGGAATGGCTGTCACTAAAACAAACAAAGGAGAGGCACTGTGCATTACTGAGGACACAACTTCAACCTCCAGTGAGTTAATACTTTTGAAACAACAGCGTAATGAGTTATTAGGAGTCAATAGTATTGTACTTGTTTTTGAAAAATCAAAAGATAGAAGCTCAAATCAGGGGAGTCAGACAACAGTAATAAGCAGTTTTATTAACTTAAATCCTAAACTGACAGCAAATGCCATAAACTAAACTTATTAAAGATGATCTTTAAAATCCTCAGTTATCTAAAGAAACCACAACAAAACAGAATTATAATCCAATGCTTGAAATCATTTACCAAAAAAAGCATACAAAGTACTGGTAAATGTTTAAACAGATATATTAATAAAATAATAACGCTACAAAAGGACACTAAATGTAACTACAGTATGATGCAATTAAAACTTTAAAGGCTTCAAAGTGGAGGGTGAGGTAAATCTAATTAAAATTTTGTCTAATGGTTTCATTTTAATGTGGGCAAAAGGAACTTACATTGTTTGTGCGCATGGAGGAGATAAATATTAAAAAACAAAACTGAACCACAAGAAGAGAAAAAAACTGAGTCCACCTCTTACAGGAACAAACTAATTGCTGGTTAAACACATTCCAGATCTATGGACACCCCTTCGAGGGCAGGTCCAATGGTCTTTACCCACATATTAGTGTCTGAATGAGGTAGCAGTGTGGGCTGGGTTTTGTGCTGGGTGGGGCCGGGGTGAGGCCCTTCTATACCCATGTTTATCAGGGAGCACTGGGCTTATAACTGCCTATCATTCAGAATAAAGAGAAAGCGCATGTGGTCATTGGGTCCTTCCAATACGATGAATCACGTACAGGAAACCCAATGTATGACTCAGCCAGTGCTCTTGGATTAATTTTAACGCATGAATATTTTTTTTCAGACAATATCTTGTTGCCCCGTTTTTTGGATTATTGTAAGTAAGAGGTGTGAAAAAAACAAATATTTTCAGCGCTTCCAGAATATATTTCTGCAATATGGTCCACGTAGCACCAGAAGAGGTCTGACCGACACAGATGTTCACAGTGGAATATAGTCACTGCAGGAGATGAAAAAGAATAGAGGTTCTTGGAAAACTCTGAGATAGCAAATATGGCCTGGCAGGCTCCAAGTCCAACAAGGATTACGCTGACTTTTCTGCTGCACTTGCCAACAAAACCACCAGACAACTTCTGTCACAATAGCTGATGGAGGATTATTCACGCTGCCCAAGTCTGAGAGAATCCTGGGGTCTAAACTTCATTTGTCGTTAAGAATCAAACCACAGGATGCTGGCTGAACGAGTTCCATTCATTAAGAACAGCAACAATAGGGGAACATATGAAATGAATCAGCAAGGATGCAAAGATATCTCAGCATGCAAGAGATGATGAGTTAACAGGATAATTATGCCAAAATGGATTAATATGACAGTTTAAAAACCAAAGCAGGTTTTCCAGAGTAGGTATAATATGGAAAATAGCCTTTTCCAAAGAAGCACTTAAGATCCGATAAATTTTATACATTTTCACTGGCTGATCTGAAACATCCAAATATAGCAGGTCAAAGAAACTATTTCATATACAGAAATCATCCAGTTTATCAGGTGAAAGCATCGCAATGCAGGGATATGCCTGGTTATTTGGGATTTGAGGCAGAGCAGAATCTTTGGGGTCAAACACAGAGGCCCTGTAATACTATAAGATTCTAACGGGTCTGGATGCTGTTCAGCCAAATGGCTATTTCAATATTAGTCTAAACACTAGAACTCGTGGCCTTAAGTGGAAATTAGCGGGAGAACATTTTAAAACAAATTTGAGGAAGCTCTTCTTTACACAGCATGTAGTTAGAGTATGGAATAGTCTTCCTGCTAGTGTAGTGTAAGCTAAAACCCTGGGTTCCTTTAAATCAGAGCTAGATAAGATTTTAACAACTCTGAGCTATTAGTTATTAGTTAATCGTTCTCCACAAATGAGCTTGATGGGCCGAATGGCCTCCTCTCGTTTGTAAATTTCTTATGTTCTTACCACACATACAGGTTTATGTTTTTTTTTCATCTCACCCTCCCAACCAGACCCACACTCACACGCACACACACGCACACACACGCACACACTTCCCTTTCACCCCTCTTTTCACTGCGCTTTTCAGCATCAAGCTGCGGTGATGTAACCTATTAGGTGATCCAATGATGTCATTTCTCCAGACCTTTCAAATCTCAGTTAATGTTGCCCATTCTGTTCTCTACTGTCATTGTGAAAACCGACCTAATTTGCTTTTTTTGCCAGGGAAGGGGAATCCACAGGAACAGCTTATGTATTTTAATCTTCCCTGGCCTTTGTCAGCTGGTGTAATTACCAAGGACAAACAGGGCCCGGTTCTGTGCCCTCAGGCCCCTGTCCACACTCCTGTTTCATTTTCGCCACGTAGAACTGACTTCGTGACATTTCTGTCCTTGCATTTAGCTTCCATACGCGAGCTCTTTCTCAAAGAAAACAGGCCGCCTTCTGCATGGCATGGCAGCCCGCTGTCCTTTGCCTGGTAAGAGAAACAATTGCACATTCCCTTGCATGGAACTTTACTTTTGTCTGACCAGCTTCAACCTGCTACCCTGATGACACAAGGTGCGACCACAGAAGCTTCAGGCCTGGATGAGTTACCCTCATGATGGGTGCATTACGTGTGACCGGTTCCTGTTTGTGTTATTCCAATGGAAACACGTGCACGTCAGCGACATCTAATTGAGAGAATGTCAACAAAGCCTGCAAGGCTGCCACAGTGACTGACACTGGCTGCGGAAATGGCAACCCTTGGATGATATCTATGCAGCGAAGCAACAACATGTGACATGGCCAACTCGAGTCTCGCGTTGTTGCCATCACGACGTCAGCACAAAATCGCACAGCTTACAGATTCCCTAAAACTGTGAGTAGAAGCATGAAAATAAGCCCCAGTAAATGAATCAACAAATCATAATCAGTCTGTCCTCTCCATTTACCCCAATCCAACCCACTTTGAGTGCACATACTGTCAAACACGCAATGAGTCACCAGACAGCAATGGATTGGGCTCAATACAAACTGGGAGTAATTCAGATGAATTTCAAATTGAAGGGGAAACCGATGAGATATCAACAATGTAAGCTGTAATAAAGATTTTAACTGTTGCGCTATTTCTCCCATTTTTTTTTTTTTTTTTTTTGTTTCATTTCAAAACATTATCAGCACGAATATTGATAGAAATATCAACCTTTACTGACATTTACTTAAACGGCCATGAAAATCGTACTTTCAAGGTGATAAATGTAATTTCCTGCTGGCTGTACCCGTGGGAACAGCAGGACTGGGTCATCTATGGTGAGGCTGACTGTTACAGCGCCCAAAGCCTCTGAAAGATAAAACTCAACCCTGCTTACTGTCCTGCTGTCAAGTGATTGCAAATCTTGTGTAGGGCAGTCATGCTTCTATGCCCTAGGAAAGGTAGAATATAATTTAATTTGCATTTCCGCCACTTAAAGAAACTAACGCAATGAATGACGCTCCATTCTACAGGTCGTCTTCAAAAAACTACTAAAATTATTATTTTACATGTAATCTACTTCCAACAAGCAGTAATGTCCGGTTGCTGAAGGACATAACTCTGGCGGCGACAGCACACTTGGTCACATTTGTGAGCCGCTGAAAGAGACGTTTCCATCACCGCACTTAATATTCAGGGTTAAAATTACGTGTAGCTCCTGTATTCCGAATGGCGACACTGGTAATTTGCAATGCACAGGTGTCAGACAGCTAGATCCTATGCTAGTCCAGCAAACTCTTTCATTACAACTTTGGCCCGACCCACTCACTCATCTGTGCATAGACCCTCTGCTAGCCCGTAGTAGTTGTTTTACTTAAATGCAACACAACGACGAAAAGTGCGGTAGGGCGCAGTCGACCGTACGGCTATTAAAATCCCATTTTATTTTGTTCCATCCGTTTTTCCCTGATATCGCATGTGAAATTACCTTGTGACTTTCAGTGCGCTTCCTCTCCGTCCACTTGCGTTTACACCATCAACCCCTTCCACGAAAACCACATGGTGGTGTCCCGATCACTCAGTATTTAGATAAATGTCCCTAGACATCGACACCAGGTTTTCATACTGCCTCGACCTTCCCTCCCCGCTGTCCCGAGTATGAGACATCCAGCGGCCACTTGCCCCCATCCACCGGGATCATCCCCTATTCCTTTAAAGGGCGACGTGTAGGGTCGGGTTACAGTGGAAGCCAAGCCCCCCCTGTATATAACTGCACAGGATATTGCATCAGAGCTCCGCTTACCTAGTATTCTAATACCTTATAAAACAGTCTATGTACTTGTATATAGTACCAGAGAATATCGCCGGATATAAACATTAATTTATGTTTAAAAATATATTTCATCAAGATGCTGCAAAAGATGAACAAGACATAAAGAAATGTCAGTAATGTTATTTTAAATAATGAAAATGTACACATTACGTATTAAATAATTAAACACTAAAACTAAATTCAACATAGACTCAAAGGTAAGACCCAGTGTGCAGTCAGTGCACTGCGGATATCACCATAACTTTCTCTGAAGTGTGGAAACTGCAGTTAACCTTTTCAGCACCGCTATTTTAAATGAAGGAATGTCAAAAGTTTGCACAAATATTTTTAAACTGTTACAATTTGATTTGAGGGTTGTAAAAAAATCAATCAGCCGTTACTAAAGCAATAAAACTGTTGTGGTAGGCAGTTAATGGGGCTTTCGAGACATCGCCTCACTGCCTCCAACACAGAGGAGTATTGAGCTACTCCTTTAGTTACATATGTGTCGCTTTCCAGCTAAACAGAAATAATGTAGAAACTGTAAATGTGTTTCACTTACAGTAGCCATATGTAGCGGTGTAGCTTATAATCCCTTAATTTATACGGTGCTATTATGTTGCTGTTCTCTAGTATTTTATTTATTTTTTACGCTATATCTTTCCTTATTTATGCCATATGTACTATTTTGTTTTGTTTTTTTTAAATGTCTTTATTTTCCATTTACTATTCATTATAACGGAGTTGACCGCCTTGAATTTCACTATGCGACAAAACTCGCGAATCCCTGAATCCTTGAACATATAGAACCTTCTTCCATCCTGTTGCTGAGAGTTTTATGGGAGAATAAGGAAACTTTTTATTGCACTCTGACCTCACCGTGCAAATTTGCTCCGTAAGATTTATGCTGGAGTAACTGCGGAGAGCAAACGGTGCCATTTGGGAAAGTTCGACGTTGTAGCATGAAGCTGTAAGCGCAGGCCCAGCGTGCGTGGGGGGGGTGCGGCCCCCCACCCCCCCCCCCCCCCCCCCCCCCACATTTGGAGCAGTTTGGCCAAGCTACAGCTTAACTGTGCAATCGCGTGGCCCTGCAATCACTCAAGCAGCCCCAAACTCCCCGGCCAGGAGGATGATAAGATGGAAAAACAACGTCGCAAACGTCACGTTCGTAGATGGCTGGATTTGTTTTAATATGCAACACACGAGTGACCATCTGCAGAAGTGAGGGACTAGCCGAAAATAATAATCATAGTCATGACACACATTTCAGTGCTTTCCACTGTGTGTTAACACCCAGGAATCTGTGATGTATATGAACATGTGTGGCATACCTGCTTGAGATGAGTGTGTGTATTTTAGGTATGTATTATGAATATTTCCTTGGTTCACTGCGCATGTGTCTTTATGCTCCTGGAAGAGATCACTGTTCACCTTGCAATAATATTTATTTATTTATTTATTATTTGATTATTTTTTTTTAGTACATCACTGTTTTTCTTGTACATCTGTTAATGCAGTTTTGGGTCTTCAAACCCAGTGATCAGTCTGGGTCTTTCAAACGGGTCTTTTTACAGAATGATCCAGTGCCCTCAGTGTAAAAAACTGCATTAATGCTTTGCTGTATGGACATGCATGGTTCACTAATACGTGCTTGATCTTTATGGTTGGGTTAGGGGGATTAGTGCACCAGAGTAAGCATTGCAAGTATAGATTTCATAATGTCAACTCATATGCTGAACTACCGAAACCACTGTGGTAACAAGCATTTTTCACCCTGTTTAATTACATCTGAGCAGGAGTGGCCCTCTTGATGTTTGATCTCCCGTAACGTTGTTTGTAGCTATAATATGAAATTCTTCTTGTCTGTATTGTCCCCATATAGTCTTGATAGTTGCACTTTCTATTTGAAATGCCATGCATTTATTCAGCGTTTGTAAACTAATGTGCACGTGACTGGTTTTGAGTGAGATTTTGTCTTATTTGCGTGGGGAAGGTTTTAAGTCAGATATTCTGTTATCTGTTATTCTGTTTTGATAAGTTATTGTGGAAAAAAAACCTCAGGGGTAGTGGTTTGGTTTGTCTCATCCTATCCTTAACAGCTGTCCTTCTCTGTGTTTAAGTAAGATTCAGGAGAGAATAGAACCTCAGGTATATTTCCAAGTAAAACAATCACCTTTGGTCACAGATGGCAGGAGCGCGGCAAACCAAAGATCTTTAAATAATAGGTTCAAGCTAAAGGTTGTTTAGTTTTCTCACAACTATTCATTACGGAATACTCCTCTACATTTTAGAAGGGTAATATTATTGTCTCTTCCATGTGTTGTCTGTCTCTTGACCTTGCTGCCTTTGGAAAGATGTTCGTTTGATGATGAACCAGCTTTGGACGTGGCCATGCCGCCTGCACCTTCTGGATCTCTGGCGTTTAAAATTGTGGGAGGTGTCACAGTCAGAAACCCAATATTTATGGCTGATTGATTGGTCAGCTGCTGTTTCGAAACTTGCATTTCATAGCTGATTGATGGACTGTGGCCTGTAATTATCGATGTCTACAGATTGTTGACTGAGCAAAACAGAGAAACCACCATATTTAATAGGGATTGTTGGAGAGCAGCAGTGAAGTTGGCTGCAGCCTATCTACCACAGTATTTCAATGCCACTTTGCTCTGTATTGAAATGAGCTGAAGATCAGGGATGGTCCTTCACAGATGAGCAGAATGGTGGATACCCTTTGGTCTAGTTGGACAGTCTTATGGGAAGATTTTTTTTGTGCATGCTTTGCAAACGTTTCCTATAGACACAACACAGACCTTCATTACCCGTTTTGTGGACAGAACAATTTTGTACACATGTCTCTTTGTTTATGTGGAGATGTACCACAGGGAAATGAGTAGGGTCATGTGGAAGGGGCAGCGCAGGGGCATGAGCAGAAGGCAGGCATCAAAGTCAGCTGAAGGGCAGAGGTGATACTCATGCCTTTTACAAGTTGTGTAACAGCCCTCAACTTTGGCCCTGCAAACATTCGAGGCACTCTGCAACGCAACCCCCCAATTTTGAGAATTCACTCACAAAATTATCACCTAACTCTTGGAAACTTTTGGGAAAAGTATTTTTAAAAAATGTGATTTTCATTATTCAGTCTCATTTTTTTAGATTTTTGGTTCAGTCTTGCAATTTTAATGATGCTTTATTGATTCCGTTTCACATACACCCAGTTACACCTCCAAGGTTGTGGGCTTTTGGTCTCTGTGGATAGTGTTTGCAAGTTTTCCCCATTTTAACTCAGATATTCCAGTTTCCCCCCAAAATACACAAGCATACTGTTTATGCCTGTTAATTCCACTTAGCATGTCATTGCGTGTGCGTTTGTGTCCAGATGTGGTTACCACTTGCCACTTGCTTCACTGCAACCCTACAAAATAAGTGACAAAGGAAAATGGATGGATTGAATACATGCATTATCTGCAGAAGCCTAGGTTATACTCATACTCACCTGAATGTTTTATGTACCTGAGGTGGAGATTTCAGGTCCAGAGAGTACAAATCCAGACCAAGATTTTGTGTCAACCAACCAGTGGAGTACTCTGTCACTGTGACTCTTTATACTCAGCTGGTTGGTTGAAACAAAATCTTGGTCTGGATTTGTACTCTCTGGACCTGAAATCTCCACCTCTGTTAGGTACCTATGGATTAAATCTGTTTGCGCCGGTAGTTGCCTGCTCTGATGATAAGTTGAACTGCTTAGGTTAATATGTTCTGAGCTAGTGCTTCAGTTTGTCAGCTGTGGTTATTTCAGCACAAAGGAAGGGGTGGAAAGGGAAGCTTATATGGGTGTAGAGAGGCCCTGCTTACTCTCCCGTAATAACACGTCCTATTGCTCCCCAGAGCCAGCGGTTAGCATTCAGCGGCAGGTTCTCTACGGCCGGGCTGAACGGCAGGAAGTGTGGCACGGAGCCCATAAGATCCAGGGCAGATGAGCATCGTCCAGTTGGATGCAGTTGCAGTTTGGAGAGTCAGACGTTGGCACGAGTGTGCAGTGTCACACTGATGACCTGGCGGTCGCCACTCACTCTGTCTTGTCTACTGAATGTTTTCTTCAAGCTGTCGTCTGTAAGCATAATTATACAGGCTCAAGGCCGACACAGAGACTCCTCTCTCTTACAGAATGTCATTGTTTTTTTTTTGTGTGACCGCTAAGTCAAAATGTCCAGAACTGTAAGGCTATTATATTAAAATAAATACTTTTAACTGCTTTGCATCCAAATTTCGTATATCTTGGATTGTACATCATACTGGGGTGGTGTTTGGTGCCACAGTTTCGACCTCAGTGCCTGTGACCGGAAGGTTGCCAGTTCAAATCCCATCCTGAGCCAAATAAGAATAGTCATATAGCTATGGAGCCTGCACTTTAACCCCATGCTGTGTGTGTGTGTGTGTGTGTGTGTGTGTGTGTGAGAGAGTGTGTGTGTGTGTGTGTATATAGACTCAGTCATCATTACCCTCATGTGCAGCAGGTGACATGAACCAAACCCAACTGCGCTGCCACTATAAAGGTTTAGTTAAATGCGTGTGATCTTGTATCTTATGTTATACAGTATATTTGACTTCTCCCCATAACCATAAAGATACATCCTGACTGACTGAAGTCTTCCGTTCCAGACCCTAACCCGCATGTGAGTTGTTGCATTCCTGCATGTATATGTAGGTGTGTTTCAGTGCAGAGCAAAGTGGGACAGGGGAAGACTAAAGAATTTCAATGTACTTGTCCCAATGGCAAAGTAAAGGATGATCATTACATTTTAGGGGACGTTACAAGGTCACGTTTCCTTATTCTGGGCTGTTAAAGCCTGAGAGTCCAGCGCAGCCTAAGAAAGTCTTGCAATGACGTGAGTTTATGGGATACTTTTAAACCTCCCTGTTTTGCTTAATGCTGACTCATGGAAGTGGTCACCTTTATAAGTGGTTATAAGGACCCCCCACCCCACGTCTCCGGTATGTTGTGGTTTATTTATGATGTCGCCTGATCCGGTAGTGACTGGGCTGGATGACGCTGCACTTAGCAGGCCAGGCTGTCACCAGATGCTGCACGCTGGGCCCTGGTTTAATATCCTCTGTGTCATATGACTGGGTTTTGTTCCAAAGGTTGTAATGTATTGTCAAGGCTACAGCAGAGTAAATGGGGTGACCATGGAATGGTTTACTCACAAGACACACTAAAAATCCCTCAAAATGTACCCCTTAACTTTATCACGTTTCATAATCCACCCAAGCAGCTTGCGAAAAGTTTGTGGGTGTTTTACGTACAAAAAAATGTTCTGAGGGCAGAATGGAAATGATTGGTTCAGAGAGCTAACCAATCAGATTGTAGAAGTAATAGGTCCAAGCAACTAGAGGAGGCGGTACCAGAATGTCTGATTGGCTAGTCCCACCTCCTCTACAATCTATATGGTTTGTTCTCTGAACCAATCACTTTTCATTCCCTCTTCAGAACACTTTTGTGTAAGTAAAACTCCCATAGACTTGCTGAATGTAACGTGGTAACGTTTTTAAGTACTGATGTGCATGTAATGCATATATATACCGTAGGAGATTTTTAAAACTTCAATTAAAAAAAACATAACTATTTCTTGTGAGTGTTTCTGTAAATAGAGTCAAAAACAAAATTATGCTCCACGACGAATACAGGAATGCATTATGCTTTACGACCATACTCATTCTTTCCAAGCCTCACAGAGGCCTCAAATCATATCACATTTATTGCTGACATTGATTAAAGTACATTGTCATTGTTGAAGAAAAGTATCCTTTCATTTTCCACAGCCACTTTTCCAGTGGGGGCTATCAGGAGCGAGCCAGCAGTCCATCACAGGGCTTCCACTTCAGGCAATTCACAGACACCATTCCAGTTAAACCTCATGTCTTTGGACTGAAGGCGGAAACCCACGCAAAGACAAGGAGGACATGCAAGTTCCCTAAACGGAGAGTCACAGTGGGAATCGAACCCACAACACCCAAGGCATGAAGCCAAGCCCACAATGGTGCCTTCCTGGGCCATTACACCGCCCCTAATGCAAATAGCACTTGATAATATTATTTAAAACTACACAGGCGCGTGTCAGTGACAAGCTGCATATTTTCGTCAGTGTTAAGTAAACATTCTCTATGACTAAACATCTCAGAAATGATGTTGTGGCTGGTGGCGCATCGCCTCAACGCTGATGTGCTGCACGCCTCGTCCAGTAGCTGGGAGGGTCTCACTTCCCCTTGGTCACACAGCCACCAGCCCCAGATGGAGACCAGCTTCTCCATGTGTTTCAGAATGTTACAATTTGGTCAGTAGAAATACCACTGAAATCTATGTGCATGCCACAGATGGTGCCCTGATACTTTCCCATATTATTCCCTGCTGATTTTTGTTACAGCTTGTTATTTTCTAGGTGTGTTATTTTCATGTTGCGACAGCAGAGATCTAACTTATTCTGATGGGGGGGGGGGACATCTGCTGCGGTGGAGCCACCAAAAACACGTGACGTCACACCAGGTCAGCGCCACCGCTGGAACTAAAGCACCAGGTTCCTGTTAACCTTCACCAGGTATGGAATGCGAGATGTGTTGGAGATTATCAGTGCATAAATAAAAGCACGGCCAGTTCTTCTAATTGAACTGTAAATGCCTGAGAAGTCAGATGCAGGGTTTGACCTGAAGAACGTGCCTTGCAGAAGGTGTTTCATAGATAGTGCTGCACGTATGGCTTCAGAGCCTCGACTGATATCATTGTTCCTGGTAGACTGGATTGGATACGATGGAGACTGGTGTGTCGCTGGAAACAGGATACACAATCTCATAAAACAGCCCCCCCCCCCCACACGCATACATTTTTTTTCATTTTGCTGTTGCTTTCACTCCTGAGTAACTGAGTCACTCCTGGGGACCACAGACCGTCTGATTCCGGGTCAGCTGCTCCGATAGCTGACAGTCTGGGGTGTCTCGAGTTCTGCTGAGGCTGACCAAGCAGACTGGCACGGGGGGGGCGGCGCTCGACGCTGCTGGATCGGGCCCGAGAGGCGGGCAGTCGGGGAAGAGGGATTGGTGCTTGGGGGGGCCCACATGTGTGTTCAGTTGACAGTGATGGTTTTAGCAGACACTGGGAGATATGGGGAGTGAATAGAAGTCTGGAAAAAGTATAAGGGGAGAAAGAAACCACACAGTTTACAAATGTGAGGAGTTCTTTTTATTTACCATGAGGGGATACAACTGAAAGAGGCAGAGAAGTTCCCACAACAACTATCAATTTTCCAATGATAAGCAGAAAGCCCTCTATCCCTGCTTGTAATCCTGCATCTCACTGGCCAGGGAGGTATTTCATGAAAGTAGCTAAAGAAAGTCAGACTTTCCCTTAATCCTGCTTTGCGGGACCCCCCCCCCCCCCACCCCCGGGCCAGTGAATATGACCTGTCCCTCACTGCAGCTTGCCAGTGTGGCTTTATCACACTGTTTTTTGTCTTACACAGCAGTAATGTATCTTCTTGTAACTGTATTTGTGTATTGTACAATATGTTGACAGTATGGAATCATGTCCTCACCCAGGCCCGTACCAAACAGTAATTTGTGTTTATATACTCCACATGTGCCAAAATAGGACAGTTTATAATGAAGAATTCTTCTAAGATACTTCCCTGCTATTGGTATTCTGCATGATACTTCTTTGGGGAGTATATTTCAGATCTCCAGACACTGGCTGAATTAGGATAGTGTATAAAAAGCAGGAAAATATTGTGCTTTTTTCATAAACAAGGATTCTGATCTCATTTAAGCCCTGAATCCTGAACCTTCTGATGTCATGTTGGGACTATCTGCAAAAGAAAGTTTACGTACACCGACTGGGCATACAGGCAGAATTGGCAGCCTTTGTCTCTCTGAGGACATGCGGACATCAGATTTGTCAGTGTAATTAAAGGGTGGTTCCCTATGATGTAATTCCTGCCCAAAGTTGTAGTTAAGCACAAGCCAAAAACCAAACCAAAAAAAAGAGCAGCAGCATTTGAAGTATGTATCTGAGGGTAAAAGACAGGCAAAGAGAAACAGAATGCACCAAATTAACAAAAAATGTTCAATCAGAAAACGCATTTGTGAATGTCTTACATTTAGAAGGTCAACAATCTCTCATTTTATACAAACGCTTTAAACACTCTAGAACAGCACCGTATTCCACGTGTGTATTATCACATTCGATTACAGTTCAGAATTCCTCTGTGTATGTGCTGCCATCTGCTGTTTAGAGTGCAAAATATATTTCATTACAAGGCGCCAAAGAATGGCTGTCCGCTATGAGCGTACTAGATATGTTTCATTAATTCCTGAAGGAAAATTATAAGCAATAGTTTAAAAGCTATACAATTTTGTTAGCACTTTTAGTTTTTCCAATATGTCGTACTGCTTTACTTTTATTTCTGTGGTGTTTAAGATTTTCCAGGTAAAGGCACCGTGTGTGAAGTACATGAAAAGTCCATTGAAATCTAAGACAAACGATAACTGTGATTGCTGCGATATTCCGCCGCGCTATACCTTCCAGGTTTTAAGCAGTGACCAAAATTTTGTCAGTGTACCACCATATATGCTTTAATGTAAACAAATAGAATTATTTTTTTGTATTTCATATTGATTTTAAAAAGCCTTAAAAAACCTGTATAGAAAGTCTCCAGTATAACAGCCCACCTCCAAAATCCAGCATATATAATGCAGTTTTCATATACAATGCAATAACATCAGCGTCAGCTTCTCTGGTGCATAGATGACCAAACATTGGTTCAAGGATACAATATTTTAGCTTCCTCCCACAGCTAATCATAGACTTAGTCAGCTCCTTTATTCTTGTAAAATATGTCCCCCCTACTCCCATCCCAAAGGGTTGGGGGGGCCACATTGTCCCTGAATAATCAAGAGATCCTTTTTTATTCTTTATTATGTTGCCATAACAGATGCTGTCAGATCTGAACGATTGGTAACAAAGTGATTTTTGTTTGCCTTTTCTTAATCTTTCGCTCAAACCGGGCCCTCTCCGAGCACAATGAATGGGTGGCACTTTTCCAGGTCACCCCCAGCAAAGATGGAGAAAGGAGGAACAGCCAAACTTCCAGCGCGGAGACCGTTACAGTTCCTTTAAAGACAAGCTTGACAGCTAACAAGGCAGCCGACATTCTTCAAACGTGATCTCGCAAACTTTTCCGACTACGGTGCGGGGTGTGAGGTCGCGACCCAAAAAATTAGCCTCCTGGGGGATTTTCACATCATAAAAAGAACAGGATAACAAAGTGCTCAGCGCTCACGCCCTGCCTCTCGCCTCCTTGTCTCTTTTAAACGTCCCTTCGATCACTGTGCGCTGCCTTTCACTGAATAACGAACACTTTGATCAAAGGCTAGCTGAAGCTCTTCCGCTCTCTCTCCCTCTGTCTCTCACTCACTCTTTTAGATAAAGAATGGCGGTATAGCCCTTCTTTCTATAACGAGCACTATGCATATTCCCCATTAAGAATGACCCCCTCCCGCTCCCCGTCCCCTCACTGTAACCTCATGACAGGTGGTCCGTATGCCAGTACGCAATGTGTCACATTCAAGGCCCTGCTTCCAGATGCACGTCCACCGCAACCTGCAGCCCTGCACTGAAAGCTCGTTCAGCTACTGCTTAGCAACGAGCCGGCCTTGAATGCTAACTAGCTCTGCGGCAGCTGTGCCAACCGTCAGGACCTATTGGACGGCTCTTCTGTGCAAATCAAATCAATCCCGTAACCGCCAGCTCTCGTGGGGCCTCAGCGATGGCGCGTCTACCACGCAGCAAGCCTGGAGCCGTACAAGTTTAATTTCCCTAACACAGGGGGCCTTTGAAAGAATTGCAGCGGACTATATCAACTGTACACGTTGTTCAGTTTATAGCTATCTCCTTTCTTTGGCTATGTAATGCGATGTAAATGTCATTTATAATCAATGTGTACAGCCATCATTATCGTAGCACGATTTTCCACGCAACGCAAGATTAATGTCATAGGTTTTGGGGCATCTAACAGGCATGTGGGGGGATAAAATGTCACAAACACGCAGTTCATTCCTTGGGCCTCTTTTTTCTTCTCTCGTTTTTTGAAGGCCTGATACGACACGCTGAAATATTGCGGTTTCAGATGTGAAAGCTGTCTTGACAGAGCAAAGGCGGCGCAACACACACGGTGGAAACAAGACCCCAGCATGACCACCAGCCGTGGGGCCCCTGCAATCAGAGACGGGGGGGAGCCCCTTTTTCTCCTGCAAGTTGAGCACAAAACATCCTCTTGCAGTTATGTTGTTGACATCTGGAACACACCTGCTGGCCCAGAAGGGGTTGGGTGGTTACAGAGCCATCTGTAATAAGTAGTGTACTTTGCAGCGGGTGGACATGGGAAAATAGAGTCTCGGTGACTCGCTAACTAGGGTCCCTAAGATAATTATTCGTAATTTAAGACCAAAAGCATCAGTGTGTATATCTGCGGGGCCTATATCCTGAGAGTCCAGAAATAGCCAAACACAAAAACTAATGCTGCTTATTAGAACCACCATGGAACCAACAATGTGCTGTTGAAGTATTAAGCAGAATGGGAAAAAGAGAGAAAGACATAGGAGTGTTTTGAAAGAGGCTGATTTAGTAAAAAATGATTTACAGAGTTACTACCCGGTAAGTAACTCCTGCATATTGCATACGCACTGTCAGCTTCCATCCAGTAGGTGGTGCTGGAACTCTGTGTCTTTTCTTTTTATTCTTTTAGAGAACCAAAACAAATGTGGTGATTGTATGTGCAATATACGCCCAGATCCATATAGCGTCTCTTCATACATATGAAATATATTCATAATACACTGTGCACAGAGAAAATTGAGAATCTTCATACATTGTGGGAGGAGACCGTGTGCTGAGGAAGTTCCTCGGAGCTTCTGAGAAAGTAACGTAACTGCCGAATCCTGGCGAGGCTGAAACGTGGGTATGAGTCACCGAAAGCTCCCCCGGGTCAGCCTATAGATGGACGGCCTCACTCGGGCATCGAGGAAAAACCACCAGAGAGAATAAACAAAACGAACTCGGTGCCCCCAGTGCCAACACTGCCAAATCCCCCTGGCAAATGAAAGACCTTGTTTTTGCCATAGCTGAGTAAAGTATAACACTCATTGCGCAAACCAATGAGATGAAAAGCACAACTCATAGATGGCTGCCATCGCTGGAGCTGATCCAGTGGATTCCTCCTTGCTCCAGTTGCTCAACTCCCAGTTTAATGTCTTCCCCAGGACCAGTTCAGTGGGTTCTCTTGGGCCAAGGAGAACTGTATAGCTAAAACACATCCATATGTGTTCTGCTCATAATAAACATCGTCATTGTGAATTTAATGTTTTTGTCTATGTGATGTATATGTTCTCTTAAACTTTAAAGTTCTGGTGAATGAGGAGAGTCCAGGCCCACCTTTACAAAGGGAGCTTGCTCAGTACCCGTCCCTGGCTGCAGAAACTCCTTATTCGCCAAAGAGAAGTTGAAGAGGCTGAAATACACTTCTCTTGTTTTCAGTTCCACTTTTTTCTGTCACCCGATCCATTTTAAGCCGTCTTTCCACAGGTCTTGCCATTTCCACGCATGTGACATCGCTTGCAAGAAGAAATATTTGATGAATGCAAATTCTGAGCTGCTAGATGATTGCGGCTACTTGGCTAAAAACAGTTTTTGGAAACGCCTTGAAATGAAATATATGACATTGATAGGGTAACAGATATTTCCATCGTAATTTCTTTTTTTAGTGCTGTCTGTCTCTGCATATTTTGCACATTAACTTCCTCATGGTCATCAGACCTGATTTTGTAATCTGTTGAGCCTCTCTGAGCTCTGAGTATCGTGGTGTAGAGATGTGCAGATAGTGTGAATTTGAGGGAGTGTGGGCTGTGGTGTGTTCAGGGTATACCCTGGACCCAGAACTAGAGGAGTGTCGCTCCTTGTTGACCACAGCCGTAGCCACACCTTGTGTCCAGGCCCTCTCTCACATTTCTAACACGCGAGTGACATCCATTGATAGGAAATGTCCAATTCTGCAGTTTAAAAATTCCCCATTTGTTTATAGCATACTGTGCTAAACATAACATGTCTTAATAACGATTACAGTAGCATACTTTCTGTCTAATTAAAATCTGGTAAAACTTGAATATATTATAAATAGGGAATGTAAGTTAAGTCTGCAGTTTTCTTTTTTTGAGTCAAGGAATTAACTATTTTACATCTTTACGGAGAAAACTGAGAAGTGCTATGTACTAACCTGATGATGTGTACTAACCTGATGATGTGTACTAACCTGATGTGTACTAACCTGATGATGTGTACTAACCTGATG
>JAODLC010000028.1:12108617-12121054 GCA_026781145.1 Hippopotamyrus pictus
ACCTGATGATGTGTACTAACCTGATGATGTGTACTAACCTGATGTGTACTAACCTGATGATGTGTACTAACCTGATGTGTACTAACCTGATGTGTACTAACCTGATGTGTACAGCAAGGCCTGAGAAGTGACTGGACATTTGATGTCACCAGCCATCCTGCAGGAAGGGCAGCTGTACAAAGAATTTTAAAATGATTGGAAAAAAAAACACTTCATTTATTGAATAAAATGACATCTAACCATCCATCTTCTCACCACTTATCTGGGTTAGAGTTGGTGGGGGGGAAGAGGCAGACAGCATAGTATACAAGGCAAGGAGCATGCAGACACACACACACACACACACACACACACACACACATATATATATATTTCTCTGCAAGAGAATAAGACATGAAAAGAACCATAACCTATATACTTAACAAAATAGCTACTAATGGCAAACCAATATAAACGTAAGTTAGAGCTGAAGCGATGCTTCAGAATGGATTACAGCTGTCAACTCATTTGGAATTTTCACTTTATACATTGACATATTGCTCATTATACTCAGCCTTGTTTCTGCTAAACTCCTCGTGTTTCAAAGTCCTGCTTACGGTCGAGAGGCCGACTTTCGGTAATAGGGGTAGGTGCAGCTTTAAATGATATAAATAAATAAGCAGATAAATAAGCCCGAGCACCTTTTTCGGCTCAGAGTCAGCGAGCGGCACCCAGAGGGGATGGAATGGGGTGATAAATGGTGCGGAGCGCTCGGGGGGGCATGGGGGTCCGGCCCAGGCGGAATGCAGCCCGGCTCGTCTGTCCACCAGAGCGGCAAAGGCGTTACTCGGAGGAGTCCAGGCTCCCTCAGGCGACGTCCCGTGGCGGGGGGGTGAGACAAAGCAGATTGCTGGGTAACAGCGACAGACCTCGGGGGGGGGGACCCTTATGAATCATGTTATTCCGTTTACAGAAAAACTCTCGATGATCACATCGCAGCTGCTTCAGCAGGGGGGAAGGCGGAGGGGTGGCCCCCGGTCGACTCCGGCACGCTCTCACGTAGGGCCCTGGCAAACGGCACAGTCTGCTAACCGTCGCAGTGCCACCTAAACCTTTTAATGCGACATTTCATTGTCTATATATGCATCAGTGCAGGCGCCTGACAATCAGTTCGCATATTATAACTGCACACTGCATGCGATGCATGTTATGCGATATATGTATGGATGCATGTTGTCTGCATTGTATGCGTCAGCTTCCAGCATCGCACTGCAGCGCACTGCGCATTGTGCCCTAATTGCTAGTTGTCTATCATCATGGAATCTCCAACAGCAGCAAGCTGTGCTGACAAAGATTTCCACTGGCCTTGATCATGTGGCAATAAAGAGTCTGATTCAGATTTTAGACCCCAGCACTAGTAAATGACTCTATCACAGAACGAGGATAGTGCGACGTCTCACACGGCCCTGGCCACCCGCACAGTGACCAGACGCAATAAGCCACCACCTCGGAGAGCATGAGGACGTGTCAACTGATGTTGTTTTTCCTGGCGGCCGCGGTCGGTCGGCATGCGGGCCGCGCAGAGGTGCAGCGCCCCATGTAAGCAGCAGTGGTGATGCTGGAGGTGGCGGGGTGGGGGGGCTGGGGGTGATTGTAGGGAATCATATCCCTTCGATAAAGATGACAGGCCTGAGCTCCCTTACTTAATGTTCCCTCTGTGGCAAAACCACATCTTTCATGGTAATTAAGGACAAGCAGCCCTACCGTGTGGCTCTGCTTAAACACTCAGCCTGGGGCGAGAGGGAGGCTGGTAGGTGTATGTGTATGTAGGGGGGGCACTCCCCCTGCTTTTCCCTGGCTGAATGAGAGAGTGAAAAGGCATGGGACATAATTACAGTAATTGATAATTTTCCTGTCTCTCTCCCCCTTTCTTGTTCTGTGCTTTTCTCCTTCCTCAAACACAGCAGCTCTCCTCTGTCCTCCTTTATCTTTCTTCCCCTTTTCCACTTCCTAAGGGATTCGCTGCCGAAGTTCAAATGGATGTCATTCGATGTTCTATGTAAACCACAGCTCTTCTCGTCGTCTCCTTCCTCGTCTATCTGTCTAAAACTATATATAACCTCCATTTAACCTTCATTCAATTAGGGTCTAATGTCAAGAGACTTTCCAAGAAATAAAGAGTTTCTGGCTTGTATGGAAAAATAGATTACCTGTTCTGTTATTGAAGAGATCTCAGAAAAGTCTATAATCCTTATTATGTATGTATATAATCAGGGGGGCAGAGGTGGAAATTTCAGGTCCAGAAAGTACAAATCCAGACCGTGATTTAGTTTCAACCAACCAGCTGAGCATAAAGAGTCACAGTCACAGAGAACTCAACTGGTTGGTTGAAACAAAATCCTGGTCTGGATTCCTACTTTCTGGACCTGAAATTTCCACCTCTGCAGGGGGGCCACTAAAGATTTTGGAGCCCATGGAAGCTTATTATATTGGGGCCCCAACCCAGATAAATCCAATAATGTTCCAGATTTCTTAGGGCCCCTTCTGAATCATCCTAAATCCTCCACCCCCCCATTACAGCGCCTCTGTGTTTAATCTGCAGTAATGCATGTGTTGCGTGTGCTGCATCAATATGCATGAAGAAGCCGCGCCTCTGTGTTTAATCTGCAGTAATGCATGTGTTGCGTGTGCTGCATTAATATGCATGAAGGAGCCACGCCACAGCATGCAGTGAGAATTACGGAATAACAGAATCACACTCATTTCATGAGGCTGGTGGTGCCCCGTGGCCTCTGGATCGTGCTAAACTCAGCAAAACTGACCTAGCAGCACAGGAAAGTAACATGTCACACATACGCACTGGTCCCAGTGCTGAACAACAACAAACACAAGTTCAGCACCTGGCTTTTCACTTAAAGCAATGCTTTCTCAAGGCGGCACTAATGACCGTGCCCAGTGACTCCATATTTATACACTTACGGTCAAAGTTGCTGCCCAAAACCTGAAGCTGAATCCACGTTCTGTTCCCTGATACTGGTTCTAATTAGCCACGTAGACAGGGCTGGACTTCATCACACGTGAGCAGGACGTTAGGGACCAGCTCAGTTGAAGTGTTACAGACCTCAGGGGGACCCAGAAGGGCCTTTTGTGGTGCAATCTGATGAAACCTCTGACAGAAAACATTGCTCCAAAACAATACATCTGTTGCCTTAAAAACATCTGAACCCTTCCCACAGGCGGAAATAGCTCTTTCCGCAGCGTTCCAGATACAAATTTTCAAACTATTTGTGTAGTTTTGAGGATTTAATATGAAACACAAAACAGGGTTGCAAAATGTGCTGTGTTTACGGTCAGAATTCCATCTCTAATAATTTAATAACCACACATGCATCTCGCATGGAACTCACAATCATAAATAACTGGGATATATTAATACGTAGATTTCATTAAGATTTTGTTCTTAGATCTTTTTGCTGTAACTAAGATGGTGAGGAATGTGCTGGTAGTTTCCAGAACATATTAAAAACTGAAGCTATTAACAGCATCTGACTAACAATGTGCTAAGATATGTGCTGACTGAATCCCAGGAATATAGAAGATGTACTTTACAATATATTGCCAATATTGAACAGTAAAGTGGCACATCTGAATTAAAAACATCCCCTCAGTGCCATCTCTAATATACTGATATGAGCTGTCATTCTACATCTTTCCTATTATTTAAAACTATTTAAAACCAAAGATTTAATCAGATTACCTAATATTACATTACAAACACCATGAACACATGTGTGTGCTTTTTGAATTTTAATATGAAGCATTAGTTATTGATATGACTGCTACTTTACAGTCATATGAAAGTGATTCAAGATGTAGAAATTTACTGCTGCTGCACAGTACATTTTAAATGTGTACAGCTGGAAAAACAATATTCTATAGCATTTTTATAAAATGTGTTAATGCATAAAATATTTCAAATGGCGCTGAAAAACTTGATATACGGTACAGTGTCAGTACTTCAGGTCCCGGGGCGATAGCCTCCTTGGTCATTGACAGAGGACCTTTCTGCCATGCCCTGGTGAATTTGAGACACACACACACACACACACACACACACACACACACACCGGTGTTATGCTAATGACAGTGATTATCCAGGAGTCGAGCGGCAACAGGAGCTGCTGTTCTTGTTTCTGTTCATGTTTGTGTGTGTGAGAGAAAGAGAGGAAGTGAAGGGGGGTTGTATATGAGCATCCATGTGGGTCCCATCACATGCTCACCCATGAATAAGTGTGTCTCTAAGGGTGATGATACCTGGGGCAACTCTTCAAGCGATGTTGCCCGACAGTGTTGCTGATTGGCATTGCTGGAACACTTTCGCATTAATGATGGGCAACAGATTTCTCTCTGGAAAATTTTGATCTCACTGGAGAACTTCTTGAGGTCTTCCAGTCAGAATGCTAGCAGCTGATTAGGTGACCGGCTTGGAGCTTCAGGAAAATTTCACAAAAAATGGCAGCCCTTGTAGCAAATGGTGTGAAGACTAGGAGTATCTCCTTATACCTTTTTATACCGGTATGGTGTCATGTGTAGATCCATGACAGGGAATGGCCAGGCTACACTATAATCATTTAATTGTTCTTAAAGAAAATGACAGCTATCCATTGCCTTGATTAGTTGCCCCGTATATCATCTGGTTGCTCATTGTTGGCAACATTACCACCAGAATTGCTCAAAATGCTGCCCTGTTCATCATTGTCCTTACTCAATGGATGGAATGAACGTTATCTCTGAAAACAATCAAAAGACAGACGTGTATTGAAAAACCCAGTGAGTCAGATTCAACATGGTGACATATAAAGCGTAACAGACACTCAGAGGGACCAACCAAAGACTCGCTACAGGAAAGTGCAGCTTGTTAATGAATGTGCACAAATGCAGCGTTCAGATGGATGTATTGAAGTGCTTGAGGATTATCCAGTTCATACACCAAAATACCGTGGTCGGGATCACAAGGGGGGGGTGGATGGCCCCACCCCAGGCAGCAGAGGGTCCCAGGCTGGTTTACACCCTGGACAATCGCGCAGCACATACATGCACACATGCAATCATGCATTATGGGCAATTCAGGCATCTCTCTGTACTGCAGGAGGAAAGCCATATGACACGGGAAGAACATACAAACAGCACACGTGCAAGAGCGGGGGAAGTGTGAGGATATTGTGTGAAGATGCACACATTATATAATAAGGACATCAGATTAAACTTCCTCAAATCAGCAGTCTGGAGGAGAA
The DNA here is from genome assembly GCA_026781145.1 of Hippopotamyrus pictus. Taxonomy (NCBI): domain Eukaryota; kingdom Metazoa; phylum Chordata; class Actinopteri; order Osteoglossiformes; family Mormyridae; genus Hippopotamyrus; species Hippopotamyrus pictus. Next base: position 12,113,891 of record JAODLC010000028.1, read on the forward strand.
GAGTACATAATGTATTTTGTCAGTACACACTGAGGGCAGGAGAGGCCTTCTTTGCACGGTGTACGGCCCTTATGCAATATGCCTCTGACTCGCCTGGTTTTACCACCAGGTCATAAACTGCAGTATTTAAAAAACAGGAATAACAAACATTTTGGAATCGCTGTGTTTTTCTCAAGGAACACAGATTCACAAATGCAGGGGTAAAGATCTGGCCGCCGACCACAATACAACGAACCCCCCACCCCGACTATAAACTGCACCCCCCACAGTCACGGCCCAGGTCCTTTCGTAAAGCAGTGACTTTGGAGAATATCGCTCCACTGCAGTTCATGACGAGTTCAGCCAAACCACAGCACTGGGCTCCCCCAGGTCCTCTGGCTCCCCCCCCCCAACTCAACAGGCGGGGGGCCGCTGAGACGTGCTGGCAAGTCCGCCCCCCCCTCAGGTGGGGTTCAGGCCCAAACACGGCTTGTTTTGACAGCTAAATATGCACAGAATTTCCTCCCTTTATCTGGTGCATTTCATTAGGAAATGAAATCTGGTGTTTGTCTAAAACTGTTTTTATTATCTTTTTATTGATTTATTCTATTTTTTTTTTTTTTTTTTAATCATTCATGCTTTGCTTGTATTTACGGGGAGAAACATCATCCACAGGCCTACATTCAGAATCTGCTAGAGAAAATCTTTAGATGCAAAGCCAAACAAAAAAAAAAAAACGCTATTTTATTGCTGCACAGAGTCTGCATTCAGAGTCTCCGGTTCATTTCCTCTGTAGGTTAATTATATATTTATTAGCAATCCTGAGCGATTACAATGCTATTGATCTTTGGAATAAATAAGAAAGCAACTAAGTTTCAGGCTTTACCTCTTCTGGTCTGCTGTGACTAACCATTATGCCTATAAATGGAATGAGCTCCACACGATCTCTAGCCCTGTTGCCTGCTTGTTTCTGGAGGCTGGAGTTCACAGTAAGTGTGAGACACCAGTTAAGTAAGAGTTTCTGCGTGTGAATGATTTACTGAGACCAGTGCCAAGAACATCGGCTCAGAAAGCCAAATGAGAATTTTACAAGACCGACGGATGTAAGCAGACCGTATTAACTCCGAAATCGCAAGCAAATAGCCACAATGATGTTTAGTTTTATTGGCTGGATCTGTGTGACAAAGTCCAGAAGTGAAAAGACTTAACATTGTAATGAAGATGGATGCACAGACATCACTGCAGGAACAAACACCTCCATTTTGACCTCTACCCTCCGACCCGTCCGAGGAGCAGATAAACAGCTCCGGCAGGGAGGGGGGGGAGCTTTTTTGCTGAAGTTTAGCATTGCATGTGACATTACTTGGTAATTAATCAAGCACTATTACAGAAAACGAACGCACACATATCATAAAGAACAATAGCGTTGCAGTCCCTCAGGATCGATAATGCAATTAACCTAGGGTGGAAATAAATCCCATACATAGGGGGGCCATTAGAGATTTTTGGCCCCAAGAAAGGTCATATTGGGCCCCCAACCCAGACCAAACCAGTTAAATTCCATATGCTTTAGAGCCCCATGTCACTCAAGGTACAGGACCACATATCTGTTGCTTCTTCATATGTAATTTATACATTTTTTTTATATAAAATATGTGCATGCCATTATGTGTGGGGGTTATTGCTGTCATGTTAAATAAATGCTGTTTTATACATTTCTTTCTATTTAATGGTTGAGGTATCCATTCATTTTATATAGTTAACCCATCATTACTGTCACAAACTCATATTTTGGTAGGTATGGATGGTATGCTTAATGCCTTTGCTCGTAAATCCTGACTCCAAACCCCCACATCTTTCTGACCACCGCCTTGATCAGCCCCTACAAATATACCTCGACACTGACTTTTGCACCCACAACCTCCAAAATCTCAGGCCGACAAAGGAGCAGATGGGCGAATAATGCAAAGAGCATCTGAGAGACTTTTTTCCCCCATAATCAAACAAAGCTCACCGCTAGTCTACTAGACTGCTTAAGGAACGCACAGCAATCAGGATGCTGCCTTCGACTCTGTTACTGACCTGCCCCAAACATCTGGATCCTATGAACTCTATACAGCTAAAGCATTACCCTGCGGAAACAGTGCAAGAGCATAAACAAGGCAGTAGATTCCAACTGGAGCACAGTCCTGCACTTACAGATGCATACACATACACACACACACATGCGTGTGCAACACGCATCATAAGCACTAGAACGCCGGCGTTAGGCAAGCACACGCACACGCACACGCAGAAAGTCTTGCGAGATTGCGTAGGACTGCAGCAGACACACGCGTGGGAGAGCTGGTGACTGGCTCCATGTCAGTGTAACCTACTTGACAGGACCCAGCTGGAGTTCTGTTTGAGCACAGGCACCCCCCATACAAACCCCCCCCCCCCCCCCCCCCCCACCACACATACACGCACACACACCCCAACCCTTGAGCACAGACACAGTATTACAGAAAATTAACCCTGGGTTCTATAAACAAACTCAACAACAATGATATATAAATCTGGAGGGATTTCTGAGGAGGACAGAATGAACTCTACTCGACCGCGGGGCCCTCAGCCTCATCCTCCAGAGGACGGTCATGAGTAGTTCATGACGATGAGGTCAGGAGCAGAGTATGACTTGGGTTGCTCTGAGGACCAATATCCTCTGTCTCATATTGTCCAGTTTTTAGCAAAGCGACACTCGACTGGCCAAGTTTTCCGCACTATTATGGTTAATCTCACATTGCCGATCGTAATGCCAGGCTGACAGAATGTTTGCATTGTGTGAAGGTCTACTGAGGTCCTCAAGGCCTTGCCCCTGCTGAAAAGAGCTAATTGTAGGCTTCTGATCAGCTCATTTGGAGCGGATCAATGGTCTTGATGACATGGACTAAACCCAAACCTCAGTGGGAATGCAGGTGAAACAAAACCCCTGTTCTCTAATGATGGCCTCTGTAGAAATAGGCCTGTCCCAGAGGTCAGAGGACACAACCCTGTGGTTAGGCTGGGGGGGGCGGCGTCCGACTGGGATAGGGGCAGTGGGATGAGAGGTTGCTTTTGAGTCGTTATGACCATGCAGGGAGCCCAGCTGTAAAAACATCCCCGTGACATGGAGAGCTGAACAAGGCTGGACTTCACTTGGGACCGAGACCCAAGATATGGGGACACAGACCAGCTTTCTTTCCTCCTAACATTTGCCCCAGGTCACTTTGAAGAGCCAGGACTGACCCACGGTAGTTAGCTGGCCTCCTGCTCCTGGCTAGTTTGGGAACACAGGAGTATTGTGTTGGCACACCCCCGACCCCCAAGCACCCCCACACCCACAGCAGCCCACTTCCTGTCACGTCTCTCTCATCCTCTAGATGAATTTAGAAAGAACTACAAAAAATATACAGTACATTGTTGGTAACTGATGATGTCATATATATATACATATACATATACATATATATATATATATATATATATATATATACACACACACACACACACACACGGAAGATTGATGGATGGATGGATGGATGGATGGACATACACATTTATATGAAATGGTTTTCTTATAATAATTTGCACTTGGACTATTGCATTATGACATTTTAAGTTAAAGCTGAAACTGTCATGCTAACTCACTGTTGGCTGATGAAAGAATGCAGCCTTGACTACAGGGACCTAGAGGTCTAGGTAAGACGGGAGAAATCACACCAACAGAAAAGCCACAAGCATTTGAAAATTTGCTTCAGTTTACAGCCATGTCATCCATCCGATTATGCAAACATTTTTTAGAAACTAAATGATAAAATATTTTGAAGCGTTCACTTTAGTTGTGGTGACATCCAGGAGAATCTGTGAAAACCCCACTATTCAAACTATGTCCTGACCCACTATCCCGTTAAGAGGAATTGTTCTGAGAACAGTTTCTGTCAGAATGTGGATGTTTTCAGATGTATGTCATGTTCCTGTAATATCTAAGAGAGGAAAGTCTGCAGATTATTGTGGATTGTTCTATATTTCTAATCTTTTCTTCTTATTTTGTCAAATGGATACAAACTTTCTTCTCCCTATTCCTCATCTTCACTCTCCCTGACTCTTCAACCTTCTTCACCTCCACTCCCCTTCTTCCTCTGGCTTCACACCCAGTGGATACTGGGTTCAAGTCCCCCCAAAGCTAGGGTCAATGAAGCAATTAGGTCACACCCCTTATATTGTTTCCCCAGCCCAGATGCAGGTGTGCCTGTGTGCTAAACTCTCCCAGTTCATCCCACAAGTACGAACGGCTTAAATATCACAAATCTTGCTTGAGGGCCTTAACGACAAAATGACGGCAGTTTAAGTTTAACTTAAATTGATGTTATTCCATCCTTCCATTCATTTTCACATGATCCATCACCGGGTTGCCATCAGCCTGGAGCTTATCCCAGACAACACAAGACACAAGACCAAAGACACAATGTCAGTCCATAACTGGGCACACGCTGACACACATAATCACATACTAAGGGCAATTTAGAGACACTAATTTAACAAACCACATGTTTTAGAACTGCTGAAGTAGGCCCACGCAAAAGGCACACACACAGAGCTGTGGGGGTTACTCAAACCCACAGCCATGTAGGTGCAAGGTCACAGCCCTACCCAATGAGAGACCCCAATATGGTTATTATTCATTGAACATAATGATTACTGTTTCAGCATCCTGTCTAAGTTAAACAATACTCTAGCGCCATGTGTTAAACTCTGGGTCCCCTGACCAGGATAAGCATTTAGTAGATAGAGAGATGGATGAACGGGGATCCCTATTTTAGCAGATACTCTTTGCCCTGCAGCTATTGGTCCACATGCATAAAACAAACCTACTAAGTTCCTCTGCTTTTCTCTCCTTTCTTTTTCGAACCTCTGAATTTCCACGACTCTGTAGCAATTCTCCTCACTCGCTTTTCATGTTCTTCTAGGGCATGTGCATCTCCTACAGCCAAACGTGACCTGGTCCAACATGGGATTGCTCCTTGACAACCCACATTGATCTTTTAGAAAACGCTGAATATGATGCTGCCATAAACTTTCACGAGGCACATCAATGTGTCCAAAACACATTTTAGCTGGATGAGCTGCCAGTCACAGGATATACACCCATTCATGCATGCATGCAATCACACACTATTTCAAAATTTAATTTACCTTGTCGTGTATTAATATCCAACTGCTTTTAATTCATTCAACATCCGACTTTATGGCTCGAAGCTAAAATAATCATTGGTGTTTTTGATCGCGGTTGGAAAAGAATTACAGTAAAAGTTTTTTTTTTTCATTCCCTAGGAGGTTTAAATATGCCTTGTGTTGTTCCTTGTGTTTAAACCTTGTCAACTCGTCCGTTTTGACGCTACATGAGCCGGGAAATTTGAGAGCCATGTTGCTAGACTGCAAAAAGCTGGGCGCTGGTTTGCTGCTTATCGGTCTCTCCAAGGGGTTAAACCACATCTGCTGATGGGTGTCGGGGATGGGAGTTTAATGAGATCCATCGATGCAGCACACTTGGGTCTCACCGTCAGCCCATCTGCATTACGCTCTGTTTAGTGTCAACAGCACGGCGAGAGAGCTTCTACGAGGGAGGTCCTGAACGCTCGCGCTGCCTTCAGAGCTGCCGTGTGGCCTGACCAGACCCGATGCTGTGGATCCGTCAAGTATGCAAGCGGTGGCTCTGGGCCACACACAAAGCCAAACCTTCGCAATAGGGGGTGGTGAGTGGCTAAGTCTCTTTGCCCGTGATCAGAAGGTCACCAGTTCGAGTCCCAGCCTCTACAGAACAGTCACATATCCATGGGTCTTGAGCAAGGCCTCCAGCCTTAACTCCAAGCTCCAGGGCACCATACGGTGGTTGACCCTGTACCCTGACCCCCAAGCTATGAAGAGTAAGATGGGGCAGGTAAGGAGAACGTCTATGTACCTGTACTTACACATCTGCAATGGCCAATAAAGGTTCATTATGTTACAAACATTATTACAAAGGCCTGGGTGACCAGATGATGAAAATCAGGCTGCATGTGGCACTATATGCTGGGGGGGGGGGCGTCCAGCCAAAAAAAGCACTTGTATGAAACGCCATTCATTTCACTTACAAAGATCTGCTGAGTGCCCTCTGCTCTTTGCTCTCCTGCTCACCAGCGCAGTCTGGCCCTGCCCCCCCGTTCTCCATCAGCCTTTAAATCCACCGGCTCTTCCAGAGACCCACCTATTTTTTTTTTTCCCTGCAGCGTTAAAGTTTGCACCAGTTGCATGGTGGAAACAAAAGAGAAAGGAGGAGGAATGGATGGAGAGAAAAGAACGTTAGAGGAGTTTTACAACTTGGGACATAGTTTTGGCTTTGAGCCAAGCAGCAGACAATAATAGACTATGCGAGCTGTAGAAGCTCTCTATAGCGGCTCAGTGGAGCGTCAGGCGATTGGGAGGACTGGGGAGAGAGAGGTTGGTATAGAGCAGCTGGAGGCCAAAGTGTTTCACATCTTTGGACAAAAGAGGGTGGGAGTACTAGGGGGTGTTATTGGACTGGAATTATGTTTGAGCCAAGACCTATTGAAGCTATGAGCCCGTCATGCCTGACTTGCCATTGGCCGCGATCGCCAAAGCGCAGCGTCCGAGGCGGAGGCCTGCATCGCCACCTCACCCGCCGCCGCCCCGTCTACAGGCGTCCGCATTCCGCCCCGTCCTGCTAACCTAGTGGGCTCTTCCTGGCAGCAGCCTGTTGCTGAGTCTCGGAAAACGCTCCGAGCAAACAAACAAATGAAAAAAATACACCGACTGATGAGCCGTTTGCGTCGCCCTGTTAAATTTCTAAATCGGTAAAAGAAACAAAAAAAAAAAGAAATGGCCTTCACCTAATCAATGTCAGCTTCTTGTTTGTGCTTTTCTGCAGAACTTTCATGGGTCGAAACTTTTCTCTACAAAGCAGTAAAAGAGAGACAGGGGAGGGGGCCAGTGAGGTTGTGGGCTTAAAGAAAAGAAGGCAGGGTGTGTGAGGGGTGAAATAGAGTGGTCCACTCTCTCAGATCAAAGGTTCCAGTCCATTGTGAACAAAAGACAATAGTTAACTGTTGCTAGGAGCAGTGGGATGGGGTGTTTGAGGTTGCTGGGGGGGGGGGGGGGGGGGGGGGG
>JAODLC010000028.1:12121154-12139447 GCA_026781145.1 Hippopotamyrus pictus
ACGTCTGTGTGTGTGTGTGTGTGTGTGTGTGTGTGTGTGTGTGTGTTCAGGTCCCCACAAAGACTTGTGAATACAATCAAAAAAGTAAAAATCCCAAAAGTCTCATGTTTAATTCAGTTACCTATGGTTAAGATTAGGACTGGGTAGGGATTAAGGTCGTCGTGTTGGGATTGGAGTTTTGGCCAGAGAAATGAATGGAAAGTCCCCACAAAGACATAATTACAAACCTCTGTGTGTGTGTGTGTGTGTGTGTGTGTGTGTGTGCGTGTGCGTGCGCGTGCGTGTGCGTGTGCGCGTGTGCGTGCGTGTGTGTGTGTTTGTGTTTTGGGAGGGGGGGGGGGGGGGGATGGCAGAGACCGTTGCCCCCCCGCTGCCTGGCTGACAGCCCCACAGGGGTAGTTATGTGTGATTCATTAGAAAGATGATGGAAAGAGCCTGGCAGTGGCTGCAGAGGTTAGACTACACACTGCCCCCCCCCCCCCGCCAAGCAAGACTTATGATTCGCAAATGTTCAGAGCTAATTTTGAGACATTTTATTTTTTCATCATGTTGCAGCCGCCTGTTTAGCTGAGTTCTCTCTCAGCCACTTCCATTATCCCCATGAAAATAAGTAACACACCATGAATTACAAGTGAAACTGAAGTGTTACTCGCCAGGTCTGGCCACAGGACCCTGCCTAGCGGCGCTAATGCATTAATGCTTCTTCCCGACACCAGAGAACCGCAGCTCTGGGCATCCGTGCTTCAGGATGAGCTCAGCTGGTCTTATTATATAAATCCCCTTTCCTGAGGCTTGTCTTTAGACTTTGTGGGGTGCATTTCCACATGATAGGGTCAATGTGTCTCGTCAAGCCTTAAAGTTGAATATCCCAAGGGGTTCTCAACTTCGGCCTCCTAAATGGGAGATGCTTATATAAAGGCCATCTGGTTCGGGGAGGCGTGGTCGAGAATGAGACACCATCCATCCACCATCATACTGAAAAAAACAATTTGTTCCAGCACTGTAGTTGAGTCACATCACATTTTCTGATTCATGAAGGTGTCCGACTCTCGCTCCCTCCCCCCAACATTGCCCGAGGATGCATCCCAGTACCATGCTGGCAAGTTAATGTTGGTGTCCTGTTCTGGAAAATCCCAAAATGCCGTTTAGAAGGGCTGAATGGGGGGAGACACATTTAGTTGTCTTCCAAAACACCCAGATAGTTCTGATACCAATAGAATTTGATTTCAGAAGTATCCAAAATAGGGGGAAATCCATTGCGCTTTATGCATCGTGTGAAACACAACAGAATATAATTCAAGACATCAGGAAATGTGCCGGCAGTAAGATTGGCAGGAAGCATGACAAAGACCACATTACCATAGCCAAGTTCTGCTTTGGAATTTTATTAATTCTTCTTTTTCTTCCCTTCTTTATGTACTTCTTGCATAACTGAAGCATGCAAGTCAAGGAAAGAGAGAGGGCTGGTACTTTTAAGCCTGAATTGGGAACAATCAGTACCCACCGACCCTGACCTCCTCCTGCTTGGTTCAATATTAATCTGCTGTGACAGGACCACTGTTTACCAAATCCACACAGGATCCTGTCAGATGAATGGGCCGCACTGTGCTCTTCCATTAACCTATGACCCCTGACCCCAACTGGCTAGGCGCTCCCAGCAGCTTGACAGACCAGTCCTGACAAGACCCTGATGGACAGAATACACGCTAAGTGTGGCTCTACACATATCCTTCCAAATCCAGATCCTGGCCCCAAAATCTACACATCTCTTCCCCATTGGACCCCATCCCACTTCGGCCCCCACCCCTAAATTCTCCAACATTTAACAGCTAGGGCAACCTAGTGATTCTGCTGGACACTTTTCAGTAAAAACTAAAGCTTTAGCATTAGCAAAAACGAATAGAAGTTCACAGAGGTGCAGCACCGCACAAACTAAACAGTAAAACTAAATGTTAATATGCAAGCACTGCAGGAAGACATGTTTAAAATATGGAATCACAAACAAAACAATGAATAAAGACCAAACCAAAAAAAAAACATAAAATGGAGAACACATTTATAAGAGAATCAACCACAAAATCATTGTATTTCTGGACTACTTCAACTTTTGCATGTTTACAGACCTATGTAAGTATCGATTTCAATTAGGAACGATCCCACATTATTAACAGGAATCATTCGAGGTAAAGTCAAGTTAAGTTTTGCACCCAGTAAACATATTCCCTCTTGTTTTTGTTCTCACTTTTGCTTAAACAAATGTCTATTTATGTTGCTCTATAGCTCAGACTCAGCTTAATTACTCTTTGTTTGTGATAAAAAGTGCACAGTCACATTCATATTCACCCAGTGTGTTCAAACGTGAGGGCAAATTACAGTACCCCACTTCCACCAGCAGTTGGCAGACTCAGCTGCTCATTTCTTTGAGTTGCACAGACTGATGAAAGCCAATGCATGGCAAATGGGTGCAGAGACATCAGCATATTACAAAAAGCAACAAAAAAAAAACATTACGGAGCACAGACAGGTGTATTACTAAAGAACCACTCTATTGGAATTTGTGGCCAGACTTCAATCTTCGTTCTATTTTCTCATGCTTCATTGTATAAGCTAGTGATAGCAGACAACAGGCCTCAAAACCCATAGTTGATGGAGTCAATCACCATCTGTTGACACCCAATAGTACTCAATAAAGTAACCAATTGGGAGTGATTTACAATGCACTATACTGCCACTTCACTATATTGCCAATGTTTGCATCAAAGCCTCGTATCATGCTATCACTATTACTAATAACAAGTATTTGCACACTGAAATTTGAACACTGTGTGATATATCGGTATAAATTACTAGGCAGCAATAGGTTGTAATGTGGTCCAGCTGTTATATTACTGTGTGCAATTGTGTACAGTAAAAAATAAATATCCAGGGGCATAAACGGTTAAAAATGCATTTGAGGAGAGATGTTAGCAAAGCAGCTAGATGTTATGCAAAGGGAAAAAAGATATGCAATCAGATTTAATGGTAACAGGAGACATGATAATGTCAAGAGCAGACAAGAACAGACAGAGCAAGTGATACGCCGTCTCTGTGTTTGGAACACATATTTTTTGTTGATATGAAGGTTTTAGGGAGGGAAGTCAGGCAGGAATGAAGGTGAAGCACAGGATGAAGACCTGGGCCTAGCAAAGTAAAAGGCTCTGTGCTATTGGACCACAAGGCTAGATCAAACACTCACAACTTTGGAAAAAAGAAACTTACTAACACTGAAACTGTGCTCTGTCAATAACCCCTTTCTGGATAATAGCCAAAGACCCCTCATCAGCTGCCCCCCTTCCCATTCCTCAGGCACAGACCTGACAGCTCCAGTCCTCCTAACTCCAACAACAGCACTGGACACAAACATTCAGCCACCGCGGTCTGTCCCTGCTGCAACCTCGTCAACCTCTGACCCTGCTAAAGAGCATATTGTCGTAAAACTAACTTTTGGTCTGTGTAAACTGAGGAGGTCAAGAACCTTGGGTCGATTGAGATAGTACAGATTTAATGGTCTGCATGCTAGAGAGTGGGAGAGATCGGTGTTTCCTAATCCAGCCCTTGGGGACCCACAGACAGTCCACGTTTTTGCTCCCCCCGAGCTCCCGGTACAAAAATGTGCGCAGTCTGGCAGGGAGCTAGGCGGGAGCAAAAATGTAGACCGTCTGTGGGCCCCTGGGCAGGAGCAAAAATGTAGACCATCTGTGGGTCCCTGGGTGGGAGTAAAAACGTAGACCGGCCGTGGGTCCCTGGAGGGGAGCAAAAACATAGACTTCCTGTGGGTCCCTGGGTGGGAGCAAAAACGTAGACTGTCTCTGGGTCCCCAAGGACTGGATTAGGAAATGCTGGTCTAGAGAATTTTACGCGCATAATGTCAAATACCCTTGCATGAAAGCACAAGCAGATAAAGTAGCGGCACTAGTGTGTGGTAAAGTTATATGTAGTTGCAACGCTTGTCATTGTCTGAGTGTGTTTGCTCTGTGAAAATGTTCCAATTTACCATGGTTAACGGTTCAAATTTGCTGTTCTCCAAGAGAGCTGGGCCACAGTTCCATCTTGCACATGCTGTGTGGGGTTCAGGGAGGGGACTGACCTCCACGGCTTGCTGCTCTTATTGGAAACAAACCTCTTCCCTTCAACCAGAGCAAGGGCTCGTAGACGGTCTATACTTCATCACAACAAACACCACCCACTACCTCCGCAAAGTCATAAGACAGACCTCAAGTCGGACAGCTGCAACTCAAGTGCAGTTGTGATGGCTAAAGTTCACTGAAAATTCTCTATTTATCTGCTAGTTCTTTCAGTCCTGAGGTTCTTCACAGGAAGCCACACACAAAAGATGAAAAAAACTGAGGAATGACCAGTCCATCTGAGTTCCCCCATCAGCCGCCTGACCTGCTGCTTCCCTCTGCACAGCTTTCCTGTGGAGATGATGAAAGCCAGTTGCACCATCCCTAATAGCAGTTGCAAACTCCTAATATCATATTTTCCCCCATCCCCATACAATTCATGTCTCACGTCCACCACTCGCCCAGCTATATAAACTTTGCTGAATTCTCAAAAAGTGGAAAGAGAGGGACTGACAGACAATCTGCTGCTTAAGGAGAAATATTTACCTCAGACGATGACGCAAGCAGTGCCCTGTGTTTGACCCAATCTCAGCTATATATAGCGATTCCTCACTGCAAGGCTACAGTTTTAGTCTTTCACTGCATGTGGGTCCCATACGCTCCCAAACAAAAACCTCCACAGCCACAACACAATCTCACACACGTACACCAAGATATTCCTTAAACTACACACACTCATTTTCACACTCATTCCTATATCCTACAAACAGAAGCGCAGTAAAGCGGGGGGAGAACGCTTTTCCTGGGCCCCCGGGAGACAGGGACCCTAAAAAAATTAAGAATTGAATTGGATTGATCTGGGTTGGCAGTCCAATAACATATGCGTCCATGGGGCCTAGAATCACTAGCTCTGCTGCTGCATGTAAATATAGTCTGATGGGTACCAATATGGATTTTATATACACTTATTTACTGTACTTAGCCAGAGCTATTATTCAAAGTGACATGCAATATGTATTTTGAGAAAGCAGGGTCTGAAAATCTCTGGAGCAACTTAAGGTTTGAGGCTTTGCTCATGGGCCTGCCTGGGAAATTGTTCTCCTGGTGCTGGGATTTGAACCAGCAACATTCTGATCAGTGGCAGAGTATCCAAACCTACGGAGCCACTCACACACACCTCGCTCAACTTTTGGTATAAAACTCCATGACCTCCACAAAAGAGGCCCTAAAACAAGGAAACGCATCTTACCTCATCCAAGCACCACAACTTAACCCTATTACACATCCCTTTGACAGACGCAGAGACAGACGCAAACAAACATGCAAGCACATAAACGTGCAAGCCTCCCTTCCTCTCCCATTACTGTCCCATTGCAGCCCGCTTTCCACAAATCATACGCAAATGTTTATGGCTTTTTCCACAAGCGAAACACAAAACGGGTGAGAAGAAAGATGTCTGGATGCTCTACAAGTTAGCCAGCTGGGCCAGTAAACAGCCCTTACTGCTTGTATTATAAATTCCAAGACAGCTGGAGTGCATTGACTGGAGCAGGAAAATCAGGGATCAGGAAGAAAGCCTAAATATCCCTAACATAGCCAACATATTTAATTCACTGTGCATAAGAACACAGGACTTATTCATAGTCGCATTAAAAGTACCATCTTATATTATATAACACGGAGTCTGCTAGGTGCAAGCTATCACTGAGTGTATGAAATGGTTGCTACGTTATAGTCTGCTGAAGTTTGACTGCATTCTACACTTAGTGTTGATGAACACTGTAGCATGAATGAAACTGAGGGATACAGTAGTCCTTAAATTTTACCATGGTTTACCATGCTGTCTATGGTATAAACAGTACCAAAATGGAAATTCACAGAGGAACCAGAGGTGGAAAGTTCAGGTCCAGAAAGTACAAATCCACACCGAGATTTTGATTCAACCAACCAGTTGAGCATAGAGAGCCACATTGAAAGGGTACTCAACTGGTTGGTTGAAACAAAATCTCGGTGTGGATTTGTACTTTCTGGACCTGAACTTTCCATCTCTGGTAGGATCTGTGTATAGGATGTGGACTAGCTGTTCCAAAATCACATGGTACGTGATATGGTATTACATGGGAATTCTTCTGCAGGGGACAGGAACAGGAGTAACCTTTGATGCATCAGAAGGCCTGCTCACAGTTAAGTGAAAACAACAACTCGAGTTAACTCCTGCTCAGAGGTGAGTGCAAAGGCAGATGCCGACATTAAACATTGCTGTCATCTGTTTCCCTTTGAAATACCTTAGAGAGGTGCTGGAGTCAGGAGCTGTGCGGTGGGACTCGCTGAAGGGCCGTCGTCACTCTGACTTCTGCTTTTGACCTCTGCCCCTCCTGTCTTGCATGTTAACGCATCAACTCGCTGGAAGCTCGCGCTCTATCATGGAGCTGGTCGACGAAGGCTCCCTCAGACAGGAAAACAAGAAGTGAGAGGCCACAGTAGTGACAGCCTGATGATGGTGTGGTGGAGGTTTAGTAAGACAGACTGCTCCTGGCCAAAGGAGTTCAGTCTCTCCATTTGCGTCCTTCAAATAGACTGGCTTCTCCCCATCTACACCCATCCATGCTTGTGTGGCCTTTCTGCATGTGGTCTTGTATTCTGGCCCTTAACTTTGTCTCCATCTCCAAACTGTTTGGAATGTTTCCCTCTATAACTAATTAAGTTATGCTGGCTTTTTTGACCTTTGTTTTGATTCTGGACTTTGTATTTTGTTTATGACACTGCGGTCTCTGCTTCACAATTGTTGGTACATTGGTTGGTTTTATTCAAAGAAGTTTAAATCACAAATCTAGTTTACTACATCTGAGCTATGCTTCCTCTGTCTCCCAGCCTCCGTACCGCTCAATGATCATTTAAGTTCGGTAGGACAACTGTGCTGTTTTCAAGCGACTCCTTTCATCTCCTGTCTTTCTCAGTGCTGTCGAAGCTAAACATGGCTGCAGAACCGTTTAGTGGTACTTCTCCAGTGGGACTGAAGGCTCCCCTGAAGCTGAAAGCATTTTTGGATAGGATGGGAAATATGACAGCATCAGCTTTGCTTCAGTCCAGGCCTCCCTTAAGCTTTCATTACAGTTTTTCTTAAATGCAGCATCAAGTTTTACTTATACCATATGTGTACACTTGGGATTCAGCCTCATTCAGGCAACTGTCATGTATTGTGTAAGCTGATGAAAACTGCAACTTCTCATAGCACTGAAATAGCATTGGACTAGATGGCTTTCCAGACCTTTGTCAGAAATGCTGCAGTTTCAGTTATGGTTAAAAACAAATCAAATTATTACTGTGCATGATAAATACAACATGACAACATGTCTGACACAAGATTTCTTCTTTTTATGTCTCTCAACCCAACTCATCAGACACATGGGTGTTTCTGAACAAGGCCATGAGTTTGAGCAACACAGGTGAAGGGTTGACATCGCAGGTGGGTGGTGCTTCGGGGTGGTTTAATTAGGCACTTCAGACACATTAATTTAATTGTTGTATTGTACTGGTTCCGATGCTTTTATCTTTTTGCTCCACTTTTAATTTATTATCAACAATCACATTGAGTTTCAAAGCTGGAAACTAAATCTTATTGTACCTGTGCAGTGACAGTTGTACTTGTGCAATGATAATAAAGGTGTTCTATTTGATTCTATGCTTTGTTTTTCAGTAATAAAAAACTCTACAGTCATTAGGAGAAATTAAGTAAAGTAATTAGACTGGAGTGATACAATATTCATCTCTGTCTGTCAGTGTTACTGCAGCCTTGTGGAAGTGAGGAACATAGAAAACTAATCTGGCAGGGTATTTTTTCCCTATTTTGGTTCTACAAGACCACTTGACTGGCATTTGGCTTTGATGGACTATGTTTGTTTATACAGGGTAAACCTGCGATCTGGGAAAAGCCATAAAGAGTATTTTGTGTCTGCAATTAAAACTCCACATCCTTGCTCTGAAAGCATTTGTCAGTGGGGGTGGTTTGCGAAAGAGAACCAAGGATCATTTCAATTACGTTGCACCTATAACAAGCTCCTTCTGTTCTAGTGCCAGCAAGCTGTTCATAACATAAATTATAACAGGCCATCAAGGAAATGACTCAAGCCACCTCCTGGAGTATCTTATTTTCTTACTGGTCTATGTTCAATTTTAGCACTCAGTTTCAAAAATGCTGTCCAGCTGTATATTGTTCTTGTTTTGTGCATGTTTCTTTTGGAGGGTAGAGTGCAAAAGTAGCCTAATTTTATTACACGCAAAGCATGTACAGATCTAACACTGTTCTCCATTTCAGCCTCCTGTTCTCCATTTCTACCTAAAAAAAAACACAAAACACAAAAAATGAATCGTTACGTATATGATATCTATTATGCTAATGTCTTTGGTTTGCCATGACATATTACTTACAAAGGGATACGAAAAGTGCAAGAAAGACAGTAGAATGTTTCTGCAGTAGAAGATTTACTGTCGCTTCCAGAATGTTATGGCAGGGAATGATCCACGGTCCGGCTTACAGACAAAGGGGGGTTTTATTTGAATCTAAATGCAAATCACAAGAGAAATATAAGGACCCCGAGGGTTAAAACAATGGCCGGCAGGGTATACAGCGTAAACAGGGGGGAAACGTAACACTAAGGAAACAGAGAGGAAACAGGATCACAGGCAAAACTTACAAACAGCAAATGAGAACAAACACACAGAAACCAGAAGCAAACATAATGATCGACCGAGGAGAAGGGCAAGGGCAGGCACTTAAATATACAGATAACACAAGCACGGTGAGGGACAGGTTTAGGTCTTTACTAATTACACAGAATCACTAGAAACTAGAGGCAACAAGGAACAGGTGAGGATAATAAACACAATCACAATGGACTCAGGGAAAGTCAACAAAGGCACAAAAATAAAAACCAATACATAACATAAATGCATTATTAGTTAGCTATTAGTTAAGTTCTCCCCAAGCGAGCTTGATGGGCCGAATGGCCTCCTCTCGTTTGTATAGTTCTTATGTTCTTATGATGACTCACAAGGGAAAAAACAAAACTCATAATGACCAACAAAGCTTAGGGTGGCTTCTGGTCCGCTTGGAATACACACCAGTAGGGGGCAGAGTCCTCAGCTGTACACTTAGCCCCTTCAACCACACGGTGACCCAGGGAGTAGGGGAGCACACTAGGAGCAGAACAGAAAGCTAAACCTAATGAGACACAGGGAAAAAGACGGGATATCCAGCATCATCTGCTGGCCAAACAGGGAAATGCCGGACAGAAACAGAACAAGGTTGGGACTGATCCTGACATGGAAGAACACAGGAAAGACACTCTCTGCAGCAGGATGCTTATTGTCGCTTCTGGACCCCAAAAAGAGTAGCGTTGCACGGTCTAAGGACGACCCACGACCTTATGTCCGCCTTCACAATGTTTCATCATCAGTGTGGAGTGTTTGTGAAAAATCATGAGACCCAGACAAAAATATTTTACGGCAGCCTGGTGAAAAGCATAGAACACTTTGATGTGACAGGTTAAAGGTCAAGGGGAACAAAGAGAAAAGAGTCTATCATTCAAAAAATGATTTACTTGCCCATGAATACAGGGGAGAAATTTAATACTAGTGGGAAAGTGAAGGGAAGCATACAAAAAATAAATATAAGCCATGATTTGAAGCTTTTCCATCGTCTCGAATGGAAACTGTTTTTATTTCAGGGGCTAATATATACTTATGGAGTCACATTAATAATAATTACAAACAAAGTCTGTTAGTCTGGGTCCGCTTTCCCTGCATTGTCAGAGTGGCATCATAGTGGTTATGGAGGCAGAGAGCCCCACTAAACCATCTTATTAATCTGGCTACTTCACCATCCCCCCACCCCCAACCAGCCCCCTCGCCCCAAACCACCATTAAAAGGCATTAAAATCCCATTTTTAAACTTCAGCCTTCGCATGTAACTTCCCGTGGCGATTAATCCTTGGACAGAGTATGCACGGCAAGATGGATTCCACCCCCCCCCACAACATGTGGAATCCATCGAGAGCAAGGGAGCTTGGCAGAAACGGGACGGAAGGATGCCGGTCCAGTGCTGGGGGGGCCCTGGGAGTTGGGCTTTTCAGACCAGGCCCATCACCAAGGGAAGTGTTGCTCTTTTACTGAAACTGAGACCTGACCCCCACACTGCTTTTCGCACCGGCTCGGCCTAAGGAAACGAAAAGGAAATGATTGCTCATTCTAAGATCATCCCTATCATAAATTTTTATGCAATAAAACGTTTTGCAGTATTTTAAGAAACGAATGGAACATAATTTCTCGAGACGGATCTTGTTTTTTTTTTTGCAGATTTTCAGTGGTTTCATAATAGTTTTTTCTGTTGTTTTTGTAAACGTAAAAAGCTACATGAATTGCTTTAAAGTCAGTCATGTTGACTCCTTAATTCTTAAGTTTTGCCCGACAACGCCAGACATTGTCTGTCGCACAGCCTTAGGAAAATGTCCATTTTCAAGAGACATTTCCGTTCCATGTTTGTGGAGAGCAGATTATATGCACTTAGTGAATTGTGAGCATTTTCATGACTCCAGTAGTAACACCTGCTGCTTGAACAGCTGCAACTCGGAGATACTGTGACTTCTGCATGAAAGCAAAGGATACCCTTCTACTCCATTCCGGCTTCCAAGTTTTTCCTGAATATTTCATGATAATGCCAAATGGGAATTACCGGAGACTGCTGAATGTTGGTTCTGATCCACATGACAGGAAACAGGAAAATACTTAATAAATGTGTATTTTTTTGTGTTCATTTGATGGCCCGATGGGGGCTTTCCTGGGCTGGGCAAAGAAACATCCCCATTCCTGAAGGAATTCCCAAGGGTCCATTCCTCAGAACTTCCGGGAGAGAAGAAGTGCTGAAGAATCAGGGAAATCAGGCGGAATAAAGCAAGCTCTACCACATATAGCTGAGACAATACATTATGCAGACCACTTACCTCCTGCAGAGAGGAAAATAACTAATTATTTTAATATATAATTATTATAAATGATCAATCTGTATTGTCTATATTGACCATTCAAAAGCTTTTCTTTATATTTTTACAACAAACATGCATATTTGTTTTTCTTAAAAATTATTATTTCATAACCTAATTGTTTCAGTGTATTTTATAAAGAGCACTAAATAAGAGTTTAACATATATTAACTGGAACCACTTTCCTGAACTTTGAAATTGTAGATTCCAAATTTTCTGTGCCTTCCAGTGTGGTCTTCATAAGGGTTTTTTATATTTTCTGAAAGTTATGTGAATATTTTCTGTCCAGGTAGAATATCATCTAATCATCAGTCACTTAATATACAGATTATATGACTAAAGTGTTATGGAGCGATCCATGTGGCCATAAAATAGGACTGAATCTGAATATTTGATTGATTTCATGTTCGTGCTTCATATACAAAATGCCTAAATATGCCCTCCATGGCACACAAACACACACATGCTCATGTACATACACACATTTGTATTATAACCTATGGTCATCCCATCTAATTTCAGTCTAATTAACAATACCCAAACCAACAGTAACGTTTTTTTTCTTCTAAAGGTGAGAAAAATCTGAAAGTATCCTGTCCAACTCTCTCTCAAGAAAGAGCCATTAGTCTGTCTCCTTACCTCACCTTCTAGAGGGCCGAAGTTTAAATCTGACAGCACCAAGTGTGGCGTAATTGCAGGTACCTCTCGTCGCACCCCAGCTGAACCCCAGACTTTGCCTCTGTTCCCCTCAATGTTAATTGGATGTTAAATTTGAATTCCCATAATGTAAACTTGGCCATTGGGACCTGTTTTCTTTTTGAATCCCAAGGCCTTATATTTTCATAGAAAAGTACTTACCCTGCTGCTCTCGATATAAAACCGCATTTAAACATTAGCATTCGCCATCAATTTAAAGAATAAGATAAACAAAGCAATCTCACCAATCATTCATTTATTTACTGCTTGCATAGAAAGGGCATGGTGATATCTCACCTGGACCCTATTCATGAAGCTGTTTTATCACAGAAGGTGAAATAAACGTTTACATTTGGTGAATCTGCAGTACCATCCCACCTGGTATCTGAACCTAAGACCCTTTGGTCATAATTCTTTTAATAAAAAACAGAGCTGTTCCACATGGAGGCTTTAATGAAGAGAACCAGACAGATAAGCCAACCTTGGATAGGAGTCACAGCAGCTAGGTAACAATGACGTTCCTGATTTCGAATTCCATTTCGTATGGTGTGTGAGATTCTTTGTGGTTGAGATATGATTCAGAACGTGAAGCAAATGTGGTTTTGCAGCATCCCTTTAACACCAGTCTGTGCGACATTGTAAGAGAGGATCGATTCATATCAGACAAGCAAACCCATCGTAAGGCAAATGGTGAGACCCAAAAGCAGTACAGTAGGATGCAATTTTAAATGCATCTGTTATTTAAAAGGGTTAATAGAAGAATGTCAATGGAAAAATGATTTTGTTATTCATGAGTGGCAGTCACAGTGTTTACTTCAACGGGCATCACACAACCAGAACTGCAAACTAGCGTTCATAATCAGCGCTTTCTTATTAAACTGTTTTCAGGCCCATTTTGTTTAATGGCTTTGTGAATTCAGGGTGTTACACATTTAAATGGATGATACGTTTAGGAAAACAGTGTTGCAAGCAGATTGTAAATATTCCTTCCAATACTTGTAAATCTGCTGGATTGCGAGCAGCGTGTTTTCAGCAGATGTTGCCGCTGGTTAGGTGCCACCTCAGCCTAGCCTTCCTAAATTGGCGCTGGAGCCGCGATCCCGCAGCCGTCGGCCAAGTGTTTCGAGTTTCTTCTATGGGCGGGAATACAAACACTTCGCTTTGCACATCTGTGGACTGTTGACACAGTGAGGATAGCGACTGATACAGCTGTGCACAGATACTCATGTGCAACGTCATCGTTTCATACTAGCTAACTTTGTCATGGAATAACACAAACTAAAGTGTCCGGCCTGTGAACGCATCCCCTATCTTGTTACAGATTACTGTGAGAGAATGTGTTAAATGTAACTGTCACAAGAATATCAGTGCAGTGAGACAATGGGCAAGGCACAGTGTTTGTCTGTGATCCGTAGTCAGTATGATGATCCCTATGATGTCTAGTTATATAAAACACAGACGTCTACTTAATGCAAAAAATGTGTTCGCCAATTTAGTGTGCATTTCAGACCCAAAGCGTTTCAAAAACCAAAGGCATATATTAAAAATGCTATTCCATGTATCTAACATTCCCATCAAAGTGATTAACACTCATTTTGAGGAATGAACTAACTTGTAATCCTTTGTTGACAGATGCAAAATAATAAATTATATTCACAGAAAATAAGATTGAATATTTCACAGAAACACATCACAAGGCAGACAAGACAACGTACCAATCTCTCTTGTGCTGGATGATGATTGATAGAACAGTGTTAGTTTTGTCATTATGGTCACTTTGATTTATTTACTTGCAAGACATCTATTATGGAAGTATCAAGATCTTAGCTTAGTTCAGTTATTGTTTAGTTTGAATTACTCTTTTTTGTTAGGTTTTGTACATGGCCAAGATAGATGTCTGATACATTTCTAATACACACAAAGCCAGTCTGAGAAGTAGAGAGAGCAAAAAAAAAAAAAAACAAGTTATGTTCACTCTCAAAATTTATTGAATTCTTCACAAACTGTGTTTTCAGGGACATCTTTCGAACTGCATTTGAAGGGGCTTTTCTGTTTCAAAACTTGGCTGATTCAGTTTAATGGCTTGTATTCGTGGTCTGCCACTCATCAGTGTGGGTGAAATATGACTGTTTGTTTTCGTTCTTTGTTCTCTATAGATGTTCCAGTAGTGACTTGTGCTGAAATGACGTTGATCAGTGTCTGCATGTCTAGTACTCGAACACAGTAGGACCCACAGCGTTAACGGAATGAAAGGTCAGAGCAGAGTGGCGCTGATGGCATTGATACCACTATGTCTTGCTCCTCCTGTTGGTCTTGCCCTGTCCACCAATAGTGACGTCGTCCCAGGCTACGGGAATCCCCCCCGTTGCATAATATCTTGTGTTCATACAGTCACCTACTAAACCACTGGGCTTGTGATTTAGGGCCAACTTACCTGTATCATTCCTTGAAGAACTGGGCATCACAAACTAGTTGTTTATAATTGTTTTGTGTGTTTTTGTTTTGTTTTACAGCATAAAACTGACACTCAAAGGCCAGGAAAAGCAGTTTTGAGCAGATTTCACAGAAAAATAGACTTAAAGAAAATGTTTCCCTGCTCATTGTTTTTCTTCAAGATTCGAGATTTCAGACTATATTGTCATTTGTATAAGTATGGCTACAAGCACAGTACTCCCTGTGGACTTAGGCAGTATCTAACATAGGGCACAGTCAACTATATGCACAATAAATACAACAGATACAATAAACATACAACATATACTCTACATAGCCAGGGTACCATACAACAGGAGGCAAGGTGGTGAAGTAGGACTAAAATGCAGTGGTCAGTTACTTACAGGTCATGAAATTGTAGTGTAAAAAGAAGTTGTCTGTGCATATTTAATAGTATTATGCGATAAAATTTTAATATTACAAAGTACATTTATTTCTCAATCACATGAATGCTTTTACTTTGCAAACAGCACTCTGTCTGTAGTGGAAACCTTTTTTATTCTTTTACTAGTTACGTTTAGTACTATACATACTGCGTATGCAAAACTATTCAAACATTCTTGTAAGAAGTTTCATCCATGGACTGGAGACCTTCTAGATCCTGAACTGCAGCATGCAGTTAAGAAATCGTTCCACTGCAGAAACTGGATCCATCCATTGGGAATATTCTAAAATAAACCCTTCTGTTCTCCCATATCGGGCCTTGTATAAATAAGATATCGACACAGACAGACAACACCATGGGAAATGGCCAATCCGACCCTGTAAACACAGTCGGCAGACCTCTGGCAGCCGTTCACTCGGGGGGGCTAGAGCTGGAATTCATAAATAAATCACTTTTCAGGGTGGATCATGTGTCTGCTCCCCACACCTAACATAAACAACGCAAGGCAGAAATAGCCGATTCAAAGCCCTGCTACAGGAAATCATTCCCGCTTGTGGCATAATATGGCATCATACTCATTACACATTCACATGATTCCACTGCTTTTCATCTTCTGTTGAAATTAATTGTAAAAAAAAAATTATGTACATTTCTAAACTTTAACAGTGCGACCATCCTACCAGTTTATTTTGTTGCGTAAATGAATATTTCGTGATTTACCGTGAAACATTTTGATTTTATATTAAATAGCTATTAAATTGCTTGAAATGACAACAAAGCGAAATGTCAGCATATAACCGACTGGTAACTTTTACTTACATCATATGTGTGTTTAGTTTGCTATTTAACTTATTGTGTCATTGACAAGTTACTGAAGGAAGTTCCAGCACGATTTAGACTCATTTGGAAAGTTCCCTAAACCCCCTTGAATACGTAGGTAGGTCTGAGTATGTTGGAGGTGGAGAGTGTACGACTGTGAGTATGTCAGGACCAAAGAGCATTTGTGATGACTGTAACATTGTAAATAGGAAGCAAAGACAAAGTTCACTCGAGGTGTAAGCTAGCCCGAGCGTAAGCCCATCACTGGTGTGTGTGTGTTTGTGCAATTCCCTGTCCTCTGCTTGGCCTCGTTTGACCTGACCTGACTGCGCTTGATGTAATAATGTTGTGTGCTGTTTGTGAACCTTCACCAAGTGTTTGCTGAGTACCTCAGAATGCCCTTCTCTGCTAACTCTCCCTTTCTGCTTATTTAGGATATACGAAATCAATAATTAAATTACATGCCAAATATTGATTTTCCAAACACACTGCTAAGAGCCACTTATTGCCAGGAAAATGGCATAAATGGTAAATCTTTTCATAAATAGCTTTTGAATTGTTAAGCATCTGTCGAGTAGCATAGACATATGTCTCTATTCATTACTTAGATCAACACCAAAGGCAAAATATTGATCGAGGCGTTCAGTCATTGATCTATAAATAATATCCAGGTTTATGCCTTAATTATTTTTGTATTAAATATCTACCCCATATTTCATCACTTATCTGTCTTTATTTTAATTTAAAAATCCATCTATCTAGCATAAGAAGGTCACCCATCTTCCCATAAACGAATATGAGAAAAAGACATTTTTTTCTTATTTTCTTTACTTAGAAGTTTCCAGTGTGGGCTTAAAAGGGTTAAATGTCTGTGTAGGGCTGAGGGTGTAACACACTGCATACGCACTGTAACACGAAAGCACCAGCCGCTCTCAGCCTCCTCTGCTTGTTCCGTGGCGCTCGGCCTGAAGGTCAGGCGGAGACCTATTCACAGGAACTCCGCGGGGCGATCTCGTTGGCGAGGCTAGCGGTGGCCACCGGAGAACGCTCCGAGCAAGCCTAGAACATCCTGACCCACTTCAGCTCGGCTCCTCGGCGCCGTGCTCTCCGATGACATCACTGCTTGCATCGGCGCCTCCAACACAGCTCGTATTTACTTTGCCCTGTTTTCGGTGCTGAGGCTTCGGTGCTGTTTGCTCCGTCCGTTTCATCGTTTTCCTCTCATGCATTCAGGAAAAGGTACACGACTTACACCACTCCATGAGCAAACTGTCCGTTGCACTGACGCAAAACATGACAGAGGACAGAAAAAAATAAACATTTTTTGGCAGAATCATTGTCTAGTGTTTATCTGTCAGAACAAACATAAAACATAAAAACATAAAATCCATGTGAGGAAGTAGAGGAAGTTGCTCAGAAGGAGTAAGTATCTGACTTTGCTTTTTTACCTAAGTGAAGTTATTGATGTTTTTCTTGGCTCAGAGCAAGCTCAGACCTCTTTACGGCTTCTGAACAGCTTTCTGCACCGAGGCATGTGCCACAGGATATGAGGTCACTTTCTTAGGCAGGTTGACAGTGCAGCATAGCTGTGACAGTCATACAATTAAGGCAGAGAATGCAGAGAGTGTATAAAAAGGGTATTTAAACTCATCACCTCGTCCAAGTGCAAGAAAGAGAGCGGCATTGTGGGTCATTTGGTTTCACCACATCTATAAAACAGCAAATGTGCTGTCAACAAGAGAAAGTGTCTCGGAAAGTACCAGAAACCTCCCCTGTCAGAAGGGGAATTATCTCACTCCTTGTCGTTAGCTAAAACTAGTGCTTTAGCTGCTCGAAATAGGATGTGACGACCACAAAGGCGTTGCTTATCTTAGCCGCTTTAGAAAACACAAAGGTCAATACAAACTTTCTTTCATCAATAATCTGCAAATAATCTGAAAGCAGAGAAAAAAAATATTGAGAGGTACACTGCACTGAAAATGCACTGCTCTGGGAAGCCTAAAGCTTTTCAGTTTTGAAAGAATATCATGCTTGTGTAGGATAGTTTCCTGTTTAAGACACATAATTTATAATAAAACACATTTTTCTGCTGCCTCTTTAACTTACTTTACTTTTCTTTTGGTTAAATACAAAACCCTGAGATGCAGTCGAGTCAGTATCACAATAAAAGGCAAACAGCACAGCGGCAGTGTTGGGGACCGTTCTGAGGCCTCCCGCTTTTCACTGCATCGCATGAGCTGCAATTCTTGACTGTGGTCACCCACAGCGCTCCAGATTACACTGGCAGGTCTCTTACTCCCAGCAATGTAAACCTGAAGTTGTCACAGTGAAACTGCTTAGCTACACCAGCCGGCCTCTGAGTTCATGGGCCTGTTTGTAAATAGCCGATAGCGGCTCCCCATGATAGAGCACAAGGGGAAACACTGTGACAGTGCTGGAATCCCGTACGATAGCTTTGCAAAGGAGTGATGGTTATATACCACAAGATGTGCCCAGATAAACTCGCATGCCTTATTTCGGAGGAGAAAGTGATCAGTGAAAGGGCTTCTTGAAATTTAAAGTAAAATTAACAAAATTTTCCAAGGACAAATATTTAAGGGCTCCTCTTATTCCATTCGTATGGGCACAGTAATAGAAATAATGCCAACCTTACCCACAGGAGAACCAGTTTCAAGGGTTTTAGGACTGGTAGCCGCAGTATACGTAGACAGGCATACTGTTACTCAGACCTCAGACTGGTAGCCGCAGTATACGTAGACG
>JAODLC010000028.1:12141351-12169940 GCA_026781145.1 Hippopotamyrus pictus
GTTCCCCCCCACCCCCCCCCCCCCCCCCCCCCGCTTGCTGGATCTGCCCTCCCCCCTCCCTTAGCACTCACACACTGACAGCTGTCTCAGATTAGGGCTGTGAAAAATGAGGCAGTCAGGGCAGCGCTCACCCCCCTCCTCCCCAGCATTCCTTAGACATGACAGAGCACTTTCTCCCTCTCCCTCTCTCTCCCTCTCAAACACACTCCTCCACTCTCATTCCTCCTGTTTGTTTGCTCCCTCTGTCCATTTCCTGTCCCTCTCTCTCCGTCCTTTACAGCCCGCATGGTGGTTGAAAGGCAAACCATGAATATTAAAAGCTGTAGTACCTACTGGTTGTGGTTTTGTAATCATTATCATAAACATTTGTTCCTTTCCAGTTTAAATCAATCTTTCAGTCAACTGATATTCTGCAGTTGGTAGTATGAATTATTTACTGTTATACTCAATTACACTACAAGTTATGCCCTCAAAACATAAATATGTTCTTTTAAGTATACTACTTGTCATTTTAAAAACTTGCATTTATTTATGGAATAGTCCTAAAATCCACTGTCACACATGTATATCTTCCGCTCTGTCTCTGATCTGAAAGTCTGCGTATATATTTTTACATTATACAACATTTATTGTTATTTAGCAGAAGCTTTTGTAAAGGCGAGGCTTATGGCACATTATAAACGTACATGTTGCCGAGAGGTTGGCGAGGCACAAGTTTACCTTTCAATGAATGTCCAGTTTTAGGCTGTAGCAAGACAGAGCAATTTGTTTTTAATACGCAGGGTGGATATGCAACGTCTCTCCCGTTTGAGAAGTTGTAGCCAAACTCTCATTTAACCTGCCCCCCCCCCCAACCCCCAGTGTCCTTCCAAAGCAGCTCCATCTGACAGAGATTAAAGGCTAGCAAGGGCTACCCTCCCCAGGACATTGCTAATCCTTTAGCACAATACTACACCATGTGGGTCATGAAGGGTGACGCTCTTCAGTCGCTATCAGTGTTGCCAGCATTTGGGTTTGGTGCCCTGGTTTGAGTACGCATCCCATATCGATACAGAGGTGAGCTGCTAAATGGAGTATGTGGGGGGGGGGGGGCGAATAAGGAGACGAGGAGAGAAAACAGGGAGAACACAGAGTGCCCCCCCTTCTTCATGATGAGAATCCGGCATTTTGCCGCACATGAAATGGCTATAGATATATCGCTAGAACCGTGGCCCTTTCAAACCTTGTCATTACTAGCATTTTCCACTTACCCTTTTTCCGCAATTTGAATTTGTTTGTTCCTGAAACGTCCAAATTTCGTATAATTATGTTGCTCTTAGATGTGAGCTCTTTGTTCTCAGAGGATGTGTGTCTTCCAGTCTGACATTAAATAACAAAAACAACTGCAGGACAGCGTACAAGCCGGTCTCAGATGTGGCCAACAGTTTGCCAGCGGTGCCTAGCAGTATGGTCTCGTGGCTGTGATGTTGGTCAACCCCTAACAAACGCAGCCTGACATAGCCGAGCATATGCTGACTCTGATCTGTGGTCTTTTGCCCCCCAGAAAATAGGCTCATATGTTCTTACTAAACAGTCTTAAACTTGGGCCACTAAGCAGAGATTTATCAGCGGTAAAATGGTTAGCCAAGTATGTTTGTGGCAGTGTGCAGCTCAGTCATTTAAGATCTGTTCCCATGTCTAGAAGGTTGTGGGTTTGAATTGCTTAGCCAGAAGAGTAATCATATTACTATCGGACCTTTGAGAAGAGTTTGACCTTAACCACTCCTCTGCACTGGTTGACCCCTGTCCCAAAATTGGCTCTCACCTGTAAATACATGTGTGTGTACATTTAATCTAGCCTAAAACAAATTGCATGAAAACATATTTAACTAATGCACCCTCTTAAGTAACCCCCCTTAAAAATGAATGTTGAGGTATTCAGTCTTCCTTTACCCATTTTAATCATTTTTACTACTGGTTACACTACATGAGGGGACACGAATAATGTAATAGTACATGACGCATTAATTAACCAGTAGCTAAGTGTTCCTTAAGTACTGATCTCATGCTTATTCATCATTAATCAATCATGACAGTTCATGTATTTCGTGATTTGTTCTTGAGTAGTAAATGAGTTCATAAGTAATTTGCCCCCTCAAGTGGTCTTACCATTATTAACTAATTAGTTAACTGCTAACTAATAGTGTTTGAATGGAACACATGAGTTGTCATGATTGATTAATGATGAACAAGCAAGGGATCAGGAAGTAACTAACACTTAGTTACTGGTTAATTAACGCATTAAGTAAGTACTACTACATTATTCATGTCCCCTCAAAGTGTGACCCAGCTACCTTATTGTATGAGTACGATGAGTAACTACTGCAATAGTTTATATCTACATTATTTAGCAATATGCTTACCCGTCCACAGATATGAGTAATCAGGCAGTAGTTGCATTATCAAACTATTCGGTGGAAGACCCTGTATTCACTGCTACCGTAGATAAAAAATACCACCCTCTACAGGTGTGATGTATTACCGTAAACAGAACCAATATGTCACACTAATCGCTGTTCCTAAATCAGTCTTACCGACTTAGCATTGTATTATTTCTTTAAAAGAATAATATGATACATACATAATGGTCCAGTTTCACTATCAAAAGTGAACAATTGCCTTGCATCACCTTTGGTGAAAAAGACCACATCTATTCATTAATCATGGTGTTGAATGGGAAGCTCTTGTCCAACAGACTGCTTCTTGTTAAATCAGAGGCAGTTCCACCATACAATATCCATGAAATAAATCATTGCTGTGCTCTTTAAACAAATAAGTTCCTCTCTGACTTGCCCTTTTCCTCTGTCATGCCTGCCCGAAAGGACTATGTGTCATGACTTTACACCACAAAAAAAAAAAAAAATTTAAATCAGAGTTGTAGCGAGATTTTAAGTTGCAACACCACGGTCAAAGAGACCAAATAAATAAAAAACAACCCACTTTGTATTTTAAAGTACAGTTCAGTCAACATGCACATGCCACCAGTGGCCTCTGCCAAAGTATGTGACCTTTTGTGTTGAAAACTCACTGTTTGTGGTGGCAGCAAGCCAACGCTCGCTTAGGGACAGTGACAAAGAGGCTGGGCAGTGAGGGGGAGTTGAAAAGCTAATTTCTCCTCTTTATAAATAAGTCCTTGAGGGCACTATGAGAGATCCCAAAATGTCCAATTGCCTCGACCATGGCCAGACATGACCTGCCCTAAACTCGATTCAGGTCCCAGGTTCATAAGGTTGGCATGGGGCTCTGTATGGAAACCAGTGCAATGTACCTAATAACGGATTGCCTCTTACAATCAGCTGGATCTCTGACAGGATTGGGAAAGACACCCGACAGCAGTACAGCACAGAAACCCTATGAACAGCAGAGAAACCCTATGAACAGCACAGAAACCCTATGAACAGCACAGAAAGCCTATGAACAGCAGAGAAACCCTATGAACAGCAGAGAAACCCTATTAACAACACAGAAACCCTATAAGCAGCAGAGAAACCCTATGAACAGCAGAGAAACCCTATGAACAGCAGAGAAACCCTATGAACAGCACAGAAACCCTTTAAGCAGCAGAGAAACCCAATGAGCAGCAGAGAAACCCTATGAACAGCACAGAAACCCTATGAACAGCACAGAAACCCTATGCTCTCATTCTCCTCCGTGCTTCCTAGTACTAAAGGTTATATTCAGAAATCTATTCCCTGGGATCATTCTGACCGCTGGAAAATCAGGGTTTTCTTTTTTTTGTAATCCAGCTTGAAACCATATTTGGGAGCTTATAACCCGAAAAATTTTAGTTAGTGTAAAGATAGATAGATAGATAGATAGATAGATAGATAGATAGATAGATAGTGTGATCGGATCACATTGCGTCTTGGTGGTATTTAGCGCTGTCCATTTGCGATCCAGTCATCCAGGATGCATTTTAAGTCCAAAAATAAAAAGGTCCTTAGATGGATAGATGCATACAGTAGATTCAAATCAAGTTGTCACAGCACTGGACCTGGATTGACTAATGTGCCCCACAGTAACAAATTGTGGTTGACCACATAGAAAATATAACGATGCTGTCACTGCGATGCCTGAGAATGTGGGTGAGATAAAACTAACAAAGGCTTTGATAAGAAGAGGTACAGTAATAAGGGAAATTCTGCAGAAAATTCACATAATATGGCCTAGATTTCTGAAAAGCATCCACTTTTTGAAAAGTACAACGGTAAAACTTCCCAGTAACAACTTCTGGAGCCAACTAGCTCCTATGTACAAGAAAGTGGGAGTTAATGAAACCATCTTTCAGCGCATGCATTCCGCAGTAAACGCCGTCTGCTTCTCTGCCTAAAACTAGTCAATCTGAAACTGATTTTGAGTTGAGCAAACGGAGAATTTAGCCGTTAACTGATGCACTTTCAAATACAGTCTGACTGACTGAGGGGGTGGGTTAATAGACACAGCAAACACAGCAAACCATTTAATGTAAAGCTTGCAGGTCTGAGAGAAATAACCTTTAAAATCTGAATATGATTGTTATTATGATATTTTCATACTGGCACCAACTCGGAATGGCTAAAAAATCCGTAAATTTGACTCAGATGTAGGTTATCTGGGTCACTCTATGCCTAATCAAAACTGTCGGTATACAATTTTTTTAAATGTGTGACAGAGTGGAGACTCTCTTTTCAACCTACCTCTGCCTATGAAGGATTTAACCTACAACAGACTGGTGGGTTTTTGCTGAAGCAAGTTTTAATCACTAAGGGTAAAAAAAAATGACATGTCAAAAAAAATGACATATACAATATCAACTAGTACTTGAGTCACAAATCTGATGACTTGCTACTCAACAGCAAAAATGATGGAAAGACTTAGACTTCACTTTGACTTGAGGGCACATGACTTGAGACTCGACTCAGATGTGCAATGTTTTGACTCGAGACTTGACCACCACTGGCCCAAAAATGAGGACTGTGGAAATAATTCTCTTTGTACCTTAGAACTCCTCTGCCCTAGGAAGAGGAAGAAAAATGAAAGGCCTTCATCAGTGACGTATAAACATGCCACTTTCATTAATGCGCATTACAGAGAGGTTTAAATAAATCAGTATGATCTGTTTTTATTTTCTGCAAATTTCTCTCTCGCATGGCTGTCACTGCATCATACAGTGTAAAAAAGAAAGCACTTTAGTGGATGTGTCAACAGCTAAAGTCATAAGAATGTGCAACCGGAAAAGTAAAAAATTAAATCACTGCATGCAAACTTTGTGTCCTGCCATAGAACCAAATACTTAACTCGAAGTGAAAATACTGAAGTTCCTTCAGTCTGGGGAAAGAGATATCCTCAGCCGCTCATACTCTTCAGTAACATCTGCAATTTCACTTCCCCATTTACTTCTGTCCCTAAGCAAAAGCAGT
This sequence comes from Hippopotamyrus pictus, assembly GCA_026781145.1. NCBI lineage: Eukaryota > Metazoa > Chordata > Actinopteri > Osteoglossiformes > Mormyridae > Hippopotamyrus > Hippopotamyrus pictus. The sequence continues at coordinate 12,146,790 of JAODLC010000028.1, forward strand.
GATTGCAATCAAGACACTGGTGGTAATCATAAGCCGCATGCAGTGATCATGTAGGCACAGATGGATTCGAATAAATGCAATCAAAATTGGGATTCGGTCTTTTTTCATTCGTGCCTGTGTGTAACTAAGTGTACGATGAAGGTCAGTAAGGCGTATACACCACCTCCGCTGGCCTGCACACGCCGCCAACTTTAAATTAGAATCACCTGTATGGACTGAAAGACAAATCAGTCAAGGAGCTTAATTTTTATTTTTAATTATCGTAAATGTCAGGAGGCCCATTTTTAATCTTCACCCCAGCCAAACCATCCATTTTCCTGGAAACCTTAATCTCTTAGAGTCCTTTAATTCAGTTGACTGCACTTTCGAGTAAGACAGTCAGAGGTGGGTCATTCCAGAGAGTAAAAGTCCAGACCAGGATTTTATTTCAACCAACCAGTTGAGTATAAAGAGTTACAATCAGAGAGTACTCATCTGGTTGGTTGAACCAAAATCTTGGTCAGGATTTGTACTATCTGGACCTGAACTACCCATTACAATTCCTTAACGATGAACAAACATTAGATCAGTATTTCAATTGTGTTATCCGTTATATTTTCCTTCAGTATTTCCTTCAGTGGTTCACAAAGGTTTACAGAATTAACAGATATAGTAACAAAAAAAGTAACTGCTTGAGATAAAACATACATCATGATTCATTAATGATTAAGTAACATGAGATCAGTATGTAACTGAGCCTTAGTTTGAGGTTAATTAATACATAAGTAATAGTATAATATAATATTTGTGCCCCATTAAGTAAACTGTTACCAAAAAACGCACCTCAGTAAAAGAAGTATCACTTCAGTCCTGCAATTGAAACAAAAAATGGGGAATTGGGAAATAGGAAATGCCATTAAATTGCAAATGTCATAAATAATATATTTTCTTAGCATTCAAGCTTACTGGCTAGACCTGTCTGGCACCTTCCGAAGTGGTGGGAAAGTGAAAATCATTTTTTTCCATGTTATATTCATTCTAGTCTTTCTATTTGACAATTTTTTCAAACAATTTAGTAGTGAAAAAGACAGCAAGTGAATCAGCTACTTCATCACAATATTGATGGTAGTGCTGTTATGGAAATACCACAGGTGTGATGTTGTGAGAAGATGCAGGTGGAATTTGAATTGCCTATAATAAATTATCCAGCGATCTTCAGGTACAGATGGGCCAGTTCATCAATGACGGCATGTGGACAAGCATCTGCAAGTGGTACAGAAGATGCGTTATTTTAAAAAATAATAATTCTGTCAAAATAATGGCCTTATAAAATCTATTAGTGCCTTTTTCTCCAAAGGTATTTTTCCATCTGGTACTGATTGTTTCACCCTTATTCCCAATTTTAAATCCCACATTTTTATTGAGCCGTGTTGTGATAGTAAACTCATTAAGAAAATGCTTATCTGAGTATAAAGGTAAAATAAGGAAACAACTGTAATTTGCGGTTTAAAAGGCTTTTGATTCAGCTCCATGGCTCCAAATCAACAGAAAGCAAAACAACAAGATGACTCAGAAGAGCGAGCAGGTGTGCAGGGGCACTTAACGCAGTACTGACGATCTTTGCGTAACTTTTCAGGTGTGGGAGACCGTGTGAGCAGGATGAAGCAAGATGAAAATAAATGAAACAATCTGTCTGATGAGAGACTGCAAGTAATCACACACAATCATTTTTAGCCAGTTATAATGATCGGTGCTAAACATTTCTTTCTCCTAGATTTTTATCCCTGGGAATAATGTTTTCATCCTGTGCAATGGGAGGGATAGCTGGGAGGTGGGAATGTACTACAGTTTATGTAGTGCAATGGAAAAAGGGAGGTCTCAATATGTTTTATTTTTTTCCCATGCACTGAAGCACACATAGGGAATTGCAACAAAACTCAAACCAGAAACAATTCAACCCTATCCATATTTCAATATGACACAGGGGTTACACAAAGCAACCCCGAAACGAGCATCAAGCGAGGACACAGATAAGCTGACAAAACACTTCAGCAGCTACTTGTCCTGGAAGGGCCTTTGTCAGTATTCACTAGGAAACTCATCCGAGATGTTTGGGGATGAGCGCACAACATCTTGTTGAGATCTCTGTGATGAACTGAGTGAACAAACTGACCCCTTCTCTGTCCTTGTCTCGGCACTCCCACACTCGCATTACATGCACACGCATTACATGCACACGCATTACATGCACGCGCATATTCACGAAAGCGATCTAGACAGCACCAAACAAACAACAACGAAAAATTCCGATACAGCAGGATAAACAGAGGGTGTTTTTACTGTCTTCCATAACAATCTAGGGCAAGAAATTGAAAATTTATCCAGAGAGGACTGACAGTCAGAGCAGCTTTTGCTGAATGGGAAATTGTATCACGTGGAATGGTTATTTTTCCTAATTCAGCTCCAAGGACACTGAACAGCTGTATCTTATTTTCATGCAGGCAGAGCAGAGTGAGTGTCAGGGAGGGGGCGGGGGGGGTGGTTCTGATTTGTTTCTCCCACTCTTGCCTCATCCTTGGACAGACTAGCCAGACCTGTGAAAAAGGAAAGGTATGGAATAAACAGCCATGCATTCTACACATGGAGTGCCAGTAGGAATGGAGGGAGACTGAATATGAGATCTGAATAGACTATTATTAAAAATAATAATAAAATTAGTAATCTATCATGAAAGAAACTAAAGCTCAGAGTGGTATTTTAAAAAGCAGTGACTTCTGAGAAAGAAGGATTGGACTTTTCAGAAGCGTTTTATGTTTCAGTTATCTGTGCTGGCAAGTGGCCTTAGGTTGTAGGCTGTAAACAGGCCTCTCTGCTTATAGATGTCATAATACTTTATTTTTAATTTTTTTTTTAGTGAGGTCGTTCTATTTTTACCTATATGTTTGCAATAGTGCAATGAATAGTCCCTGAATCCAAATTAAGACTATTTCATTGCATTTGATGGTTACTTGATTGTCTCAAATAGAGTAGTATATGGTTGGTTAATTTTTTATAATATTAGCTACCTGATTAATGTAGATCTGGCTATCAAAATAAACTAACTAAACTCTTATTAGAACTACAGCTCGTGGGGTAAGAAAAAATCTCAAACAATCTGTTTTACATTTCTTCCAAGGCATCCAAAAACTTAAGAGACTTCAGTGTTGATTAAGGGTGTCTTAAAGGCAATAAATAAAACGCCTCGCTTGGTTTTATTCCCATCTTATTGTGCACTTGGATGACCATTAAATGGGAGTCGGCACTGCCTGGTTCCTCAGCTCCTCAGCCTTTGGTTCTCCTGTAGGCCGCTCCTGGCGCCGGCGTTCTCTGTGGCCGCTCTGCGAGCTCTCCGCATACTTCTGCCATTGCTCACTGGGCCGTTTCCTCATCATCATCATTAAAGAAGAAAATAGAACATTTCACAAGAACAATGACTCCCTAGGAGCACGAGTCACATTAGTTCACGGTGAAAAAAGGAGAATTAAGCCGCAAACGGCAGAGAGTCTTCAGCTGGGCTTTCTCAGGCTGCGTTCAGACCCTTTGAAACGCACACCAGGTGAGTCGGGTGAGCGGCATTCTTCAGCTGAAACAAACAGGCATTCTCACCAGCTGCTTAACGAGAGAGCAACCAGTTACAGACCACAATACAGTACTTCACATCAGTTCATAAGTTCCAAATGCTCCTTTTAAGCTCAATTCACTGTAAATAGCAAATATCTGCATAGTGAGTCCAAAACAGTCCACAAAGCCTCATTCTCAGTGCTAAGAATTTAATGTGTAAAGTGTATAATCGCTCCCAGGCACCCAGGAAATGCTTATAATTAGATGGAGGTGTGGTCTTGGGAATAGTGACAGTTTTACGGTTAGCATGACACTAAATTCACTCAAATCACATGTTGGACTGACAGAGTGTCAATTCCAGACACACAGAATGAGAAGCTTCTGCTCCACACCCAGAGTTACCTCAAGTGAGAGGTCAGGGTTCACAAATTACAGCATCAACGTTCAAAACCGACCACGGTGAATCATAATCACCCAGTTGTGTGACTTTCAATATTTTATATGCAAATGTTTATATGCAAAGAGACTGAGCACAGAAGTAAGTATAACGTCTCCAGTCTTAGTCAATGTTGCATACAGGAAAAGTGTAATCCAAGTACGGCAATAACCATAAGGAAAGTTCTGGATCAAATAGGCATCTGTATTGTGGACAGATGGTATAGAAGATGCAGGGTGGAGGGGATGAATATTGAAGAAGCTTTGCACATTTCTGACGCACATTGATTTTCGGGGTTTACTAAAAAGGACGAGAATATCTCATTTCAGTCTAAGCAGCCAGTGCTGTGACCTGGGCCTTGGGTCATGAAAGTTCCATACATGTCCAGGGTCTACACACCCCAAACCGTAGCCATGGACCTCGCTTTCTCCCTTATTTATTATTCTTCTTGCCTTTTGTCCCCTTCCTTCACTGCATTGTGATCTTGCTCACTTCCTTCTTCCATTTTTTCCCTCTGTGCGAATTGTGTAACCGTGGTTTGATACGCAGTGGTCTTGTCATTGTCCTTCTGCATCTTTGTTGATTTGTTGAAATATAAATTCTTCCCTTCCTCCGAATGACCTAAATAGAGAAGCGTTTTCGCGAAACCCAGACTGGGAAGCAGCATAGGATTGCAGGCCCTTAACTGTATCTCTTAAACGCAGTGGAATGCACACGGGCAGTACGTGAACAAAATCTATTTTTGAAGTTTTTTTTTTCTCCCACCAGAGACTCAACATCATTCCTGTTTTCATCCCCTTTTCTCTTTTCTCATTTCAACTTATGTTGCATTATGTTGAAAGTACACAGGCCAACTGGAAAGGGGTTGATTGTTGGATGGAGCAGAGCTGCTCCTGGTCGAATCCCAACTAAGCCCTTTCATCTGGAGATAATCAGTCTAATTACCTGAGCTTTAGTGCTTTGGTGACGTCTGCGGTGCCACAGAATCAACTTACAGCCTGAACTGCCAGGAAAATCTGTATTTTCCCTACCTTACAGATTCAGGGATTGATCGAGGTGGGGGGGGGGGGGGTTGCATTAATATTTGGGTACTGGTTGTCTTTGAATTGTACAGGGTGGGGGGTTTATTTTGTCTGGTTCTTCATAGTGCATGTGTCAGAGAGACCATGTCTGGGGTTCGTGTCATGTGACATGGGAGAGAGAGAAACACAGAAGTCGGTCATTTGGGTTTTTACACAGGAACAACTTTACTAGAGAGAGACAGTGGTGCACCACTAACGACACTGTGGGCAGGCTTTTATGGTCAATTCGTTTTTTATTTTTCCCTTCAAAACACATCTGCCTCTGCACAAGAAAAAGGCAAACAGAAATCAGATCCCCGATGTCAGCTGGAATGAAAAAGGTGATAAAGCACAACACATTTAAAAAGGAAAAAGACTCCCAATTGAGCTTCACCTCCAAGGCAAAAAGGAGTAGAACCGAAAGGAATGGAATCTGTTTCTGAAAGGAGAATACAAATAATTACCATCTGACTTAATTGCATAAACAATAGCAGTGTTGGAAACGCTATCATGCAGAAACAAAGCAGGCACAAATAGTACAATGGTACTTAACACAGAGTATTTTATTTGTATGATAATTTCTGTTCATTCATTTTTGTTTTGATGCACCAACCAGTTCACCAAGAAACACTACACATTATTACACAAATCCGTAACAAAACAGAGTAACAAGAGCCATACACAGGACATGCAGAAAGGCTGTAATCTATTCCATAGAAGACTAGTGCCAAACCAGGCCAAACTAATAATACAGAAGATATTGTTAGCATTCCCTACATTACATTGTACCAAGTAACATTTTATGTTCTTAAGTAATCAGAATCTGTGAAACTTCCCACAACAGCTGTCCATATGATCTGTTTGGCAGTAGTATAGCTGATAGCCAGATTCAGAAATGGTTTCGAGGTCCAGAAACAAGGCCGTTGTTTCCTGAAACCGTAGTATTAAAAAAGAACAGCAGCAGCAAAAACTGGTTCTAGACTTTGCATGTTGCCTCATCAGATAAAAGCTTTGGGAAAAAAAGTGAAATTAAATTATGAATATTATTATTCCCGGGACAGCTCGAGAACAGTCCTGTCTGAATTAACCCTGTCAAATTTTCCATGGGCGAATTCTAGGCCACTTCATACTTGTGTGACTTCCATCCCGAAGACTGTCAGACACACATGTGGACCAAATATATAGGAAATCTAGAAGAAACTTATACGTGACATCGGCATCTCACTTACAGTAAGAGATACTGGTTAGAGACTCTGTCACTGAGAAGCAAAGGGCAGACATGAATAACTGAAAAAAAATATTATGCCACTGAATTACATTTACTTAAATTACAGTCTGTTACAAAGGTCTGGGACATGGCAGAGAAATGCAATGTGAGTTTACAGGTATTTTGACAAGACTGAGGCTGGCCAGATGTTAGTCACCAGGAAAAGGGAGCCTTGTAGATGGTGATAACCTGCCCAATCAGTCTGACATTAACGCCACATAGCAGCCTCAGATCTATGGTTGTGACTTCTTCCTGGGTCATTCCCGTAACAGCTAAACATCCTTTGCAATTGACTGGAGGAATGAGAGTCAGGCTTGGCACTGAGATTAATAGCTTGGCATGTGTGTGGAATGTGGGAATTCTCCATGGAACAACCTTGCACAGAGAAGCAACTAGTGAGGCAGAGACCGTTCTGTTTTCGTAGGTCTCTGAGCCTTGTGCATGGAGTAGTATGCAGGAGATTATAAAAGTAACAGGATACATTGATTCCTTTTCAATCCACACAAACCCAGGTCAATGACATGCATTCCTACAATACATTTGATGTAAAAAGCGTCTTATTACAGATATATAGCGTCTTATAATGGTTCAAATCAAAACTGCTGCAAAATACTACTAGCAGTTTATTACAAAGTATATTGCAGTTTCATTGTTACTATTCTACTTGTAACTAAGCAATGGATTAGCAGTCTATCAAACCACAAGTATAGGAAACACTTACTGTCCTATATAGTATTTGGGATAACCATAAAACAATAACAAACAGTACAATCTATCAATCTGTGATGAGGGCTTCCAGGGCTTTTGTCTGTGGGTGCAGATCTTCATGGTAGAACCTTCTGTTTCCATATTTCTGCTGAGAGAGAGAGTGAGATCAGCATTGGAAAAGAAAGGGGAAACTGAGCACCACTCACAGGACATGAAAGGAACTGCATGATTACAGTGCATTTCACGTAGTATAGTTATACTGTTAGAACACTCTTTAACGAACACAGTCCGCAAACCTCCATCTATTTATCGCTATACGTGACACCCTATACTTTACCTTGAACATACTAATAACTACCATTCCTTATAATTTACTCCATAGCGTCCTGCTGGTGTTGCTACACAGATAATGACAGTACATGAATCCCATGTGTACCCAACTTCTTAGCCGGGTGATTTCCGAGGAATAACGATATGTTAGAGCAGAAATCATTTCTTCAGCTGTCATGCTGGAAGCTTCTTTTAGACCTGAAAATGTAGATAAAACAGAACGAAATCGCACACATCATTTTGCAGTGTTGGTTTGTGGTAAAGGCACAGATTTTTGGTCTAGGCAATGACTGGAAGTTGAGGATTTCTTATCTATTAAAGAGGTTGGGCAATTTGTGCTGGGATGTAGGCAACACGTATCTTTCCAAAGATTCCGGGAAACAACTTCAGCGGTTTTTGGGCTCTGGACTGCCCCCTTTGGCAGCATATATTTTTCGGCGATCGTGACACCAACAAGGAGCACAGCAATGATACATATACCACAGCAGTCAAAATATAACTTTTATAATTCTGAGAAATACCTTAAAATAAAAAAAGTCTGTCAGTCGGTCTGACACATTCAGTTTGTAAGGATCAGTGGCAGTGAACAGGACTGACAACTTGTAGAAGCTAATATATTTCTTAATTCCAATAACCAACTTTCGAACACAAATATTTAGAAATAAGGGCCTTTTAGGTTAAGTAGATATCACGTTTCAGTTTCACCACTCAGAAAAAAATCTTTATGTATCATAATTGTAAAGTATCAAGGTTGGAGTGTTTTGGTTCCCTTGGAAGGAGCCCCCCCCCCCCCCCCATCCCAAGGGGACTACTCCTTTTGTAATAAATTTCCCCTATAAATCTCCCACTCCGGCCATAAGATCTTAACAACTTTTTAAACGATGAGGATACTTTAGACAAATTATTCTTGAAATGCACATCTGCTTTGTTATGCAATACCGCTGACAGTGGGTGAGGCTGATTTTTAAAGTATTATCCCTAGTTCATTCATAGTTTTGATTAGCATGGTCTCTAGTGCCTCTACTATAATCATTCTTAGATGTGTATATTACTCAATAGTTAAGGGAAGTATTGACGATATTAATAGGAATCTTAATAAATCTATGGAAATTCCTAGAGTTGCCTGTCTTCATATATAAATTCAAACATAAACTTGTTCTAACATTTCTTACTTAGCAGTAAATCGTTAAGGCTAAACTTAATACGCAATAAGCAACCACACAAGGAATCTATATCCATGTAGGATGAGTTAAGTTTTCTTAGAACCGGAAAGTCCCATAAATGACGTTCCAACCCTTCAATTAAAACACATTAATCATACGTACAGTAGGTATACGGTTTGGAAATCCATACAGTCTAATTATTAAGCCACGTCGAAAGTAAACTACAGACATAAATATTTTTATAAAATGGCAAGAGTATGTATTTTGTATATCTGTCGCCGCTTTTAAATATTTTTTTCCTCATACTACTGTTTTCACAATCTCACTTAAACGGCAACGTTAAGAAAGCGAATACAATAAAAGTTCTGAAATATATAAAGTGCTTTCCGATTACTGGAACTGGTTATACTAACATTAAATCGGCATAAATGCCTCCGCTGAAATTACCCCCGTTACGATCCGCGGTATAAAGAAGCGCGCACGTATGTACAGTAGAGGTTGCGAGACGCGGCGCAAATCACGCTGTATTTGCTTAGGACGAGCACAACAAAGTTAATTAATATGTATAGTGAAAGACTCTGTACATGCATAAAAGATTCTTATTCTTTTTATTGGTTGCATAAAAAGACCTAATTTCAACAAAGCAGAATAAAGTCCGGCAGTAGGTTTCCTCTCCTCGCTGATGCGAACTGGTGGGAGGGAGTGATAGAAAGAGGGAGAGAGGGGAGATAGAAAGAGAGAGAGAAATACCACGGCAAGAAATCGCGTAGCAAAAAAAAAAAGCAGATTCATATGAAAAGCGTCACTCAAAGTCAGGCTCCTCCTGCCGGGGGAGGAAACTAAACGCGCAGGAAATGCGCAGGACTTAAGGGAGAAGAGGTGGGGTTTCGGAGCTAAAGTATATAAGTTAGGGTGCTACCTAATCAGCCAGTGAGTTATAACTTTAGCAATTTTTTTTTTATTATAATAATTTTATATTTAACCTTTCGTCCCAACGAAGATGACGACGGCTGTGGTGTCACCTTACTTCGACTTCGGCGACGTGATTAACAAGGTAGTTAGAAACGAGACGCTTTTTGGGTCGCAGCCCCACTGCTCAGTTAGCGTTTGTTAATCGGGGTTTTAAAAGCTGGTTTATCCGAGCTGCCGACCAGCGCGTCACTGCGCCTTTGCGTTTAAAACACTGCAGTATCGCTGCCTAGTCGAATATCGGTAGGACTCCGGTGTCGTTTAGTCCATTTGGGTAAGAAGAGTTCAAACTTAAAAAAATAATAATAAGAAGAAGAAAAAAAGTTATTTACTTGGTGTTTAACGTGCTTTGACTGAGCCCTCGGTGGTCTTTTGCAGCTTCTCCCCCCCACAGTGCTCTCGTCGTGTTTTTACTTAAAATACTTTGTTTATCATGACGTTACACCTTTTGCGTAAACTTTAACACGTAACCGTACGCAGGACTTCGGGAATCTGATGGGGGCCGTGAGGTTTTGAATGGTGCGTAGGCTGCGTACATAGGAGCGCGGCGCGCCGGGACTGAACCGGCAGCAGCTTATAGACGCGGGCGAGGTGGGTGGATTCGCGCCGGCAGCTGCCTCACAGTGTCGGACTGATCGATCATCCTGCCTCGTTCGGGATCGCCTTTATTATTTAATGTCAGGATGTAGCGTGGCATGTCACAAATCTGTCCAGACCGTTTTAGTGTCACGTAGTTCGCAGGATAAAGGCAATTAACGAAGGTCTGCGGAAAAACTGGTTCTTAGCCCCCGATCGGGTGTTGGTACGAGGCGCCTCATTCCGGGTGATATTTAACATTTGATCCACGAATCTTTAACGCGTCCCCGACTCGGGCTGCACTGTCGAGCTGGCGTCTCCTGCCGCTTACGGCGGCTCTAAATCACGAATTAGCAGCTACTCGAAATCTGCATTCATGCTGGCAAACGCTTCACGCACTAGCGCCTTGTTTAGAGAAGTTCGTAACTTGTCGTTAAAATACGACGTCGCTGAACGTGAAGTTTGTTTTTTGCTGTGTGAATAGCTTCGTCTTAATGCTGTTTACAAGTAATTTAACTAATGGTATTCAAATCTGATAAAAAGACTAAAACGGATGGCGATTTGCGTGCACTATGAATCGGCGGTTGTGTTTTTATTCGAATGTCGTTGCTGGTCAGATTCTGAAGGGGGGGTGGTCTAGTGGAGGATTTTATTAAAAGCTGATAACGAGACGCGCTTAAACTCTGAGTAAACTATGGCGACGCGGTGGAATTTAAAAAGTCCGGTTTATTAGAAGTCCTATGAGTTTTTAAATAAAAATGTAGCATAATGATTGTTATAAAACTAAGAAACCTCTTCAGTGTGTTATCACAGGTAAATGCTTATGTTTCACTTGCTATTGTAGCTGGGCAACAACTTTTTTTTGTTTTGTTTTTTTTCGTTCCCATACACGTTTTTTTCCCCCTGCATGACTCAGAGTTAGACAATATACAGTATTTTCTCAGTCGTTTTACATAGTTACAGAATACTTGGTGGGGTTGGAAGTACTTATATATTTGTGTAATGTTTGTGTTTAAACCTTTGTCCTTAATGTATGTGGGCATTACCTGGGTTAGGCTGCCAACATCCTTATTTCAAAGAATAATTGAACCCATTCTTTGTTTACAGAATAACAAAATGCTGAACTACAACAACAACATTCTTGGCACCCCCAACTCCATGTCCCTCCCATGCACTGGTGCCAGTCCATCCATCTCTAACCCCACTGGGACCCTGCTGGACAGGAAAGCAGTGGACAGCCCATCAGTAGGAGGGATGTACCAGCGCAGGCACTCTGTCACATTACCTAGCTCCAAGTTCAACCAGAACCAGTTCCTCAAGATGGACCAGCCGCTCCCCACCAGCAGCAACAAGGAGAACCGCTTCCGGGATCGCTCCTTCTCTGAAACGGGGGAACGCCTCTTGCAGAAGTGTACCGGCAACCCCGGCGGAAGCGGCGGCACCCAGGTCAACTCCAGCCGCTACAAGACGGAGCTGTGCCGACCCTTCGAGGAGAACGGGACTTGCAAGTACGGCGACAAGTGCCAGTTCGCCCACGGCATCCACGAGCTGCGCAACCTCAGCCGCCACCCCAAGTACAAGACGGAGCTCTGCCGCACCTTCCACACCATCGGCTTCTGCCCGTACGGCCCCCGCTGCCACTTCATCCACAACGCCGACGAGCGCCGGGGACCTCCTCCGCTCTCCGCCTCCAATAAGCTGGAGCGTCCACGCCTGCAACACAGCTACAGCTTCGCGGGCTTCTCCAGTGCCGGCGGCTCGCAGGACAGCCCCACCTCCATCACCCCGCCTCCCATCTTCTCCGGCGAGGACCTCGACTGGCCCAGCAACCCTTTCACATATTCTAGCCAGGAGTTGGCCAACCTGTTTGGTCCCAGCCTGGGTGGCCCTGCTAGTGCTGACCTTCCTACTCCAGGTCCCCCTTCCCCATCCACGCCTTACTACTTCAGGCCGTTGTCAGATTCGCCGCCATTATTTGAACCTCCCCCCAGTCCTCCCGATTCCCTCTCTGACCAGGAAGGTTACCAGAGCAGCTCGGGGAGCCTGAGTGGATCAGAGTCCCCCATCCTGGACACCACCCGTCGCCTTCCAATTTTCAGTAGACTGTCTATCTCTGATGACTAAATCACATGCACATGTTTTGAGATGGAAAGAAAGTAGATTTTGGCACTCCCCACTACCTCCAGTCCTTGTTTCTACCTTCCCAGAATCTTAAACCCTTCCTCCCCCCGCCCCTCCCTGTTTTTTTCCTCCCAGCCCTAGATATATATATACAGAGGAGCAAGGCAGATTTTGTAGTGTTTTATTGTATACCTGCAATAAGATGAAAGGTCTACTTCCAAGTATTTCTTGTTGAGTCTGTAGTTGACCAGAGAAGGAATGCTTGAACATGTACATACACCCCACCCCACCCCCACAAATTTCTAAAGGACAGTCACTAAATTAAGGGAAGCTTAATCATTTAACAGAAGCAATAAACATGGATCTTTTAACCTTTACTGCCACCAACTATGTATCCCTGATCCCAACTGTTTGTTTTAGTGCCAAACAAAGAAAAGCCTGTAAAGCGAATGTGAATGGTGTTGGTAAGGTATTGGACTGTGACTTTGGCCAGACCCTGACTGCTTCCCTTTCTTCTGACTTGTAGCAGTGCAGCAGGTGTCTTGCCCTGGGGGATGATTGCCCTGGGGGATGCCCCTTCATGTCCCCTTTCCTGAGGTAGCCAACATGTATTAAGGCTGTAGTTCTAACTTCCGATTTAGTCACTCTGCCACAGGACTGGACATTCTCAAAGTGCTGGGGCTACCTACAAAGGTTTTGTTGGACTACTGTGTTCTGTATTTTTGCATAGCATTTTAGCCCCCATACGTGCTTTGCCTTGTAGTGAATTAGTGGATGAGGAAAGCCTGCAGGAAGGACTTCACAGACCAAGACCAGGTCCCAGAATCAGCCAGGAAAAGACTCCTATTTTTGGTGCTACGAGCTCAATTCCCCTCTTTCAACACAAACAACCTAAAACACAAGATGCCTTTAAATCTTTTTTTGTGTGTGTGTGTGTGCACTCTCTCAACTTGCCCTTTTCCCTCCTGTTGCTGGTCACTGGTTGTGTGTAGAAGGGAAACTTGACATGTAATCTGGTAATGGCGCGCTAACCTAAACTGCAGGTGTGGCCTGCTTCCCCTGTGGAGTCCATCCCCCTGCATTCTAAAATAAGTTCCCTGAGCTGTCCTCTTGTAGAATCTGCTTCATGGAGCACTTTGTCTCCTTTCCACTCAGCTTTTTTTTTTGTTTTGTTTTTTGCTTTATTTTTATAATTTTAATATTGTTACTGTTATGGTTGTTTTGGAAAACTTTCAATGGAAGGTTTTGCTTGTCACTGCTTATTTAACTTATCAAAAACATATTTATTGCCGATCATATGCATTTTTTTTGTTAATTTTGTATTTATCTGGATAATGAAACGATAGAATATATTTTCTTTTATGTTAAATTATGATCTTTCACATTAATCTAAAGATTGTGAAGACGTCATTTTTTCCTTTTCACAGTTTAATATATTATACTGCGACTTGTTTGCAACTACTCTGTTAAAATGAAACTTAATTTAAAGCAAAAAAAAAAAAAGCATTTTATTTATTATAGGTTTTTTCCCCTTCTCTTTCCCGTCCCCTTTTCTCCTGATGTTGGACTGCAAAATTGGAGGAAAATTACTGCCACGTTTTTTATTATTATTATTATTATTATTCCCGGATTGACCTGACAGGTCTTAGGACTGACTTTCCTTAGACCAGTACATATGTTTCCTGGAATTATTCTTCAGTCTAAATGGTATAATCCCTCAGGTTCACCCTGTCATAACCAGCTGGTAACTAATTAATAACCTCCCAACATACCTGGGGTAGTCTCCCCATATGCTCAAAGTATGCAAGCTTCTAGTAACTTCTGTTTTAATGAAGCTGGTAAGTAGCTTGATGCAGTTCGTTGTACCCCTGTAGCAGAAATATCTCCTTTCAGTAGAATTGGAGAAGTGGGTAGGTTGAAGGGTTTTACATGTATATGACCCCACTTTTGTAAGTAAAGTCTAAAGATAGTAATGTAACGACCAGTTTCTCTATTGAGGAACCTATAAGCTTACAATTATAAATCGCAAATGAACTTGATTCTCCATTTACTGGTTTGAGTACCTTCGAGGTATGATGCAGGCTGCAGTGATTGTATTCAGAAAAGATGCACACATGCTGTTTGGTAGGGTTATGCAATTCAGAATGTTCTGTTGGGCCAAGAGGGAAGGGAGATTATGCCATTAAGTGCATTTCTAAAGCTAGACGTATACTAAGTGGAAAGATGATTGCCAGTAGGTTAATTGTCAGAGGCTTTAGCTGTGACATTAAAGCTTTTTATTTGGCAAGGCAATAATCAGTAAGTGTCAATCCCTTTGGTCGTAGGCCTTAGCTGTGACCAAACCTGTACATATCATGTTCGTTATAAATACTACTATTAGAGTGGGCTCACCCTCACCCCGAAGTTAAGTGCCTCATGCGAATACATTCCAGGTAACCAACACATTCTGCCTTTTTCCTTAGAGATGTGAGGGAGACATTAATTCCATGTTCTGTTTTTCCTTGTAGCTGAGGATGGAGAGGTTAACAGGACTGACACAAAGAAAGTGAACTGTTGAATGTATTTCTGTTTTACAGCTGTTGCTGTTCACTACAGTAATTTCTATGTGTGAGTTTATACAAGTTTTTTGTATTGACTGATTGCAGTTAACCAATAAACCCCATATTTTTGAGAAAAGTTGGTCTGTGTATGAATAATCTTTTGGTGTATTTTTTTCCCCTGCACTGCATTTCTGTTGGACGAAGGGCTGTAGCCTTTAATCACCTGAATAATAGTTTTTCTTAATTGTGATTTGTCAAAGATTTCGTTTAAAGTATTTTACAACTAACTTTAGCGGTTTTTGTTTAAGACAAACGTGGTTGAATGAGAATGCAGATTATGTTTAAGCTTACTGGGGTCAGTTTTCCTTTGGAATGCTGCTAGGAAATGATGTTTCGTTTGACCAAACGTTTGTTTGCAACTTATAGTTTATTTTCTATCAAGTACAGCTCTGATCACCTTTGTAAAAAGGGACAAAGAAGACATTTTAAATGTTATTTGTAGAACTATTGGAACGCTCAGCTGAAAACATGTTCCTGAGTATACAAGAAGAAATGCAGGTTTGATCTGAATTGGACTTTGAAATTCAGTATTATGGCTAGTATTGCAGAATCATTGATTGTGACCTTATCTGCACATGAAAGATCCCACAATACACAGACACTCCTCCCCTTTTTATTTGTGATTATTCAGGTGACTGGGGGTGTATTTGAGTTTCTACTTGTCCAGAAAAGCCTCTGTGTATTTGTGGTTTGACTTCTGCTGTGTTTACCTGAGACTGGTTCTCCAAGCAGCAAGATGCTCAGAATGTCTTCCTGTTTGACGCTACTTGATCAGCATGATCTTTTCTGCAGAGAATGAGAATCTGTTATCTATAATGCTCTTGATAAAAATAACAAAAATTCACCTTTGAAAGAAACACGTAAGCATTTCAGTTTATCAGGAATTTTCATTGTCAGAGGTGCCTCAGTATTCCTGATACCCAAAACCGCAGGTTGAAAGTATTTGTTTGTTCCCCATAACCTTATATAAAATATTCACCATCTCCCCAACAAACAAACTTTTGTATTAAAAGTAGCAAGTTGTTTTGCTCCCCCAATCTCTTTTTTATACATAACATTAATATTTGTGGCTAAGTACATGAGTAAGAGTTTTTCCTGAATCCTGGTTTATGTGAGATATCACTTTGAGTCACTTTTTTATATAGCAGTAGTAGGACCTCTGTTGCTGAAGGGGCAGTAGTGTTGTTTTGCGTTAAAGAAGTGTTGCATTATTTCTTATAAACAGTTAGCAATGTCTAAAAGCATAATGGTTGCCAAATGAATATTTTTGTGTGTGCATGTCGCCTTACTGTCATCTTTTTATATATCCACTGGAATCCAGGTGAGCACCACTGTGTTGTGCAACTATGCAGCATTTTCCGGTGTGTCTAATCAAAGAACGAGTATGCGTGACATGAAAAGGGCCACTTCCTGTTTGTGAGACATATGCATTAAATGACATTAAGCACATACCAGGAAGTGGTTTTTACAGACCTTGGGGGATGGCAAGGTGCAAGGTCTTTTTTTTTATCGATAACACATATTAAGATAATAGCTGTTCCACAGGAACCTGTGATTTCCATTCCCAGTGCATTCTAACACATGCACACACACACACTAGGCACCTAAGGAATTTGGTGTGATTTTGTGCTGGCTTTTTCTTTCACCCATTTAGCCAGTGTTTCCGTAGCCTTATGGCAAGGGTCACCAACATGGTACCCGCGGGCACCAGGATGCCCCCAAGGACCACATGGGTCTCCCGGGGACCTGTACTGAAAATAGCACAACTCACCAGTGAGTTGCAAGTATTTAGTTGGTGACCCCTGCCTTATGGTGTACATATTTTCACGGTGCAGTACAGCACCTCTTGTCTTACAGATGTTATAGATTATTTAGCTCGCTCTTACTGCTACTGACCTTCAGTCTCAGAAAATACAGCTGCAAATCTGGGGCTGGAGGCTGAGCAACATCCCCGCAGTGGAAATTTAACATTTTATGTCAGGTGTCTGCTTCTGTGTTTGAGCAAGACGAAAGTAAACATAGGAAAACACGCTGACTTAGCTCTTTTTCTTATCTCGGGCCATAACTGAGGGCAAACAGAACGGGGTCTGGGGCAGAGGTAGGTGTGGACCTGCGGTGAGGGCTGGTCACACGAGAGCAGGTCAGGGTCAAGTGTGGCCAAAGAGATTTGGGATGCTGGAGGGGGTGAGAGAGGCATAGGGGTGCCCTGAAGCACAGGCAGGAAGAGACTGAACGGCTAAGCTCACGATCTGGTGCTAGAGGGAGAGAAGAGATATGGGCCCTCGACTAAGAACTTAAACAAGCTCAGGAGTTTGTATATTCAGGAAATTCCAATGTGCATCCTGCAAGCTTGATCATTTAAGATTGTGAGATACTTCCCTGGCTTTTGTGTATATTTAACATTTTTAGCACCATATTACACTTGCAATATCCCATTGCATGCAAGCAGTAGAAGAAGTTTAAACAAAACTAAGAAAGAAGACTTGGCTTTGTATTACAGAATGCAAGAGTAAAGCAGCATACCCAGAAATAGAAGAATTTAAAATTCAAATATCTTTTTTTTTTGGCACAATGTACATCCTAACGAAGAGTAATTATCAGTGTTTTCAAATTTTTTAAAGCTATTGCCACCTATGTTTGACCTCAGTCCCGAAGTATCGCGCATCATGTTTTCAACACAGAATGGTATTGTTCGGCTTGCGTAAAATCATCAGAACTACAGCAGGTGTGGACCACAGGAAAGATCCTCCTCTCCTTGTAGCGTAGGTGTGGCATTTCAAATTGACCTGGGAGATTGTTATCAGGCGTTCATCCTCGAACGCTCTCTCTGCGAATGAAAAAGCTAAGACTACCATAAAAGTCACATTACAGCAACAAACAATGCTGAAATCATAAAAAAAAAGTTATTTACAGAGTGCACTCCTGTCCACATCAGGTATGACCATTCTGGCGGTGTGCCGTAAAACATAAAATCCCAGTGCACAGCTTGTACTTACTGTTTATACTGTTGATGGTAGACGGCTCAAGTGAAGGTGCACAATAGACACCACTTAGCCGCTCACAGTCTTGTCTCCTTTTCCGTGGCAATGCTAGGATGGTTAGAGAAACAGGAGGTTAGCTTAAAGCTTTGTGCTATAGTACAGCTGAAAACAGCTCTATGGATTCCAATAAAGATTTCTGTTGTACCTCCAAAGCGACATGCATTTCAAAAAAAGCTCGGGTCTTTAAAATGTGCTTTAAGAATGCAGCACTGATGCAGTGGCTCAAGGTCAAGAATGCGGATTCAGCAACATGTTTGTAAACATATTTGGCAACACTTCTCAATCGCATTTCTGCTATGAAAAACATAATTGTTAATCACTGAAAGAGGTCTTTTACGACTGGGATTTAATATTTCATATGTTTTATTTAATAATGAGACGCCCTTTAAGTCTCTGTTTACATGGTACACAGAAAATGCAATATAGTCACAAGATTGGCTGAAAGGTATATGGGTCGAGGCTATATTCCACAACAAAATAAAAAGCAGTGAAACATGCATCTGGTTTAGCCATGTCCACTTGAAATATAGTCTGCAGATACTGTTAAAATCTAATTGGGCCTCTACGTTCTTGGTTCCTTGGTTCAAAACTCACTGCCACCACAGTTGTTCTTGTGTTCTGCTTTTGCACTTCCCTGTTTTGGGGAAGAATTGCATAAATGCACATTGTACAAAAAAAAAAAAAACGGGCATTTCTCAATACGTAGAAAAACGTGTTGCAGGGTTTCAGCAACTGGCTCTTCCTGTGTGTATGTAATGGACTGTAATGTGTGTGTGTGTGTTTCTGTGTGTGTGTGTCTGTTCTGCAATGCATATGGGAGAGAACAAACACTCTACCAACCATAACGATAACAGAACAATGAGCGCCCTGGTAATTGCCTAACCTGTTTTGATCTATAGTTTGAACTTTGATCTCTGTTATATTGTGGATCCCACAATGAAACAGGCAGGTTTCTTATCAAGGTTTATTTCTCTGACACTGAAAATATTTAAATAATAAGACTGATTTTTTTTTTTTTTTTTTTTGTGCTTGGCAGACAGGCTGACAAGGAAGTACGTACTGGGTTGAACTATGATCTATGCAGCTTTGAAGTATCTGTCTGGTGTACATGGAATGTGAGTCTGAATGTGGTACACCAGAAAATACATGCTTTATTATTTAAAAAGATCAGTATGAAATATTTATGGTTTGGCTGTTATTATTGTTGCCAACATCCCCCTTTCCCCTGTTGCCCTGCAGAATAAGCACAAAACATGCTGTAATAAGCATCCCCAAAAACTAACCTGCAAATGTTCTGTTTCGCAAAGCATCAGAGAAAGAGTTGGCCGGCCAAATACCCTTCAGTACTTAATCACCTTTTAAATGGCATCAGTGAAAGGGGAGAAAATGATAAAGACCTCATCTGTCAAGAGCAGTTCATGAATCCACGAATTCTGAATTCCTAATGTCAACATCAGTAATTGAGAGAAATATACCATATTGTTGGATTATCTTACATATTACATTTAATTATTACAGGCTGTATAGACATTCTAACAGTGTTTAAAGACACCAGGGTGTAATGTTAAAAGCAATTACCTTCCAGCTATCCATTTGAGTTTGGTTTTATGCTCAGATCATTGAGTGAACCCAATACCTGCAGGTGTGTAGCTTGAGTCATTGTCATTGAGTCTGAAGTGGACATAAAGAGTGACCTTTAAAAAGAAACTTTTCATACCTCCTTTCATACCCTGAACCACTCTCAAAGATTGTATATTCACAACGTTCTCCAAGTCTGTTGTAGCTGTCGCATCTGTTTCCTGAATTTCTTAGGCAAATGCGACAGTATTTTTGTACTTTCTAGTCCCCAAAATGCAATTTCGGTTTCTGTACGGCATTCTATATTTAGACCTGAGTTACAGTGTCTTATAGCTGGAGAAGAACCAGGCTATACAAGCTCACCCCCCATCCCTTCCAGACACACTGAAATTTGTGGTTCTGCAGGACCACTTTATTACAGTAAGAAGGTAAAACAAAAAAAAAACAAAATCTGGGTAGTAGCCCAAAGAATGGCACTATTCCACATCTGCACATAAACTGAAATGAAAACTAATCTTCTGAATGTTTTTCAACAATTAACATTGTGCAAAAGTGCTATCACATACAGTATAGCCATACATAGAAAAATCGGTTTGAGCTACAGCGTGTGATCTTTTGTCTGACGCAGGCGACTCGTTCTAATGCTCACAGACTCATCGCAACACGCTTTATGCTTTTAGAAGATATTCCGTTTTATAAAACGTCCTGTTTGAGAGATAAAAAAAAAAAAAAAAAAGACAGAAGCAAAAAAATACATCCTGCCTTATTGTGATTGGCAGCCTCTGACCTAAGGAGCCATGATAAGCGTCGATGAAGGATTAGACAAAAAAAAAAAAACGTGAGTAAACAGTCAACTGAAATTTTTAAGTCTCACAAGAGAGTAACCTACCATCAAGGCTAAGCTCTGCCTGAACCCCTTACAGTCAGATCCCACCCACTCCCTCCCCTTGGGGTTAGAGCCCCACCGCGGCTCTGCGACACGCACAGATGCTCAAGCGGCAATAACCCTCCTGACACACCTCAGTCAGCCCGAGGCCCTCGTCAGTGCCAGTGATGCACAGCAGGGGCGAGTCACAGCACGGGGCCTCGTGGAGTCTCAACCTGTCCCCCCTGGGGGGTAGTACCTGGGAGAGGAGGGATGGGGGGCAGGAGAAACATGCAGGCATCATCCGGTTGGGTCACTGGAGTCTATTTTTTTTGGCCACAGTAAAGCCCTAAACCCCTAATTTCACAACACCTTCCCTCAGGCAAAACAAATCACCCATTTACTCACTTCAGCTTCAAATGATCTTTGTCACAGATAATGGTGGATAATGCAACCATTAACCAGTTACTCCACATTTCAGTCTCAAAGATAAATACTACTATTACCAGAGCTACTACTACTAACACTACTGCTACTACTACTACTACTACTATTACTACTACTACTAACACTACTACTACTACTGCTACTACTACTACTATTATTACTACTACTACTAACAATAATTATTTATATTAACTGTAAACGTATCCTTATCCACTGTAAGTCTACATACTTGGCACAGCTAAGGTGTTAGGATTTTATTATCTTGTCTGGAAATTTAAACCAAGGTCACAACATACTTTAAGTAAAGTGGAAATTTTGCTATAGCAGTGTATTTGATAGACTGGAAAGCCCCATCCCAGTCTATGATCGGTAGGCCTGTTCATCAGAAGGGCCCACACTGCATAGAGATTATATGTCAGAAGTTAGTCTTACTTGCTGAGCATATAGGTCAGCACCCACCCACCCCCAAGCACACAAAATGGCGTACTGGGCAAGCTCTGGGGGCAGGAGAGCTGGCAATGGGGGCTCCTGTTTATAGAAAAGTGTGTTTTTCTGGACCCAGTCAAAACACTGTGGGAACTTTTGTACTGAATTCTTGCGAGCCAAAACTGGCTTTGTGTACTCACATGCAAAAATGCTGCTTAGGTTACGCCAGAAAAAACACTCCTTGTTCGTATGATAGTTTGTCATGGTGTAGCATGCTAAGCATAGTTTAATTCATAGCCGATGCAAGCGATGGCTGAAACATTGCAAATGTGTTTGGGTATACAGTGGAATTTTTAAGCAATATGTCTTTCATATTGTATTTTATTATACGGTACCGTGCAAAGTCAAAGAAAATGTTTATCTGAAGCTGTTTATCTGGGTACTAAGTGTATATTTGCCCAGGAAAATACACACAATTTAACATTAGAACACGGAAGTAGACAGTAACACTAACAGGAATTTCTTCTGTTCTGAAAAAAGCTACGTATATCTTGTTAGATGTCTAGATGAACACTTACTAATCTCTCCCCAGGGACACCTCACTCATTGCTTGCAAGTGCTACATTTCATCACCATATCAATTCATTAATTAACTTAATAATTTAAATAAATAAGTTGATTATGTAATGATTAGCCAGACATGGCTTAATATTGGTCAATTCAACAAACACATGGGTATATTGCATGGGTGCTGTGAGTACTGAGGTGATTTTAGGAAAGAATTTGAAAAGACTAAGCTAACACACTTTGACTTACATAATATCATAGTTTTACCCAAACATAAAGATTATTGAAACATCATTTCCTTTGCCTGCCTAAGAATTTTACACAATACTGTATATGGATATGGTTGGATATTGTTAAGATTTTTATTGAAAAATATGGACAATAACCACAGTAATTTTTCCTCATTAATTTCATTACAACAGCCTTTGTTCACACAATAAAATCACACATTTGCTTTTTTTGTCATAATGCTCAACTGTACTTAAGGACAGAAACATTATTATCTCACAATCAAAGATCTCTTGGAAACAAAAACTCAAGGGGACAAAAGACAATAAACTAAAGCCAAAGTTGTTCTGATTCCAACATAAACTGATTTCACACCTGTTTCCATTGTGTTTTACAGAACTGTTTTCAGTCTCAGTTTCATAGGTTCTTGTTTCCCCCCTGTGCATACTTCCTAATCTGAATAGCTTCAGAATTGATCAGGTATTTCTTGCTTTTTTTCATACTGAGAGTCTTGTTTAAAGTGACTTAAAACCTTAATCACTTACACAGTTGGATATTGCAGTGAAATTTTTAGGTCACGCCAGCTTCCTTGAGAGATCCACAAGCAGGTCACCACTGGCAAGCGTTAAGTTATGAGTCTCTGTTTAATCCTAATGCTGCCTGCTATGAATCTTATATGTGGCGTATTGCATTACACATATTCCATTATTAAGTTGCATTAACGGTAATAACATGCGATATCGACTTCAGCTCTCTTCCTAAGCCTTTCTGGTGAACAGGGCTGCAGGAACGCTCAAGGAGGAGAGCGTGGGTTTGTTTGTTTATTCAGGTCAACTCTATGAAAACTCTCATGGCCTTTAGCTCTTCCTGCCTCTGTACCAGGAGAAGCATATTGTCTAGTCAGCCACTCCAAACCGACAGCCAGTACACATGGTAAAATAATTATTTATGGGCTTCTGGCCCCCAGCGGAGAGCATGGATTACACATGGAGAACTGTAAAGCTCTCTTTAAATTATTTTATAAAGCACTTTCATAGAGTAACATAATAAGCTTTTAGTTTCATTCAGTGCTGATTGACTGCTGGTGTCTCTGAGTTCTTTGTGACTGAAAACTTAATATTTATCATATTGCTCAGTGTCTCTGACTCTGTTTGCTTCATAACACTTTAGTGCTGACATTTAAGTGAGT